>RSEF01000008.1:21726180-21749755 GCA_003993805.1 Himantopus leucocephalus
TTTCCTATGTTGGGGGCTCCAGAGGTGGACGCAGTACTCCAGGCGGGGTGTCACAAGAGCAGAGTAGAGGGAGAGAATCACCTCACTTGACCTGCTGGCCACACTTCTGATGCAGCCCAGTATATGGTTGGCTTTCTGGGCTGCGATTGCACATTGCTGGCTCACGTTGAGGTTCTCAGCAATCAGCACCCCCAATTCCTTCTCCTCAGGGCTGCTCTTGATTCATTCTCTGCTGAGCCTGTATTTGTGCTTGGGATTGCCCCAACACAGGTGTAGGACTTTGCACTTGGCCTTGTTGAACTTCATGAGGTTGGCATGGAACCACCTCTCTAGCCTGTCCAGGTCCCTCTGGATGGCATCCCCCTATCCAGCATTAAGTGTTACTATATACTTACGTAGGCCCTTAGGCAAATAATTTTCCTCCCCTCTATTTTCTGTATATATTGCTGTTTAGAGGGATAGAATTACATCCAGTAGGGTGATTAAACTGTGGCAAATTAGGTAAAGCTAGAATGTAATTAAAGTACGGTAAAAACACCTGTAAATGATCATTGTTCCATTCCCTCAGGGAAAATTTAAAAATAACCTTTACAATAGAGTATCATACCTAGAATCTTTACATATGCCAACTAACATGTTTTGTCCTTAACTAATTTGTCTAGAAGTAATTGACTGCAGTATTTAAAAAATAGCTAAAACCAAGGGGAACATCATATTTCTTACAGTTTTTTCTCCTGCAGACTGGGGAGTTACCCAGGGAAAAGTTGCTATCTTTCTGTGGTTACATTAACCAGTCCAACCAACTGGATAGGTTAGAGGTGGAAAGCAAAGGCTAATTAGATACAGACTTCAGATCTGTTACATTATTAACAATGGAGGTTGCCTTGTCTGAGATAATAATGCCTCACTTTGTAAATTTGTGAACCTGGAATAAGGCAGAATGTTTTGCTGACTTCACCGATGATTTAGTCTAAAATATTTAAGGTTAGAGTGTGAGTTCTGTTGCATGGGAATGATTTAAAATTAATGCACAATAAACAAAACCTGTAGTGATCATTTTCTCAATAAACTTTGTGTGGTGTGGCTGTCAATGGCATTTTCACTTTGTGTGTTTGTCATGTGTCTAGAGCTCTGATGATTTTGAATGGAGACTTTGGTGTGGATATTTACATCAAAAATCTTCATTCCAAATACAAATAAAATTTAATACTGATAGATGTTTTTTGAAACAAAAAAAAAGCTGGTTGGAGGCTTTTTGAGCAAAACTGATTCATTTCCAACCCATTCTAAAAGAAACTCTCAAAACCTCTGAAATGCGAATTTATTGAAACCAAATGATCCCATCACCTGTCTCCTTGTGTTCCTGCAACAAGGTGACTACCATAAAAATAATTTCACATAAAGCTTTCTAAAGTGTTTTTCCTTCATCCTGCAATAGAAGATATGTATTTTTTATTAAAACCAATTCTTAAGTTTAGGAATTGATTTTCTTTCTTCTTTTCTTTATAGAGAAAGTCCATTGTTGCTGTGAGTTTCATTGCAGCATTCCTCTGTCTGATCATCGTTCGTCTCTCCAATGAAGTAACTTTCCCTTTGATCCTAAACTGCTTCGGACAAACCAGTGTCAAATGGATACCATTTTCTAATGGCCAAAGGCAGCCTCTGAGAACTCATTATGGATATATAAATGTGAAAACGCAAGAGGTAAGACCTGGTATCAAGACCGCGGCAAAATGGACTGGTAGAACTGTCTTTCTCTGATCCCACATAACTGCTTTTCTACCAACCTGCACAGAATAAAAACTCAAGCAATCCATGTTTCTAAGCAAAGTCTCTTTTAAAAAGTGTGCTACCGTTTAAATGACCATTGCATGTTTGTAATTTCTCTCATGTTTGCAGTGGAGAGAGCCCTGACCTGGCCTCAAAAACATGCTTCGTTACAGTGAAAACTGATATTTATACAAGGAAGAGAATTTTTCAGATTAATATCGAGCCTTCCCTCCCTTTAACTCAAAAGGAAATTTTCATGTGTGTGTTTGTAATAAAGTCCTAAAAATGTTTAATTTTGCCTGGGATACCTAAGGAAGAAGTAGTTTATTTGTGTTTGTATGTGCATAGAAAAGGAAAAGGGAATGATTTATGAAATGGGTATATGTGAGTGTAGAAAAGTTATAGAGCTAGAGGTTTACTGAATTTTTCTGAAACTATTACATTAACACTTGGTAGCTATTTGAAAGCCAGGTATGTGTTTCCAGTCTGTGTTTTTAAATGCTTTGGCCTGTATCTGCTTTGCAAAATACTTGATGTGTAATAAAAATATTTGCATGATAAAATTATATTTTACAGGGACTCCCGCTTTAAACTTAGTTGGCAACGTATATATTGATATTGTTGGGTCTTAGTGGTAGTGGTGCTTTTTCCCCAGACTCTTCCCTTCTCTCTGTCTCTCTGTACTACTTATAACAGATGCAAACTTGCAAAATAAGCTAACACAAAAAAATTAAGTCTTTCTAAAAGTTGTTTCTGATCAGTTGTAGCACTGTCAGTCATGAGAAATACTATCAGACTTCCACTTACTGCTACTTATTCTTCTTTATAAAATTGCAATCATTACATTCATGAATGAAATTCCTTCACTTAACAGCTTTTTATAGACAATGAAAATACTTTGCCACTAGATGATATTTGGTCCCATAAGTGTATTGGACAAGTTAATTATTATTTTACCTTTCAAGTGTTAAATATGAAAATCAGAATGAGAGAGGGTTACAGTTTTTAGGAGGCAGCTTCTTTTAAACTTCTGTATCTTTTAATTGTTGTCCATGTAAGATGCAGCACTGAGTATACTGAAAGCCATGGTAGAGCAGAAAAAGGACAAGCACCTGAAAGGAAATCTCTTTGAGTCAGGGTGTGAATTCTAGTCCCGGTGAAATGAATGGGATCTACGGTTGAGTTCAAAAGGGCTAAAGGCTCCATTCAGCATATCTTACATACAAAAGGACCAGGAACCCACCAAAAATGAGAGGGCAGTGTGTCCCTGGGTTATTGCCATAGCGGCAGGCATGGAATCTGAATGAGGTAGAGCTGCCACGGTCACTTGATCACTATCAGTCTGAACTGATAACTGGAGAGGAGAGGAGCATGCTAATCCATTTTTATTCATCATTGCCTTCATCAGGGGTTAGATGTAGCTTGTGGGAACCTTAATTCATTCTTAAATTTGATAACACGCTTGGAAGTTCTAACAGTAAATGGAACTGAATGTCCTGAAAGTTGGTGACCAGTATCGATTAGTAAGACATTTGTCTCAATTTAGCTTAGGTCATGAAGGACTCCTTAAACTTAGTAATTCTAATTGTTTTCCCCCTTGTATTTGCAGATTACATTAATATTTGATAATTAAAATGATAATGAAGAAACTGAACATGCCTTGCTAATTGTGAATGTACTATCTTCTGACTTAATTATTCCCTGTGTGAGGGAAGTTTTATTGTGCTGCCCATGTGCAAAGCTTTTACACAGCTCATGTTCCTAACTCACACTCGTAGCTTTCTCAGACTACAATTTTTATAACACATTGCTTTATAAAATATGTATTTGTATACTATGGGTATTAAAAAGGCCAGAAATTCTCTATTGTTCATAGAGATTAAAACCACAGATCTTTCATTTCTGTAAGCACCAAATACATTGAGTTTCTGCTTATTTCATAGAATTAAGGATACTCTTTTCTAGTTTTTTTATGCTGGTGTGGTGTGTAAGATAAGCAGAAGGTCCACTCTGTGAGTGCAGCTAATGCCCTTAGAAAACGTGGCCAAGGTTTTTGCAAAATGGGACATGTGCCATCTCATCAATGGGTGAGGACCAAAAGATGAGGAAACTGTACCATAATGAATTATCGGAAAACTATGCGATGGAAGGGAAGATGGGTGAGAAGGCTTTTAAAGTGGAATTTTAGCTTTCTCTTTTCCCTTTTGTTGAGAGAATCTATGCACACCTGTTGAATGTGTTCATAGTCTTACAGAGTGTCCTTTGAAGCCTGTTACTCTGCTGGGTCCTACGTGTCTCCTGCTGTCCAATAGCAATCCCTCCTCTTCCTCAGCCACTTCCAACATCCTTCCTTTTTTCTTCACCTTTTTTCTCTGTTCTCCTTTACTTGTTCCTCTCTGAGGCCTGGCTGCATGCAGCATGCCAGCGCTCTCTAATCCCCATTTCTCAGTGTACTTAAATAGCACATATACAAGGTCAACAAAACAGAGTAATTAGAGTAATTTACCACCAACACGGTCAGCCATCTGACGTGATGGGGAAGCTAGAAAATGTAGATGAACTACTGCTCTACATTTCCTGTCCCTCTCTCGCATACTTACTTTCTGCGGAAAAATGAAAAAAAAACAACCGAAGACTTTAATCCAGCTGATTTCTTTTGGGTTAAGGCTGAGTGGGATGAGACTTCGAAACCTTATGAGATAATGGAAAATCAGTTACTTGGTGGTTAAGGCTGAAGTGATCAATGGTTTTTACTAAAGAAGATCAGCAAATATGGTGATACGAACATCTGTGTTTATCCCAAGTAAAAAACAGTGATGTGTGTATTATTCAGAATGATCAAAATAATGCAGTAAAGATGTATTTCAAGGGTGTTGTGTATTTGACTTCACAGTATAATGCTACAGAATTTTTATTCTTAAAAAGTCTGAAAAAAAATTAAGATTACTATAACTAGGTTGTATGGGAGTACTTAATATAAAATGCAAACAGAGACATAACTTAATCCCTAATTAGGGCTATACATAATACAGGGTTGTTGCTATGGTTTCCTTGATTTGTAGCTATAGCAACAGCTTTGGAAAAACTGACTTTATGTACAGTAAACATACTATATTTAAAATATAAATAGATGTGAAGTGTTGTATTATGCTGGCCCATTATGTCTAGACACATTTTAGTTTGAATTTTGAGATATTTCTGAAATAGATGTTTCCTTGCCCAGAAAATTTGTATCCAGTTAGTGCCCACCCTCCCTCACCTCAAGAGAAGAGGATCACTTAGTATTCCTCCACAAAGTGTTCTCTTTTCCCTTTTCAATGTCCACATCCAAGGGGACTCCCTACGATTCGCAAGAGACTATGGCTGCCTGTTTTACAATATTGTTCTCTCATTCAAGTATGTGAATTTTCACCTTTCAGTGAAAAGGAACTATATGGGCAAGATGACATTTCTGTCCCTTATTTCCTCCCCTTTGTACCTATGGATTTTTGGTGATAGGTCCCACGAAATCCATCTTTAAGAAACATCACGTCTATCATGTGTTAGTTACTTTTATCCTATTCCTGGTATTTTTTCACAGAAAATATTACTTTGAGATAACTCCACAGTGGTTAACTAATTGAAACCTACTGTCATTTGAGTAAATTTCACCCCCCACCCAAAGCTGATGTAATGATTCTTCTTTTGTATCAAAAATGGTCAAGCAGATAAAAAGAAGCAGGTATAGAANACTACTGTCATTTGAGTAAATTTCACCCCCCGCCCAAAGCTGATGTAATGATTCTTCTTGTGTATCAAAAATGGTCAAGCAGATAAAAAGAAGCAGGTATAGAAAATATAACCTTCCTTCTTCTTTCGTACCCCTCCTACTCTACAAAGAGTTCTGGCAAAATTAATGAACATCGTGTATTTAAATTGCAGCATTATGACATCAATTTAAAACCCATTAGCAGTTTGAAACTTTATGCTAGGCAAGTCTAATAGTGTTCTTGGATATTTGATTGTGCTTCCTGAAAGGTGAATATTGAATAGATTTTTACTCTACCGTCAGTATTAAAATAATATAGCATTTTCCTACATACGTAAAATCTGAAATATAGCTGCAATAACACTTGAAACATAATTATAAGAAGTATATTCAAGTACTGTACAAAGATTAAAACTGTTCTTGGAAAAGGGTAAGTTCTGAGATGACCTAAAATCTCTACATTAAACTGCAACTGTGAGATCTAATGGCTTCATCTAAAATGAATTCTGAGGGAGAGAAGAGCCTTTGTGTCATGAACATTGAAGAATCTCACAGTATAGTAAGGAGCACTAGATAAAAGGAACATGCATTGTAGCAATTAAGATTTTTTTTAATCCTATTGTAACTGAAAAACTCATCAATACTGTGTTCATGTTGAAGAAATAAATTTGGATCATATCACACACCATTTTGTCCCGTAACCTGAACAAACTAATATACAAGCATTAATTGCTTGCTAGTTGTAGCACACACAGCCACATATATGTGTGAACATACAGCCTAAGTCTAGTTTGTTTATTTCTCGTTTTGCCAGAAGTTCTGTGGTAGAACTCAGCTGAAATGAGTGGAGGTTTCCACAAATGAAATATCACAGATATGAATAAAAACAGGAGGAAGCTACAGACCTTATACATACTTGTGTAATCCTTTTTCTTTTCTTTTTTTTTTTTAACAGAATAAAGTAATTGCGTTAAAAAGTGACAGCACCTGAAGTATAGAGCAAAACTAACATAACATGCAGAAATATAGGCGATGTGATGTGCTATCTGCCTGTAAGATAAGGCATACACCATTTCAACAATAGCAAAAGCATGGCTGTCAAACATGTTAGGAGTAATCGCAGGAAGGACCCATACCCATCATGAGAAACTGTGTTCTTATAAAACTTGAATAACTAAATTAAAAAATGCACGAAGAATGTGATGAATGTTTTAATATTAGTTTCTTTACAGATATGGGAAGGAAGAAAAGAAATTAGAAGGACTGAAATTTTTATATGAAATACTAAAAATAAGTAAAGCTAGTGATCAACCTAGGAAGGTTTAAGTTTTTCGTCTGTTAATGATACATGCAGAATGATACTTACTATGAAGAGAAACTTGAAGAATAGTGCTGGGTTTCATGTCAAAACAGAAGGTACCAGACTGTGAACTTGTACAGTGCATTCAGCTAACTTCAGAGATGTTTGTTTCATGCTCTCGCTGGGAAGAACTGACTGAACAGCTACGTCAACCAGAATTCACTGTGACAGAAAGTTGCTTTAGTATTTAATTTCTGACACATTCATGACTTCCATCCTGTCTTTTCCTCTGGGATCTTATTCGTTGTTACAGCTTAAGAATTCATAGGATATTTTGTTAAGAAAAGGTCATCTGTTTCATAGTCATTTATCATTTATGTCCCTTCTAAGACACAGTTACATCATTTCAGCCTTAGTAATCATGTAATAATGATAATAGTAATAATAATGGAAGTAAAACTAAACATACCATATATTCTTCCAGATTGTTTTTCTCCTTCTGCTATATACATTTTCAGGAACAACTTTTCTTGGAAGTATTACAGAAGGATTTGCTACATAACATTTTTATTGATAATCGCATTGCTTGTTACACTTCGGAAAGAGATTTGTATGGTGGGTTGTTGCTTCTCATCCCCTCACCCCTCTGTGTTTGCCAACTATACCAGACTTTCCATTCCTGGCTCTGGGAGCCATAGGCCTCCTTCTGAAGACTATAACCACCAAATGAGCAACTCCAGAAGCACATCTTATATTACAGAAATAAACAAATTATCACCAGAATCCCAACTGCCCTCTTCCTCTTTCCAGCCCCCTTTTTGCCTGGAAGAAGAGAGAACCATCAGAATAAGCTGCAAGGCCCACTTGAAACCACTCAGGCTGTTATGAACGTACAGGAGAGAAGGGCGCACAGATGATGTGTGTCCTCAGTAGAGTAAATCCTGCCAGCTCAGTCTTTTTCCTTCTGTATATATGGAATTAGCTTAGGTTTTTAAAGCTGCCACAACCCTGATGGTGTCTCACGAGGAAAAAGTCAAGTGCCAGGATAAATATATCGAGTATTCTATACAAAGGAATTAAATCTGCTCCACACAGAGCCTGAATGTGATGAGTCAAGCAGTGCTGCTTATGTGGCAGCTCTGCTTTTTTTTAAAAAAAAAAAAAGACTAAGGGACTTGAGAAGAGATTACTATCAGCCAGTGAGCTGTGCCATCAAAAGTCAATCCCTAAAGTATCTGGGCTAGTAGAAATAAATATCTACGACGCGCAATCATGGGCTGGATTGATCTGTTGAACGGAGCTTACAGGCTATACCGGAAAAGGTGCCTGGTGTCATGCATTTGCCATCTACCTTGGTTATATGTAATTTCCAGAGATTTCTCCCAGCTTCTTGAGGATTTTGTTTACTGCTAGCAAAGGGGAGGTTTATATTAGGTGTTAGACTCCTTACAAGAAGGTGCCAGTTGTGTTTTCCATGTGAGAAGTGTGAAAATTCCTCTCCAAATGAGACACACAACACCATGAAAATTGACTTGAGACCATTTGGAAAACAGAGACGAACCAAAGTTTTGCAGTTAGCCAGACTGATAGGCAAACTTCTATCAGTAGAGTTTTGTTTTAGTTAAATGGCAGATGGACCAGACAAAGTGAATAGAGTATTCTTTGGACTGGTAAAGAAAAGAGCAGAGAGTTTTGCTGTAAACACTTCTTGAATGAGTCCAGACCACTGGGGAAGATAGCAAAGGTGGGCTCACTAGTGTAATGAGCAGACGAGGGTGAGGCTTGTGGTCAACAGGAGGAAGGAGGAACTTACTGCTCTTACTCTGGGTGAGAACTGAATTCTGTTACCATGATGTGATTTCAGCTTTTGTCAATAATAGTTGCTAAATGAAGGATGGGCTGGTTTGCATTAATGGCAGGCAAGGTGTCTTCTTGGTGTTCCATTTCATCAGTTGGGAGAGCAGTGCCCAGTCATTTACTCGCTGACTATTCTCCCACTACTGCTGTTTAAGAATTAAGATGCCTCAGTCATAAGACGTTCAGTGTTGCACTCCTGAGTTTATACCTGGAGTCTATTTCTCACAGAGATTCAAGGTATCCTTTGAAGCAAAGTGTTGCTAGGTTTGGATGCAGTGATGACATCTAAGGTGCACTTTGTACTGGTGTATAAAATACACCACAGAGTAAAAAGAGCCAGTGAAAATGGTGTTTTGCTCATACAATTGTTTCTACACAAGGGGTTTCTGCTGGCTATGGCAATCAGCGATTTTAGCTCTTTGAGCTCTTGCCCAGCCTAGCTATCCTGGCAGAGATGCGCAGCATTGAGCTGACCCGAGGCTGTTAATACTTCCCTGCAGGGAAGCAGCATGCCAACCACACACACACAGTCACGCATACGTGCACGGGTGTGCACGTAAACACAGCCGCTAGAACTCGCTCAAGAGACAGACTCTTAACTCTGACAGTCATGCCAATTACCAGCTAGTTTTAAATCCACAGCCATCTTCCTTGAAAGCCTTTGCTTTCCAAGTTTGCTCCCATGGCCATCTGTCATAGCCTGCGTTTGGCAGCTTCAGGTTCTGCTGCGGAGCTCTGTGGATTGAATACATAGTTTTGTCTTTTTTATTGTTCTTTGAGTTGGTGGAAAGTTTCTACCACGTAAGCTTTTTCTCTTAGGCTTTTTGTTAGATTAAAATGTGAACCTTAAATGCATTTTTGAGCTGTTAATCTGTGCTATCTGCTCTCAGACCGGGCTGGAACAGGTGGACTGCTGTAACTGCTGCATAGAGAGAAATGAGCTCAGAGACCCTCTTAGAGCAGATGCAGATTGCACCAGCAATAATTGCTTTTCTTGGGATAGCCTCTCTTGTCTGGCTGAATACATTAATCTATGCTACCAAATATGTGTTATTTGGTCCGTAAGAGGGCCTGTATGGCTGTCGTATCAAAAACCTCATGCCCCTTACTGGCATTACTATGCTGGCAGTGTGTGCATCTTGGAGCTATACTTGATAGAGTTACAGAATCTGTAACAAGGAGCTACATTTTCTGTGGGTGTAGCTGTAAATTTTGCCTACTCATCATAAATCATTTTTTGACTGCCTCTAAACCTATGAGTGACATTATCACCACCAACATTGAAAAGTTCATGGTAAATTGTGTCCATGGGGCTGCACCCTAAAATGAAAATTCAGTCTGGGGAGGGGTGGGGACAAAATGAAGTTCTGTGTTATTTGCAGTATTTCTTTCCTCTGTCTTTATTTTTCCTTCTCTCCGTTTGATGTATTTTTCATATTCAGCTAGTCAGAGATTACAGTAATCTGTTGTTTCCTGTCACTCAGAAAAGCAGTTGTCAAGCCCATTAGATGGATAAATACAGTGTTAAATGAAATTCCCAAAATGAGTGCAGAGAAATTACTAGAGTGATTTTGGGATTGTCCACTTAATAACAACAATTCGTTCTCCATTTATAGCCCCAACCCCAGGGGTGCACATTACCGCCTTTACCTTGTTCATACCAGCCAAGTCCTCTTTTTCCGCAAGTAATAGCATTTTTTCAAAGTACAGCTTCTTGAATTTGTCTTTAAGAGTCGATTGTAGTTAGGACCCAGGGTTTTGGAGTTGAAATTGATGGAAATGCCAGAGGTCTTAGATCAATATTTCTCCAGGGGGCAGAACCTGCTTGCTCCAGTTAGAGACTGCAAAGAATGCTCAAGGGCCTTGTATTAATATTACACCAGCCAAAGTCCAAGTTGGTTTGAGTTGATCTCCCTGATTCTAGTTCAGTGATGCTACCACCCTCCCTCCCTTCTGCCTTTTTGAGTACTGGTGCCTACGATTCATGTTTGTAAAGAAAAAATATAATTTCTGTAGTGCATCAAATTGAAAAAGTATTTTTCTAAGCTTTTCTTCAGATGCCTTCAGACTCCTATGAAATGCCTGACTGCATGCACAGGAGTCACCCCAAAGTAGTTCCAGGGCAGTACACTGAAAGCTTAGATCAGCACTGGCAAATATCCTACAATAGAAATTAAACACCAAGGTGAAGGGTAAAATTTGGCCTTTAGGTAAAAACAATAACCCTATATTTGATGACATACAGTGTATTAGGGAATTGATCAATGACTGACAATTTTGTTTTTAGGATGGTTTTTTTGGTAATTAATTTTATTGATTTATTAACATTTTCTAGCTTACAATACAGTTTCTCATGTCATCTTCTTTCTAGCATGTAGAAGATTTGTAATGTCTATCCTATTTCTGGTTGGCTCTTCCTTTTTAGATCCAGTCCATGTTGTCTAAAACTGCTGATTTCTTTCTTCAGTCTCCTCTCTGATTTGGCTTGCCCTTCACTGCCCAAAATTTCTTTCACTAGATCATCAGATTACTTCTTCTCCAAAAATATACTACCATTTAGGACATCTTTGAAGGCATACCTCGGAGACTGAGGAGATGAGAGGCTGTTCTTAAGCCAGCTACTGCTGCATGTTTAGTTCCCGAACGGACTCAAGACATAGCCCCCAAGGTGAATGCATTATATTGATCCAGTCTTCAGGTGACAGGCTCTGGAGAAGCAACTGGGAACAGATTTCAAACCAGAAGAACCTATGTCAAAATTGTGTCTCAGATCAGAGCTCATGTACATTTTTAAGTTTCTTTCCGATGTCTTTACAAGCACAACTTCTTTCTCAAATGAAGTGAGTCCCTAACAAGTTTATTAGCAGCCATGCCAGTGTTTCCCACTGAGGGAGTGGGTTGAGTACAAGCACTTTTCAGTGTAAGGCAAATAATGATGATTATTGTTGATCTTTTACTCAGAAGAGAATGGGCAGAGGAACAGGCTGGAACTACCCCCAGTTTCCGTCCTGCTGCTGGTGTGGACCAAAGTGCTCTTCACTGCTTCAGGTTCATTGTGTTTGCACAGGATTCATGTTTATAAAGAGCAAGTAACGTTTTTGGATCAAGTCACTTCTGGTAATGTTGAAAACGTAAAATGGGGGCAGTCAGACTGACGGCCACAAAATGGTTGGGGATCTACCATCCCTGATAGATTATCACTTATTGCCATTGTATTACAACCAGAAGTTTATTGTACGAACAACAACAAAAATAATCTTTCCGCTCTACTAATGCTTTATTCTGATTGACAAAGGGTGAGGTGATCCAGGTACTGTGACAGCAGTGTTGGCTCGTATTATATAATGATAAATAGCAACTTCCATACGCTGCCATTAATTTCTGCATGAATTCTGTCTGTCTTTGATAAGCATGTGTAACTCCTAATAAATTATTTTGGAGCTGAGCACAAGAATCAAGGAGAAATGGACTTTTGTAGGTGTGGAGACTGGTGATAGCTGAAAATGAGAAGGCAAAACTGACAGATAATTGTAGATGAGAAGTCATTTTCAAGTAGTGGATGGGGGTGATATTGTTTCCTATTTAAAATGTGTTGCCACCTCTGCTGGCCACAATGCAAGGTGAATCCTGTCGTGAAGTCAAAAACATTTGTTATGTTCAGCCTGTTGATAATCACATAGAAACCAGCATTGTGGAGCTCCCTCCACTTGCTCTTAAATGGCTTGCTCCCATTCTGGTGGATGTTATCCACTCTTCATTTCCTGGGGAAGATATGGCCTTCTGTGAGGTCATTTATCTGAATAGTGCAGAAATCATTTTCTGCAAACCTAACTATTATCATAACAGAATCCTTAAAAAAAAATTTACAGTGACACTCTGAGGTTTCTGAAATTAGTGTCTTCCTTTAAGACCTCTATTTCCTCTGGTATTACTTCCAGTCCTGTTCACTAAAACTACAGTGCATGTCTACCATGAACAGCATGAATAATGCATATATTTTTCTGCTACTTTCAGTGTGTGCTAAATAGTTGCATATACAAAAAATAAAATTTGGAGCTGAAAAAAACCGATTGGCTGCTCATCTCCCAGCTAGTACATGATTGACCCATATTCCACATTCACTCAGGTTTTAACCTCTCTGCTTTTATGTTTTCAATTCTTGGGCCTTTGCTCACGTCCCTTGGAAGATCATGCTGTGGACTAACATTTCACCACTTCAGTTTTTCCTCAGACTGAGATGTGGGAAATATTGCAGCTGTTTATAACTCTTTATTTCCCGCTTCTTTAAAGATCTTTAATATTTCCACTTCTCATTCTCTTCTTTCTTCCAGTGTATACAGACACTTGCAGTTCCACCTTTATCACCATGTTATCAAGCAAAATTCTTCTTTATTTTTTCCGAATTCAGTCCCACCCTCTCCTCACTTCTCCCTCTCTCAGTTTCCTGGAACTCGGCATGGGATTCAGCCGTAATGGAAGAGAGGAGACAGCATTACACATTGCCTCTGCTTCTAGATACCAAATTACCTGGGATTTATTTTTCCTAAAATGTCTTGGATGTTTTTTCATGAGATGAATCACTTCATGGTTTCCTGAGATGATGCCCAGTTTGTACTTTCCTCGTGCTTTTCTGCTCTTTCTGCAAATACCATTTATTTTCTCCTGAAGATCATTTGTAAAGATAAGGCAGATTTAACAAGAAAACGATCACAAAGATGTGTGTTGTATTAGGCCAATTAAAAAAGGTTTAGAACTAAAAGGCAAAGTGATTTTGTTGTTATTGTTGTTGTTTGGTTTTGGCTTGTGGTTTTTTTTTTGTTGTTGTTTCAGTCCATGCGAGAAATCTTACAGTGGTTTGAGTTATTCTTAAAAACAGGATTTTTGGCCATCATCTTTTTCCATTCAGTCTGCAGTAGCGTTCTTGCAGTTTAAATGTGTTGATTCATTAGAGGAACAGCTTTCATAATAGAAAGTGCCTGGTCTGTTAAGAAATTAACAATTCCTTTTAAATTCAAAACACCTCTGATTTGTATATACATTTGTAGTTCTTGTACATTCAGACTAATTTTCCAATTGTCTAGGAAGTTGTATTCTGAATTCCTGAAAATCAGTCTTTTTATCAGTCTTTACTAAATGCAAAAATGCTTCTTGTAATTTCCCTTCACTCACTAAGCATATCATTTTTCTTTGAAAAATCTAGTTTGTCTGGCAAGATCTTTATAAACATAAATATAATTTTAACAACTACATATCACTAGCAGGCATTTCTACATTAAATGTGAGCGAGTGGATATTACGTCTTAAACTCTGTTTGAATTTTTAAATTGCTAGAGGATTCATGAAAGTAGCATTTTTGTTTCTTCCCAATATGAGTATCTCTATATATAACTATTAGTCATTTCTGGATGCAGTGAAGTTTTTGTCTGCCTAAGGATGTCCTAGATTACTACTACTTTCTTGTATTTGAGGTAGAATAATCTTTAAAAAGTGTTCTACACAGAGATAGTGTCTATTATTTAATGATCTAGAGGATTTGGGATGGCAAGTGTGTTTCTAGATTGCTTGTTTAGGTTTGCCCTCAGTATCACTGTAAATGATCAGGTTCTCGTGCTTTCGTGGAACCTGTGTGTGTGTCTGCAAGACTCCCTTCCTGTTAAATAGATTTGGTGCTTTGTCAGGTTTGCAGCCCAAATTCTGTCGCCCTTTGCAAAGCGCTGGTCACAGCTTCCTGCTATAGTTTAAGAGCAAAGGAGAATGAAACAAGGTGAGGAAACATCTGCATATGGACAGCTGTTATACCCAGCCCTATGCTCAGTGGCATTTTAAAAACCCATGTTTTGCCCCATCGTAATTAAATGGTTTATGATAATTACTAGTATTTGTGACTGTAATATAAATTCTACTGTGAAAGGATGCCCAGTTTCATTTTGCAGCAGAAAGTGGACTTGACATGAGCTTTGGTCCATAGGTAATAGGTTCTTGAAGGCTTAGAGTGTTGCTTTCAGCAGAATGCTGATCTGGCAAATTGGTACCTTTAACAGTCATCCACAAATGCACCCTTTTGTGGAATATGCAGCTGATTGTAACAATTATGGATGCTATTTAGTGGTGTCATCCTTAAACCTTCCAGTGTGATACTACCTAGAGAATTCATTACTGATGAAATCATTATAGTGTTATAGAAGTGAAATAGGTTGCTACTGAAACTACTCTCAAAATCTAATTGTAACTTCACTGGATTTTTTCCCAGGCTGGATGTTAAGTATATGCATATTTCTTATTTTTATAGAAACAGCATTGTTATTTGTATGCTTAATTTTATTTCCCTAGCTACTATGTACATATTAGGTTTTGTGTCTCATTTTCACTTGTGGTCAAAGATAACTTTAGTCCAGTTTGCCTTTTATCTGATGTTCTTCCATTCTTATTTCCCTTGTCATATGAATGAAGCAACATATTTCCTTCCTTGAGACCTGCCTAGGATCGTTCAAATTAACACAATGAAGAGCCCTATTTTATCAATACCTGAAATGATGCAAGTCCTCTCAATTTCCTTTTAGGGGCTTCCTTGGGAAAAAAAGACATGCTTTAGAATTTCTTCCCTGCAAATCAATTCAGATTCCTATTATTTTTTTTTTCATCAAATGTCATGCTGTACCCGAAGGTTTCTTTATAGGCTTGTGATTCCCCCTCATCTTTGGTTCAGTGTCTGATTTTAAAAAAAGAAAAAAAAAAAAGGAATGAAATCTTCTTGCTTGATTATAGTCCATGAAGAACAAGTGAAATCGTTGATCAGAATGGGAGATTTCTGTGAGTGCCCAAGTTCCCCAAGTGCAGTACACCACGATTCCATGCCATCCTGTTTCATTATCTCTGTATTGTTCTTGCTTTTATTGAAAGATGTGATATTTCACCACTTTCAGGGCAATGGCCTGACATCCATCTGTAGTTGTATCATTCTTTCTTTCTGCTCTTGATCTTACAATATAGATTGATCCTATGAAAGCTAAAAAGTGCCCGGGTCTGATCATCAGATTCTCTCCCTGCAGTCACAAAGCCGGGGCACAGAGCAGGTAGATGGCCACCAACCACCACTTTTGTCACCAGCCATGGAATAAACTTGACTGCTGGGCTCAGAGGAAAATGGTGCAGAAATAGCTTTTATTTCCCATACTCTTATGTTTCTTGCCTTTTTCCCTCTTCCTAAAGTGGCAGACTGGCTGAATGATACTAACCTAATTTGATAATTATTGTTGCAAATTTGCCTTCAGGAAACAGGAAGTTCATCAATCCATGTTTCTAAAAACTTACAAGTATATGCTACGTCTATACAAAATGTATTAATGTGTACTTGGACTCAGTACCTCATTGTGCTTAGAAATAGGCTACCCTTCCTCCTAAACAGAGAAAGCTTTGCAAGGTAAGGAGGGCAATATCGTTGACATGGTTTAAATAGTCCGATTGATTTCTTTTATTTTGCTTAACAATTGCTTCCGAAGAATCTCAGACACCAGAGGCTATTTCTTAGGAGGAAATATTGTTAAGAACTTTGCACTTACGTCCTACTGTTGTGAAAATTGCCATGGGATTGTTACCTTTCACCCAGGTGGTCCCCACTGATGGGCAGAAATGACCTTGATTTAATGTCTCATCCGAAGGCAGGCAGTTCTAGCTGTGCAACGACATCCCCCAAACGCTCTGGTGCAGTGTCAGCATTGGAAAGGAGCCCATGTCTCAGTCAGAGATGTGCATCTCTGACCTTCTAGCATAGAGGCAATAGTGCTGCCAGCTGTGTTATGCTGACAGGCAAAGGACTTGTTTTTGAAATCCAGAAGTAAAGAAATTGAGATAAACACAACATAGACTTCTACTGTTAAAAAAAATGTGGCAATAAACCCCAGACAATCTTACCTTCAGTTTCCAAATTATTTTGTTTTCCAAGTTGCTGCGAGTAATTTGCTTCATTAATGCTGTTCTGCAGCATGATCTATTTAAATTTTATCCTAGAACGAGTTCTTTCAGCTGAATAAAAGCCTTTTGAAAAACCTGATTTATGTCACAGTCACAGCATTAAATATAGCAATTCTGGTTCAGTGGCAAAGTGGTGGGGTCAGGGTCCGCGGTCTGCATTTTCTAAGTGCTGTGCATGGATTTGCATGCACACAGCTTGCATTAGCACTAACACAATTTGTACATGCGGCCCCTGTGCAGTACTTCGGGAATGTAGCCCTCAACAGAGAAGATATTTACAGCACTGAAGCTCATGTTGGGAAATATGAACAGCTGTGCTCCAAACAGAAAACACACATCTGAAGTAAGACAAGCATACCGAAAATTATGTCCTGGCAGTTAACATTTTTATTTGTACACACTGCTATGCAAAACTGAAAGGAAATACCGTTCTTTCAGGATTAATATGTTTTGCAGAGCTAATAGGAGAAAAAACCTGTCATCAGAAAAGAATTTTGCTGATTATAATTTATTTTTTTTTGCTGCAGTTCCTGTAGTGTTGGTACAAAAGAAACATAATTAATAAGTAAAAGCTATGTCAGCCTGCTAATTATGTTTTGCTAGCAGTGAGATGACCTCTTTATACTTTTGCATAGTCAGATGAAATAATTCCTCTAGAACATATATTTGCATCAATTTTTAGATTGTACTATTTTAATTTTTCAGTTCTAATATGTGAGCGCCTGCTGTGCACAGGAAGTGAGCACCCGAGAAAGACTTTATCCATCATTCCATTGTAGGATCCTTGCATTTGCTTGCATCATCTCTAGAGTTGACCGATAGCTAAATCCACCTCAAGTTAAGAGGACTTTGCAAAAAAAAAATCGTAGCTTGTTTTAAATTTGACTGATGAAGCGCATGCCAGTGCCTCAGGTTTCCTCCGCTGTGCTTCCCTGGAACACATCTGCTCGTCTGTTCTCCAGTCCCTGCAGGGTGACGCCTGGAAGGTCCGAGGTGTAACTCCACTGATCTCCATGCACAGGGAGCAAATGGGGCTTTTGCAAGATACATGATAATTCTCTAACTAAATGGACCGTGCTAAATCCTTCTTCACACACAGTTTTACATGTGGAGTGGTTTGAGGTAGGGAGGCTTTTTTTCAGTAACAGTAGTATAACGAGTCCCTGCAGTTCTTTTTGAGACCAAGTATCAACCCCATTTTGCAGACTGGAAAGTGAGAGCTAGAGGTTGTCTTTTTCCTGATGCTACAAAGCAGGTCGGTAGCAGGCCAGACCACAGCTCAGGCTTCCTGACTCCAACGCCACTGTCCTGACCTCTAGACTTTTATTTTGCTATGCTTGCTGGGCAGTAGGCTTGTATATAATTTGTATTCCCAAAAGGAGAACTGGTGGGTAAAAGACACAAAAAGCAATTTAGAACATAGTCTTGTTAAATACCTCTTAATTAGTTTACATAATGAATTTTGCGTTATGGCTTCCTGTTAGACTCAAAATTTTGGATGCTTCTTTACTATGAGTATTTTATTTCTTAATGACATATTTCTTGGTCAGGGGAAAATACGTACTTTTCACTAGAGCTGGTTGGAAAAATATTTTCCCAGTAACGATCATGACATTATAATTAAAAAAGAAAAATAGTGTGGCTACTGAAGTAGAGTGTGGTATTCTGCTACTGCCTCTATTACTATGTTAGTTCAACTGACTGAAATCTGTGCGGTGGATAGGAAGGTTCTGGCCCTACCATGGACAACATAGGTGTACCTTTGCAGCTGATGTAGTACTAGTAGGGTTGCAAAGTCAAGGTTCATAGACTGGGAAATGGCATAATTGAAATTAGCTGTCTACTTCTGGTTCAGACTTCTTTGATGTATTCATGGCTGTGTGTAGTGGGGCAACTTCAGCCTCATTCATTGTCCAGATTTTACCATTTCTGCTGCCAGCTGGAAATGTATAAAGAAGGTTACTGGGACTGCTGCCTCATTTGCTGAAGAAGTGGCAAGGTGTGGAGGAGCCGTGACGTTACAGGAATGGAAGGCAAGGCTGGCATGGTTAAGAATTAATGCTGGCTGCTAGATTCCATTCTTGCCTTTGTTACAGAATTTCTGTGTGATTCCAATCTAATCAAGCCATGTTTTTACTAATTGTGTGTTGTTTACTTTCTGAATGCTTAGTGTGAGACCCTTGGGTCTCATTTATGAAGCACTGTTCTTTCACAGAGATAAGTCAATGAAAATTATTTGAATATACAAATTACCGAAGAACTCCAGGTTCTGGTGTCAGTGAGTGTAGTATTCTTCATTTAATTTAGAACTTTCACCTTAGTTTCTCAGACCCCTTCTGCTGAAGAGGGCTAATACAATCTTTTCCTGTCTCTCTTTAGAATGGTCTTTGAGAAGTGAGGAGCTACTAGAATATAAGTACTGTATGACAGCCCAGGCAGAAATTAATAAGTCTCAGAGCAGGGTGTGAATAGTGCTCGATAAATGAGGCATGGGGACACACTGACTAATAACAAGAAAACAAAGGCATTGAGTAGCTGCTCATTATGTCAGTCAGTGCAGGCAGGGGTCCAGTGGAAAAAATAGTAGGTGGTCGGGTAATTAAAGACAGTATCATAATGCGTGCACACAAGGTTGCCCAATTAGGGCTGCACAGCAACCTTAATTCTGACACTTCCCTAAATTTTCAATGCTTGATTTTCCACATTTAATGTTCCCTAGCATATTTCTGGTGTATTTACATATATATGTTCCCCATTGCCTCCTTCATTGCCAAACTGTTAATTAGGTAGAACCACTGAGAAATGCAGTTAGTTGGATAAACAGGGGTTTGCAATGAACCTTGGATATCATGCTGCAGAGCAGGAAACTTCAGGCTGTCAGAGCTTTGAAGGGTTTACGTCAGTGGTGATGAATTTGTTTTCTTTGCTTAATTATTTTTAAGAAGTTAGTTATGTTTTCAGTGCAGTCTCTTTTCTTACACGCTATGTTACATTATTTCTAGTTCTGCTTCTACATTTATTTTTCATGGCTTATTGATGATGATGTGGATGAAACATCTTTTTAATGAGAATTGTGTTAATAAGAATCTTCTCCCTTGAGTGTGAGCAGTCTTTAGCTATGGCCCTCAGTTTAGAAGATAATTTTATTTCATCCATTTGTCCTTTTGGAAAAATATTGTCTGGAGCCAGATATTTTGGTTCTAAAGTGCTGCTTTCTAATTGGCATTAATTGCTTGTGTGATCTGGAACTTTTCAGAATGTCAGTGAAGAACAATAAACATAAAATTGGAAAAATGGTGAGACAGGGACAGGAGAATGATGGACAGGAAAGTAAAGGAGATTTATCCAGACTTTCTGTCTTGTGCATGCAAATAAATTGATTCAATGCTTCAATGATGCTGCTGTCCTGAGGTGTGCCTCTACAATTGCACTGTAAGTGGTTTACTTGAAGTAGGATGCCGTTATTCTGAAATATGCCCTCACTTGAATATGAATATGGCCAAGGGTTGAGCAAGGGCTTTGTTCCCTATGCTTCCTGGTTGAGGTGAGATGCCCGGGTGTCTAAACTGCTGTTGTCAGTGGCCAGATCCCCTTTACGCACCTGTCAGAGCAAAAGGGCGAAAGGGGGTATATTGGAATATAAGGACATCCGAGTTAGAGCCACCTTTGCCAGCACGCGTTCCTACACGCACTTCCTTTGCTCCAGTACACGTCCACCTTCACAGTCTGTCCCTAAGAGTTTGCAGAGTTAAAGCAGTCTCTTTTCCTTGTAAAACTATGTTCTTATGTTCTTACTAATGCTAACTCTGTCTTCATACCAAAGGGACAGCTGGTGTTGTCAGGTAATCTTCAGCCTTAGTATCACAATACAAAGCCAGGTGGTAGGTTCAGTATTAGAAAGCCTGAAAAACTCAGCCTTTTTTCATCTTGCTCTGTCCACAAACTCATAACTCAATTATTTTCTTTCCCTTTTCTAAGATTTTACCTGAAATTAAAAGTTGTCATCATGGGGACAAGAAATCATGAATGGACGTGTCTAGATTATCTATCAAGCCATGCAGAGATCATCTTTAAAGCACTATTTGTATTTTTTTTTGAGAACCAGTAGTTCTTGGACTTAGAGTCAAATGTGCTATAATTAAACACTGATGCACAGGAATGAAGATATTTTCCTTTTTCTCCTTTAAGGAAATGAATTTTGGTAGAGTAATGGAACAAAAGAAGCATAGTATAACTATAAGCTGTAAGTGACCTTTTACTTGCACTTAGTACTTAATATTTATTTTAGTTTTCCATTGGAATTGTCTTTAGTTGTATATTTTTCTTTTGATTGTTTAGCATTCAGGAATGGTGCATTAAAAAATCTCTAACACCATGAAAGCCTTTCACAAAATACCCAAAGTAGTAGGGAAAATAGATGGCTAGCTCTGAAATTATATTGACTCTTTTATTGCAATTTTTATATCAATTTTACCAGACTTTTACAAAGCTTTCTATTCTTATAAAGCTCTTTCTTTTAGAAACTGTATGGAAATCATTTGGCAATGAATTACGTTATAGCATAGCCTAAAATTACTGTTTTATCTCATATTGTGAAGTCCTTTGGAATCTTTTTTTAAGACTTCTGTTGGTACAGGCTCTGACAGTCTTGCAATATATGTAAATTACAGAAGCTTTTCAGATCTTTTGTTATTTTGGGCTCCATATCTGAATTTTGTGACACATTTTTCACTTTTCTAGTTAAGGATTTGTAGGCACATTTTCCTGTAACTTCTTGTTCATGTGAATTAAAATCAGAAACATGGAGAGTGTAGACGATCAGATGATAGCAAATCAGGGTGACAGGTCAAGCCAAAGAACGTGCGAAGCTCAGAACTTATTCAGAACTTATAATTCTTCTGCTGCTACATTTAGGCTTCTTCAAGAAGCTGTTCTTGAAGTGTCCAGATGCCTCCACCTTACATTGTTTAAAACTTGGTATCTCAGATCGACTAGTAGGATTTAAGTGCTTATATACAGGCAGAAATGACCTCTGTGAGATCTTTCTTTCTCTCTGGTACTTGTTTAGCAAAACACTTCAGCTCATACTTAGCACCAAATATATTTAACAGGGGCCTCATCCAAAACCAGATAAAGACATTGATTTTTCATGTGTTTTGGAATGGATCCCAAAGCATTTAAGCACATGCTAAATTCTGTATTGGCTGAATTACCTCCAATTTGTAATAGATAAAATTTTAAAGGGAGATAGTCAATGGGTATACAGTGAAGGCAGTGAAGCTGAGAGACATTTATATTACATGAAGATATTCCCTCAATTCTTTTTCTTTTTCTTTTCCTTTTTCCTTTTCTTTTTTTTTTTTTTTTAAGTTGCTTTTACCAGGTAAGCCCATGATTTTGGTTGATTTCCTGCTGCATTTTTCATCCACAGTAAATTCCTTCTTGCAAATAGCAGTGCTCAGGCTGCTTACTAAAGTATTTCTAATGTGGTCCTACTCTCTTACGGTTTCCATAGTACTTTGCCAGTGTTGCCTAATGATTGCATAGAGCTTACTGATATTTTGTCCCAAAACTATGATTTCAGCTCTCCATAGTCTTGCATTTAAAAGCAGCCAACTCAGATCAGCTCCTTTGGACCTGAATCTTCCTCTCCAACTTTTGTACAGAAAGCCCACTGGCTAGCAGAGCAGGTTGCAGTTCATTTGTTTCTCCTTAGCAGAAAATTTTTACTATCCTTTTCTATTTTTATGTTTGACTTAGGTTAGATGCCCTAATTCATTTTCTTTGTAATGGTGACAAATGGTATAAAAAAAGCATAAGTGGTTCTAGTAGGTACCCGTCTGGCACTACATACTAAAACCTTGAAATGTTCCTTTTATAGACATCCTTTTTTTCTTCTCTATAGAAAGATTTATAACCTGCTCTGTTTTCTGTCTTTCTCAATGCCATGCTTTCCCACTTTAGAAATCAATCTGTTGGATGAAGCAGTATCAAATCATTTTTTGAGATCCAAAAAAAATATGTCCAGCCTTACACTTTTTTCTTTGCTGAACAGTGAGAGGATTTCCAAGCAGGTTTTTTTACACAAGGCCTTCCTTTTTTTAAAAAAAAAAAAAAAAGCTCTTGTGACTGGTCTTTCCTGTAAACATAGCTCAGTTGGGGTTGATCAGGATATTTGCCTCTGGGTTTTGAAATTGGAGATCATCTAGTCCAACATCCCTCCTCAAAGCAGGGTCAGCTAGAGCAGGTTGCTCAAGGTTTTGTCCAGTTGTATTTGAATATCTCCATGGATGGCAACTCCACAGCATCTCTGAGCAATCTGTTCCAGTGTTCAAACACCCTCACAATATAAAAGTTTTTTATATGTTTGAACAGAATTACCTGTATTTTTCTTCATGCCCGTCGTATCTTGTCCTGTCACTGGGCACCAGTGAGAAGAGTCTGGTTCCACCTTCTTAGCTCTCACCCACGCCAGTCAGGTATTTATACCAGATCCTTGAACAGGCCAAAGTCTTTGTNTCAGGTATTTATACCAGATCCTTGAACAGGCCAAAGTCTTTGTCTTGCCATTAGAAGTTGTAAATTCAGATTTGCTCCCTTGGGCCAGGATCCAGAAGGTATATATTGTTAACTGTCTTTTAGACTTTGGCTCCGTATGGGCTCTGGTGTCCCTGCCTACCTTCTGCCTTGTTAAACTTGTGTTCTCATTTCTTCCTCCCTGCATCTGTCTGTGGAGTCTCCCCATAGGAAAGAGCAAATGTTACATAGCACAAACAAAATTGCATAAAAATGAATGTTGCCTTAAACTGCAATATTCTGAGATCTGGTCAACATAAGCAATAGCTCACTCCAGGAATAATGCTATTGATTGTAGAAGGCCTATTCAGAAGGAAGTGCTATTTAAGGTGACACTATCAGGCTTAGGGTCC
>RSEF01000008.1:21749855-21785214 GCA_003993805.1 Himantopus leucocephalus
TGGTAAACTGAATGTCACTGATTCACAATACTTCTCTGATGCAGGGGGCATCAGAGATTACACATAATACACTCATGTTTTAACGAGGGCTATTGCTACTGGAACCCCATTATCTGTTTATTTAAGTGAAACAGTTCCTTGCGTAGCATGTAAGCTTGCAAGAGCTTGGAACCAAGCAACACATGAAATGCAGATTGAATCTGTGTTTTGTAGTTCAGTAGGCTCAGTCACTTAGCAGTGTTTTTAAAGCATTTGTAATTAATTTTTCTTGAATAAATTATGAAATATAGTAGCCATAAAGTAGCATTTCTTTACCGTAGGACATGTATGCTGCCTTTACAGTAAACAAACATATGTTTGCCTTCACAGGAGAATCCCACCAAGGAAATTCAGAGCACAGCAGGCTTAGGCTCTGTGTTCAGAAACTTTCTGCAGAAGGTTCCTTCAAGTCTTCATTGCCCTTGAGCAATTTGTAGCATCTGATCCATTTTCCACTGGCAGCTATATGTAAAGATGGTGCTGACAATATAGCAAAGATTTTGGAAAAGCGGCAGTGAAGAGCTGATCAGAAACGTGTGAAAATGCACACACTCAGATTGACTTTAAAATCAATTTTTTTTCCACAGATAGAAATTCTTATACTTGAAATATGCATTTAAGACCACAGTCAGTGTAGACATATCACTATTCCAGACTGTGGTATGTACATTAGGCAGTTTTTGAAAAGTAACTCATACAAAAATATTATTTATTTAAGCAACCTTGAAAACAGGGTCTAATTGCTTATCATTTGACAGAGCTTACAATAGAATGGAATTTGACATCCTTACGCATGATGAGTGGTGCTTTATGCCACAATTACTCCTATTCTTTCTACTGGGAAAAAAAAAAGGATAGCAAGTATAAAGCTATCATAAACTAAGAAATACAGCTTTTACTCAAAGACAGCTTTATATCTACTGTTGTCAAGAAGCAGGCATTTGCTAAGAATACTTCAGGTAATGTTTGAGTAGATTTAGAGGAAAGAAAGGCTGACTGCAACTCTTCTGTTGCATTTAAGCAGGATTTCGGCAGAAATCTTAAAACGTGAAGGGCTAGTGAATACCTCCTTTTCAGTTTCATTTTGCTGTAGCTTGAACTTGGAAGTCAGAAGCACATAACAGTGTTTTAAAACAACCATTAATATTTAGCAAAATATTCTTGACTTTCTAAAAAGTTGGAAGTTGTTATTATTGCTGCTACTACATTATGGAGAACTAGATTTGTTCTCATTTTATTGATTTCTCTCTCTAGGGATCAGGGTTTGTCAAATTGCAGGTTGCTTTACTAGTGCACGAGTTACACACATACATGCCCAGCTACCTTTTGGCTAGAGAATACCTGGATAGATACTTTTCCGTGTAGTGCAGAGCACAGTGCTGAGCTAGAGACTGTTACTATACAGCACAGAGAGTCACCTTCTTTCTTTAGTGTCACCCAAGATGGCCAAGTTGTGAAGTGCTGTATGTTTATCAGCCTACTAAAACTCACTGAATCACAGAAAGTAAGGTGAGAAAGGACCTCACAAGTTATCTAGTTTGTACCTGTGCCCCTGGCAAGATTGTTTCTAATTGTTTTACTTAGTATATCACTCGCTAGAAAGCTGCTTAAAGTCTAACCTAAATCTCTCTTGCTACCACCTTGCTTGTGTAGAACAGTCGTGGAGAATCCTTTGCAGTGTGTTTTACACATTTGGAAATATTTAGCATATCTCCTCTGTTTCCTCTCCCTCTCCCTCTCCCTCTCCCTCTCCCTCTCCCTCTCCCTCTCCTCTCCTTCCATTGCTGGTTAAGTTTTCTAGGGTGTGGATTATTATTTTTGTTTTTCTGGCCTTTCAGCGGCTGATCCGAGTCTGTGCTGAAGTCAAATGCCCAGACTGAACTTACTATCGTTGCTGCTGAATAGAGTGAAAAAATAATTTCATAACTCTTTATGTATGTCTCAGGATTATGTTTGCTTTTTTAGTTATTAAAAACTGTACTGATGATTTTGCTGCCACTGAGCACACATTTGTGACTTGTAGCTCTGGAGATGACTGCCATTGTCAGTGAAGTTTCCCCATTTTAGAAAGTTAATGCATCAATTAAATTTAGCTAAATGTTTATATTGCTGTCATCTGGCCAGCAGAATGGATGTATCTTTTTTGGAATAGAAATCCATAGAAATCAAAGGTTATGCTCAGAATAAGATTATAGCGTCATAATCTCGTTACTTGAATTGGGAGGGGGATGTTGAGATTGAAAAGAGAGAGAAACGGAATGAAGTATACACCAAAAGTGGTATTTGTTACAGAGCAAATGCAAAAAGAAGAAATTAGAGGAGACATGCCTGATTTAAACATCAAAACAGTGAAAATAGCATTTCATTTCTATTTTTATTTCAAAACACATCTGAGAAAAGGAATAATGTAGATGGAGGAAAAAAGAGACTTCTAAGTGCTTTTCTTTTCAAAATTTGTCCTAGTGAGAGATGAATGGCATGGGATTTTATGCCCCAAACAGCACTTAGAAGTGCTTTTGCTTTTTCAATACCATCCTTAGACTGAGAAAGGGAGAGGAAGAAACAGACAAGGTGCCCTGACACATCACTTCTAAGTGATTCCTGTCCCAAAAGTATTCAAAAGACTGATAGAAGATTTTTTTTCGTTGGATATTTATTTTGTTCTGTGACTTGGCAGAAATGAAATGGGAAGATGAAGGGAAGCTCTAGTGAATTTTTATTTCCCAAGGTCAGGAGAACAAAAGTCAGATTTTCTCCTCTTTTTTTTTTTTTGTTTTGTTTTTTCGTCTGATTTGATAGACCTGCAGTAAGGCTTCTTTTGAGGAGTTAAGGTAAAATAAAATGGGGTTATTTTCCTCATATTTTGTAATGGTAGTGCCAGTGAAACAGATACAAGGGTGGGGTCTTATTTTCAGTGTAGAACAAAACTATGAGCTTGTGATTAAAGCAAAAATAACCCAATATTACAAGAAAAAGAACAACTGACCTTAAGTATTTTGCAACATCAGAACCCTAAACTGCCATGACTTGCTGTGGGATCACCCAGAAGTATTGTGCAGAGTATCCTCAGAGCTGAACACACACCTGAAGGTAACTACATGTAGAAAATCTCCCCAACCCTGAATATGTTTCTTCATCTGCTTCTTTAAAAAGGGTTGTTTGCGCTGTGACCTAACCTTCCACCTCCTCCAAAGTGCAGGGACTGTCATTATACAATGCAATTACACTGTAGCTGTGCCTTTTCAAAACCACAAATCATTCCTTCACGAATCTGGAAAAAAATTACTTACTATTACCAGGCTTTTCACTTCATGTTCAGGCAATAAAATTCTGGTATCCCTATGGAATAAATGCATTGCATGTATATTCCTAGGCCAAGCACTCCAGGACAGCCATCACTAATTGCTTTCCCTACCAGAAATCATCAGAAATTAAGCTTATGTTGAGCTGTTCCAGGTGAAGCTGGACCCTTCTTTAGCTGCAGCCAGGATTAGGAGCAGTTGGTTTCCCCTCTTTGCTTCTCCCTTCAAGACAGCTGTAGATTTAGCTCTGTGATCCTGACAACTCTGTAAGAACACAAAGTCCCAGCATTTGGGCTCCAAATTCCCCTGTATCATAGCCAATGAGCTGTCACTGGAGAAACCACAGAATACTTCATGCTAAGGAAAAGACTCAGTCTGTTATAAGGTGGAAATAGTAAAAATAATGAAATAAAGAAACATGTCCTAAAGGTGCAAGTGTACACGAGCTTCTGTGTTAAGCAGTGAAGTTCTGGTGTCCACATTAAAAATGCAGCAAGACTGACATTCAGGTTGACATATTTACAGATATAAACATGTTTTCATTCGACGCCAAGGTCAAACTAGATGTCTCATTCATCAAGTGGTATGGCAAGGAATCCACTTTGCATCTTGAATGCTTCTGTAAGACTTGGAAATGCCTCTGGAACTGTGTTCCTGAGCTCCAGTATCAGCAGGTCTCCTGTGTTCGCATATGTCAGATGTTACTTTCTGGACAGTGCTCTAAATATGAATCAGTATCCATATCAGAGGCTCAGGACCGTCATAATCTANCCCCCCCCCCCCCCCCCCCCCAGCCCTCTAAAGAAAGCAGTATCAAAAGGCATTTAAAAGAAACTAGTGAATTAAAAATAAATATTCACCACAATCAGAAGATTTTTCATTTAAGAATTCTAAAGACTGAAGAAAATGAAATGTCTCAGCATCACAGGGAAGTTTATCTTGCAAATTAGCTGGTAATGTGATAGGAAATAAAAACTAAGGACAAATGCTCAATTTTTACTTGGTGGCAGGAATAAGATCCAAAAGGATCTCTGACAGCCCTTCTCTAATCTCATCTGCTGGATTCAGGTTTTTTGCAACACTGTCTCATTCTTGTATGTCAGTGGGATGGAGGTTTCGGTTTGGTTCTGCAGGAAGATCCTTCCATGTCGAGCTTCAGCTGCCAAAGAAACATTTCTGTCTAAAAAGGAAGACACTTTGCAAGTCTAAAGCTGAATGCGTGCTAAGTTGTGGGAATCATAAGGTTTTGCAATTTTGGATTTGTCACCTAAAGATCACCTATATTTCTTCTCAGATTTGGCGTTAGATATATCGACATTTGTGAGATGATGAGGCAATGCTCATGAGATCATGGAGGCATCTACAAAGCTCATCTTGGCACTCAAGTGCCACGCTCTTGCCTGAGATCTGTTATTCCCCATTCTTTGAGGGGAAAAACACCCACCAAAAACCACAGAAGGAATTGGCTGCTAACAAAGACCCTGACATTTTTAGCCAGTAGTCTCATGTTTGCATGCTGAATACAAGCCAAAGAGCTCTTGTTTGTGGAACAGTATTAAATACCTGACTGTAGCTTTAGTTGTGAGGGTGATAGGAAGGATAACCGTCTCTATTTGGAATGGCATGCTACGGAAAATTATTGTTATGTTTTACGTATTTCTCATTGTGGGGCTCCTGTTCCAAACTCTGTAGCTAATCCTAGTCAGGTAGCAAATCCCAAGTCAAATTGTCTCATGCATAAAGAAAGACAGTTTAGAAGGCAGGAGTCATTAGAGGGAAAGGATTTTTCATTTTAGTTATGAAACTTAATTTCTTTTCACTGTCTTCCCTCCTTTGCCTTTGTAAAATATTGATATAGATTATAATTTCTGACAGTGATGTTGATTGTAGCATGTAAGTAGTATCCAACAGCCGAAACAGATGGTGTAATATTGTGATGGGGCCTATCACATAGTGACAAGGTTGGAAGGTGCAACTGGAAGAGTGCATAATTTGGTATAAATTAGAATCTGGAGTCTGAACGCTCCTGAAATTAGAGAAAGTTCAGATCTGAACACAAACTTCACAGCATCATCCCAGTTCTGAATTTCAGCTGTGATGGTTCAAGTGGGGGAGACTGAACAGCAGTGCGTGATCATAGAGATATGGACGAGAAGGAAACCCTTCCTCGGCAATATAGCAGACTACCAAGCAAGCACATCGATTTTAATCCTGCCAGAAGATGGTTTTGTCTCATGTTGCTTCACGGCAGATCCTGCCTTTCTTATTTTGGAGTACTTTCCATCTCTGTCATTAGTGATGGCTACCATCAGACACCTATGGTCTCACTGTGATGGCTGATTGATCACACATGCAAGACAGAAACAGCCTTGCAAACCTTTGATCCTCAAGTAAAGTATGTTTTAGACATTAAATTCAACTCTTCTCAAGGTTTTTAGAATCATGGACTGGGGGTTGCTTTCTCTTTAACAAAAGTTTCAGAGTATTTGAAAACTGGGGAAACTTTTTGTGCATGTGTATGCTTTGTCAGTTTGGGTTTTTTTCATAAACTTTTTTTTCTGAAACAGGTTTGTTTTTTTCTTGAAGTTTTTTCCAGCTGCAGATAGTGTTCAAAATAGCTCTGTGCTACTTGGGATCAAAACATTTTTGGCAGCAAAATAAAGCACAGAATTAACGGTTTTGTTTCAACAATAAAATGGTAAATAAATGAATAATTTTGGAAAAGAATTAAATTATTGGATAGGCAGGACTCTGGAATTAATTCGTGAGGTGTATTGGTTATCTCCACAGTTAATTACATTTTGATTTGAAACGCGTCTGTGGAAGTAAACAGCAACATGTTTAATAGTTACTGTATCTGGGTCACCCAAATAGCATTTAATCCACCCCACGTCAAATGGTTTGTGGGTAAAAGAGTGTCCTGGGAATATCAAGGCCCAGCAAGATAACAGCCATGCTCTTTACATTTAACTTACTAATCTACAGGTAAGAAGAAGAAATGGTTTGTGTCTGGTCAGCTATCCATGAGCGGCAGCCAGATGCTTTGCCCTTTCCAAGTGTACTCTGAATAAGAATGAAACCATGCTACTTGTTTTGCCCATTAGATAGCATTATCTCTGTGGAATGCCAATTCATATCTCCTTGTGCTGTGTGTGGTTCTCACATATGGGATTTTAATAACCTTCATGCTGTGCTATGAATTCATAAACAGGGCTGATAGAGGAAAAGCACCACAGGACTTTATTTTTTCATTATTGCTCTTTTGAAAAACAGGGTCTGCAGGATTTTTGCAAGGATCTTGTGACAGAACTAGCAATGGTTTTGCTGTTACAGTGGGGTTATTCCAAGGGGAGAGGATAAGTACAGTATTCACTTGTGATATACTTTTTCAGAATTTATTTTCATCATCCTACATTTTGTAGCCACTATAATTCTGCTGTATTATACTTGGAGCTTTGAAGGTCTAATTGTACGGGAGTTTTTCCCATTTTCCTAGAATGCAACATGCGTTTGATTTCTTGCAGTGTACTACTTCTGTTCCTCCCCTCTGTCCCAGCTTGAAAGCTTACTGCTTAGTGATCACTAGCACACGACAGAGGTCTTGACTTCTGTTTTGGAAAAGATTTATTCCTTCTGGATCAGTGGGGTTTTTTTCTTTCTTTTTACCCCTCTTCTAACCCCAGAGTCCATCAGAGCTACCACTTCTGCATCTCGGCCATGTTCTTGTACTGGTGGAGGCACCACTGTTAGTAGAGCTAAAAGCAGTAACAAGAACTCACAGCATCGGTCTCCAGACATGACATTGTCTATATCACCTTGTATTCATTGCTAATGAGCCTTAGAAAGAAGACCTATGAGGAGGACTCAACTAAAATTTACACTGTCTACAAATATCCTATGAAGTATTTAGCCTAAACTGTTTGAAGCAGCCAGTTTAGCAGTCCTGGAGCTAGTTCACATCTGCCAGGAAGGAAATTGCACTGTGTCACCTGCCCATACGCTGTGCTACGCTGCCTGGAGTGCACCTGTGGTTATGACGTTAGGTCAATCTGGATTCCGGTCTTGTAACTGTGCCTCATAATGTTTTATCAAGAATAAGATTTATTAGGTGTAGGTTCTGTGCAGGATTGTGACATGACATGCAGATCAAATCTTATCATCCCAGTTTCATTTTAGGAATGTTTCTCTCTCCTGCTGTATTTCATATGTGATTTTGTGTGTGACAGGCAGTAGAAAGAACCAAGAACAGACAAGGAAAAAGAGAATCATTATTCTCTAATTATTCAACTTTTAATCTTTCTGTGTGGTTTTGGGTTTTTTTGGGGGGTGGGGTGGTGTCTGCTTCCATCGTGTGTCCCGTCCCCCCCCCCCAGTGATGAATAGTCGTCATTATTAAAAATGTGTGTTGTCTTTTTCATTAAAATTCATCCAACTTCCCCTTGGCTCTTAAGGTGATAGAATTATAGAATTATTGAAAAAAAATATGTTGGAAAGAACCTCTGGAGTCCATTTTGTCCAACATTGTCTATAAATTGTCTATGAAGGTTAGGTCAGGTTAGTGCCTTGTTGAACTTTGGAAATCTCTAGGGATGGAGACTCCAGAATCTTCTGGGCACCTGTTCCAATGCTTAATTTCCCTCTGTTACAAAGGTGCATTGACTGAAAAAAGGGATCTTTTTTTATGGGACATATGTTAGCCCATCAGTAGTCCTTCCTCAGCTCATCTTCCTTGGTCCTTTTTAGCCGTACAGAACACTGTGCATGTCTGAGACCATGTATGACAGGGTAGCTGAACACACACACACACACACACACACATTTTTCTTCATACTGCATCTATAATTCTGCAGTATGACTCAGAGAGCAGAGATGCCAAAGCTTTCACATTTGCTTTGTAAATATTTTCTTATAATGAAATTAATACATCATCTAAACTCTCTCTATATACCTCTCTTGCTGCTTTTTGTTTTGTCAATACATATATATATATGGGTTTTTTTTAAAGTCGCTAGGCAGACAAGAGAACATAGAATTAACATGACTGTAGAAAAGTTTTCTAATACATACTGTTCATGGAAATTAAGAAATGCTATTTCTGTGCAAGCCAAGGTTCATGGCTGTCCTTTGGGCTTTTACCTCAAGATCAGTTTTAGCCTGTGTGGGGTCTTCTTTTGCATGATTATTTTATAACTAGTTGATGACTCCAGTGGAATATTTTTATGGTTTTTTACTGAGCTGCATACTATAGTCCCTCAGACCTTCTTTGTGGCAGTGAGGTGGAACTTAGCCTCCTCACTTCCCAATGTACGGTTCTGAGCTGTTCGGAGCGGGAGGTGCAACAGAACCTGTAGCATTGAGCAGCCTTGTTCTGAAGGAGGAAGGAAGGAGAGGCCTGACCTGTTTACTGTAGAAGGCAGTTGTCGGTCTTCCATTATCTTTTCTCTTGCTAGGCCATCAGTTGACATGTATTTCACCATATTCATAGTGCTAGCAAGCCAAAGCGGTCAGCAGGCGGATGCTATCAGAGGGCACCAAGTTTCCCTCCTTATTGCTGTCCCCAAGAACCTGTTTTGTCAGAACCACGGTAGTCACTGCTGTATCAGTTGGAGTTACAGAGCAGCTGATGAGCTTTGGTGTTGACCTTTAAGATTGCTTTTCAAGTTGTCAAACGATAAAGATCCTGCTGTCATTACAGTCCTTGGAAACAAGAAATCACAAGCTTCATTAAAGTCAACAGGTTTAAAAAAAAAAAACAAAACCAAAAAAAAACCCGTACACAAACCCTGTGCATTCACAGGCAGAGTTGAAATGTAGAATCTGGCTTAACTCTTTTGATGCTGGTAAGGGCAGGAAGCTAACATGGCCTCCTAGGTCTCCGTCTCAGGAATAGACTCAGGGATGGGGAGGGGGAAATAGTTTCAGTTGTCACCGGGTAAGTCCATATAGCACAGAACATCAGTATGCATGCTCACATACAAAGAAGGAAGGCTGTCATCTGGCTTTGTGAGTAGATGGCTTACATCAAGAAAATACCCTGCATCCTTTTCACAGGTTGAAGCAGAATCGTAGCCGAGAGGCCTCTGCTGCTGCCCAGGCAAAGGAGCAGCACCATGAACTTGTACAGAACTCGCAGACAACTTTTTTTTCTGAGCTATTTCATTTTATGATCACATGTTTAAATTTATTCTTCAGACTGGAGTATGTCTTGCTGAGCCCAGCCCTGCACAGATTCTCACCCCAAGCTGGACATGTCACATGAGGAGTTTCCTTGCTGTTTCTCTTGCCGCTGAGCTGAGTCTGTTTACAGATAGAAAGCTTTTCCATCTGTCAACTCCATATCCAAATTTCCAAATTTCTCTTTCCAAATTTCCAAGCCAAATTTCTCTTTCCAAAATTCAGACATGAAGTGAAGTCATGGCTCCAATGATGTCAGTGGGAGTTTTGCTCAATGATGTCAGTGGGAGTTTTGCTCTTGACTGTAACGGAGGCTATGAACGTGCCATAGATTTTCCTAGAAAGTCAGTGCATAGGTACATTACAGTGGCATTTTTCTCCTAAGATGTGTGAAGGACTAAAAATTAGTTTCTCTCTTAAAAATTTAAATTACAGGTAGAAGAGCTATATGATTATAACTGCCCATTTTGGAGGTAGTGTTGTTTATATCTTACAACTATATCATCTTCAGGACAGACTATATAGTGGAGAAAAGATTGATAGGGTTTATTATTTTCATTTTTTAATAAGATTTTGTTTTGCAGTTGCTTCTAGCATGCTTCACCTCATAACTTACCACCTCATTTGTGTGTGTGTTCAGCACCTCCTCAGGCCTTGCGCTGAGCTCTGTAGGGACGATGCACTGACCTGCACAACGACATGTTGACTTCAGTAAGATTTTGCAGAGGCCGCTGTGCTCAGGGGCTTTTCTTTAGCAAAGGCTTTTAAGTGAGGGAGAAATTGGACTGATGTGGGATGTGGTAGTAGCAGAAACTACACCGTCAAGCTCCATGAGGAAGGAAAACCGATAGAGAATTATCTTTGAATTATTTACAAATCATTTAACCCAGCAGTTCCCACTTGAGGGTGCTTACAAAGTTACTGCAGGTAACGGTAGTCCATGGTACCAACTAGTGCCTGTAATGAAATCTGCACTGATGAAAATTTAGTTAGTGGACATACGCATTGAGGCAATGATGTAAAAGCAATCAGAAGAGAGTATATGTACCACAATTTTTTTCATTTGAAACAGACCTTTAGCTTCAGAGTTTTTAAATATGCAGCTATGCTTCAACAGCTTCTATTAATGACTTAAAAGACCTTAAAATAAATCTCCCTAATTATTTAAGCAGAACTCTCCAATCTAGTTTAAATTTCTGTCCTAGTGCCCAGTGCTATAGTGTTTAAAAGTTCAGATATCTGAAAAATTGTGTATCTTTCTGCAGCTGAAAGGATCTAAATATCTTAAGATAAAAGATATTTAAAACAATTAAATTTTTGGAGTAGGACCTTGTAAGTGAAGTTTTAACCTGAAATGACATTTTTACAGAAGATTTTAAATATTTGTAAATCTGACAGTCATAAAGTGGTGCAGCAAATATTCCCAATATACCAATAAGCAGAAAAGAAATTAATGTGGCCAGAAGCAAGTATGTATTCTCTTTTAGATAAGACATCCTGCAATTAAAAACACTGGACTCGGAAAGCTTCTTAAGGCTTATTTTGTCAAATGAAAAATGCTACTGGTTTTAATGCTATTGTAATAAAACTTATTGTTATTCCTGGCATGGATATTTTTTTTTATTTTATTTCAGAAACACGGATAATTAGCATTTTAGCTTATCACTTTCCTTCCATGCATACAAATAATTTGATAGATAGACCACCAAGAGAGACAAAATTAAATAATAGGCCTAGACAGCATGGAACTGAAATAAATTAGAGGTTAGGCTTCCAGACTGTTAGGTGGATTTTCATGGAAAAAAAATGGGAATACAAGGTAGTTTTTCTGACAGTTTTTGCTGCGTGCCTTGATATAATTTCCCCGTATCAGATCCCAAATAAATTGACCTGAAATAAGATGTGAACCTCGTATTTGAAGTCCCATAATTTATTTGTGAGTGTAATTTTTAAAAATGTGTTTAGATTAGAGATCTAACAGGCATTCCTGCATCTGTGATTCAGGCAAATAAGTTCCTAGATAATGGCCCATGATTAATGGCGAGTGCTGGTAATAGGAGGTTATTAGAGAAAGCAAACTTGGAACAAATCTGCTGTATACATTATATACTTTACCGCCATCTGTGGGTATTTATATTAAATACAAACTGAAGTCAGTGGTTACAGAGTAATCAATGTTTTGCATATGTGACAGTTCCTTAGAAATAGTCTTATAGTGGGCAACTTCATAGTGAGAATTCTCATTAATTTTTTTTTTTGCACAGATACTTATTATTATTATTATTATAATTTGCAAAGAAAAAACAGCTTTTGAGGAGAGAGTCCTTTTGGCCTTGGTTGCTTTGAAGGACGTCATTCTAAAGTCCACTCTGTAAGGAAGGATTATGTGTTATATGTTGCCTGTGCTCTACTGCCATACACGGTACTGGATGTGAGAAATTGTTTTTGTCCTTTCACACTGTGATTCATTCACTATTCAGTCCATGTGCTAACAGTATGTTCCCCCCTTTTATGTCTCCTTGAGTTGTAAGTGACATTTTACCTCCTTGTGTTTTGTATTGTTTGCTGAGCAAATATGCCAGTATAGAGAAGAAACAATTTTATCATCCTTATTGCTACATACAAAAACCAGAAAAGAAATGCAATATAAACAGAGAATTGCAGAAGATAAAGTGAAGCTAAATATTATGATACCAATAACTTGCTGCATCAAGTGATGACGTTTTTTGCTGGTAGCAAATGTACTGTTGCAAATAGTTTTGCAGCAGAGTGACAAAAGGGGTGCCATAGTTAAGATCAGCTGATTTTCTTGTGTTTGGAGTTGCTATTGAAGCTTGATGGATAGTATCTGGTTTAAATTGTGTTTCTCCAGTAACTTTTGGGCACAAAATTCGAGAGTCATCATGTGCTAACAAGGGCAAGTGAGCAATGTGATGGATGTTAAGATAAATAACTTATTGTATTCAGCATTCAGCAAGCAGCATTTGGAAGAATGCTTTTGAACTATTAGAAAGCCATGATATTTCAAAGGCTGTATATTTGCAAATGAGTGATAGATGGAGTGTCACAAACATTCTGGTTATTTATGGTCATCAGCTAAACCACTGGGATGAAGGTACTCTAGAACTAATGTAGTTTGTTTGGTTTTCCTTTTTGAACAACTGGGAAATTATTTTTTTCATAGGCTGTTTTTCAGAGTGAGTGTTATTTTAGTACCTACCGTGTGAACGTGCTGTGTAGGGTGTGCATGATGGAGTTTGCCTCCCTCCCATAACAATCAGGCATTCAATCCTCAACTGTGTTTGACATGAAGAGTTCCACATATTTGTATTTTTATCTGGATGTTTTATATGCCAAAGAAGATTCTGCTTTTCTTCCCCACCCCTACCCCAATTTGGAGGTGTTAATTATGTGGATCTGGAACTGTAGACATCTGTATGTCTACAAATGTCAGGGTTTCTGGTTAACTACAAGCTGTAGTACTGTACACTGAAGTGAATGTATCTGTTTCCATCTGTTTTCTGCTTGGGCAGTTGCAGTTTAAAGGAAAAAAGCTATTCTCTCTGCCTAATGCTGAGTTATTTGATTGACATGTCCGATAAAGCTTTCTTCTCAACAGTTAGTTTATACCTTAACAAATATCTTTAGGTGTTTTGGTTCTTCTCTTTGGCTAGATTTCATTCCCAAACATCATAGTTTATCTTACTGGCTATATGTCAGTATTTTACTTTTTCACAAATCCTCTTTCCCCTTACATGTTTCTCTTTTAAATGCTGAACTATATTCTACCTTTTCATAGCCTGTTTCAGTTCTTACCTGAAATTTGTTCTGTCCTCTCTTCTCTTTAGGTATCCTGCTTCCTTTTATTTCCTTCCCCTTTTGTGACATATTCATTCGTGTTAATAAGAGCACGTCCCTTCTGCCATCCTAAATGGGGAGAAGAGAATTCACCAACCACCTGAGAGGCAAAATAAAATGCGGCTTCTACTGACGGAGAGTACACGCGCAGGACAGGTCCTCACACATCCTTCAGGCAATGCCTTAGGGCAAAACTTTCTTCACCTGCCACTCTCTCAGTGCTCAAAGTCCCACAGGGCTGTTGACCATCAGTCCTCCGGTGCTCTGCCTCTGCTGGGTCTTTCTGTTGTACTTGAAACGCTGAAGCTGGCAGCTTCCTTCCTTCATTAACCTTCTGTGTAGAGACAGAACAATTTCTCCTGTTCTTTATTTACTCTCTGCCACCTTTCTATTTTTAAGTCTTTTTTACCAATAGAGCTATCGGGAATCTTTCAGTAGTTTATTATTCCAGAAGAAAATACTATTTTAGGCTTATTTAAAATGTGTCAGTTTCAATGAAGTTTCAGCTGGAAATCAGGAAGAAAGGAAAAAATGAAAGGGACTGTTCTGTCAATGCGAACTACCATGCTTTAAGCTTTTCATAATGCAGAAAAATGTTCAAGTTGAAGGAAGATTTTAATTCCATTTTAGAAAACTATTTAAATATGATTTTTGAAAAAATTTAAAAATTATTTGATCAAGCTGGACTGTTTTTACTCAAATTTTATTTTATCGGATTGCCAAGAGGGGTATTATCTTTGACTTTTCAGTTTTTGCTTTATATTAGAATAGCGGGAAATACGTTAAATGTCCTGTTTTTCTGTTTTCTTCATTATAGGTCATATACTTGACTCTGTTGCTACTCAGAGTTTTCTCACATATACTTGAGGCATTTGTTTTTCAGCTCTCAGTATCATTAGATGTACTTGATTCTTGCCTTGTTTCAAAGCTGCCTATATTGTTCCCAGCAGCAGCAGCAAAATCAACAACATTCTGGTGAACATTTGCTCTGCTATATCTTGAAAGAGGTATGAGCTGGTATGGAGTAACTGGAGCTGTCTTGAAAGTGAGAAAGATGACACTGCATCACTTTGCACTGTGGTTCATGTTCAGAAGGTTTGGGTTTGTAGTTTGTTGGTTTTTTTTTACTTTCCATGAGAAAGAAAGCAAAAATGTTTCAAAAATACACTTGCCAAATGAAAGTTTAGATGGTGCTGGAGACTCTGGCGTGCAAGTTTTAACCTCTGTCCAAAGTTCAAGCTCTCTTCCCTTTTCTGTCTCTTTACCACTGACATCAGGAATCCACAAGATACCTGTTCAAGCAAAGGGCTGATACAGCCTGTAACATGAGCTGCAAATCAAAGAATAGCAGCTCTGTAACAACTGGGTCAGTGTATATAGAAAGAATTTCAGTGTCGGTTATTTATTCAGTCTCTCACTGCAAGATTAGTCTCATTATGTGGCTCCTATGCATTCCCTTCCAATTCATTCAATTTAAATAAAAAATTCCTGCTAGCATTTATGTACATATCAGTGACAGTCATCTAAATAAAATATCCCAGGCACTTCAGTCTCAGGAATAGTCTTATGAAGAGGCAGATCATATTCTATTTATTTGGAAATGGGATGCGTGTTGACATAGGGCTTATTTCAAAATAATGTCAAAATGTTAAAATCTTTATGACATCTTAACATTAAATTTTATGAAGACAGAGATGTTTGCTGGGATGTGATGCCGGGGGCTAGGACCCAAATCAACTGCTGAAGACTGAAAAACCACAACACTACCACAGGAGGGAAGGGGGTGCAACCACAAACTCAGGGTAATCAGACCTGTGGTTTTTTATCATTTTTATTTTTATTGCTTGATGTTAGTTATATAATGTGATTTATATACAGTGCTTCAGAGTACTGTATAAAGTTGATAGCTCTTGCTGGGTGAACACACAAGTACTATCTTTCTTTTCTTTAAATGTGCTGAATTTTGGCTTAGAGAAGCCTGGCAAGTCTTTCCTCCCCGTCAGAGGTCTGAAGAAAGTGAGTAAGTGTAGATAAAACCAGCTTGGTTAATCATCACTGAAACACAGGAAAAATTAAAATACATTTTTTGCTTGTAAAGTAGAGAAAAGCAATAAAAACAATGCCAGACGGTTAATGCCTCTCTTGTACCTTTCATTTCAAAGACCTCAAAAGAACATCAAGAAGAATAAAGGCAAAATCTATTCCCTATTGGCATCATTATAAATGTTGTATCCTCTAAAACTCTAAAGACATCCAAGAAGAGTAGAAGAATAAATGGCCTTGAAATAAAGAAAGTCTCTCTGGAGCTTTGTTCAATCGGCTTTGTTAGAATTCACTCAAATGGGATGATTATAAGAAAAGATCTCATTTGTTTCAACATTAAAGGAGCAAATTAATATGTGGTGAGCTGCTAATAATTGCCTCATTATGTAGTGAATGGGCATTGCGTCCAATTTACAAAATTACAATCATATTGTTAAAGTAACAATTGGGAAAGTTTAATCTGAATTTCCTAACTATCTGTATGATTAGTTGTGGGATTCACAGAGGGAAGCAGAGTTGGTGGTTGGAGTGAACTCTCCAGTGCACCACCAGCCTATAGCACTAAGAAGTCGCAAGAGAAATTCAGCTTTTCATTAGTGTAAATTACATCTGCGTAGGTCCTGAGCTATATTTGGTCCAACTGAAGAGTGAATCTGGCAGTCTCTGCTAAGACAGGAGCTTGGAACGTGACTGGACTGTGAGGACATTGTTTTGTTGGACTTTGCTGACTTGTGCTGAAGAGGTTGAGACCTGGCCTGAGATCTTGCTTGGGGCTTCAGCAAACCTACAGGTCCCTGTCTGGGAAACTTGGTGAACCAGGATCTGTGCTGGTGGGAAACCCACCCGTACAAACGGTCCTGTAGCTGGAATTTCAGTCTCTTGGTGGAGACATTTGAAATGATAGGGGAGTTGTTTCAAATTGGAAAGTAACCAATTTTCCAAACATTGAAATATTCTGTAGAAGAGAATCATGTTTTGTGACCTACTTCTAGTTAGATTTGCTTGTGACCTTTTCTAATTCTGGCTGGTTTTGTTATTTAATGATTTGACCTTTGATTCTGTGAAGCCACTTCAGTGCTAAATGCAAAGATTTAATAACTAGAACTGTTTGATAAGTGACCTTTATTACACAGCTATTTCTCTTTGCTAGAGAAACAGCACTGTTTTGCAAGTTCTAATTCACAGTTTTAATTATCTTTTCTATTGTCTGTAAGCTTGCAGAGGAAATGGAAAGGTCAGACATTTCATTTTCTTTACTGATTAAAATATAAGTGCTCCTCAACAGTTACAATGTATCATTCAGGAAAGAGATGGGACAATTTGTAAGAATCATGCCCAGCTGCTCTGCTGAGGACTTCTACATCCTTCCGGTCAGCAACAAAAAGAATAATTTTCTAGAAGTAATAATAGCTCAGTCTCCGTGGTGCGTAGAGGTGAAATATGTGTCTAAACACATGAAAAGAGAAGAAAAGGTGAATGGTTCTCTATGGCTTTTTCTTTAGCTCCTATATCTACAATGCAAGTGAATGAAGATCTTGTGAAAGGTACAGGTAAACCCTTAGCTGATGTTCTCGGTCCAGGGAGCATAAACAGTAACAGCATAGGTTTCTGTATGGTCTTGCCAATCTGTATCAATCCCATCGCTGCTGGACCATCTCTGCAGATGACAGGGCAGCCTGGACTGCCTACCAGACCCATTTTTGGTTTCTCTGATAAGGCTGCTGATGAGTTAGTGTTTAATTGCTGTCCTTGTGTTTGTGATGTGGACACCTGTAAACAGTTAATGTTAATGGCAAAACAGATTGCCAAGAAGGCATATTTTCTCTAATTCTCCAGTTTTCTACTCTCTGTATTCTGGTTTCTGTGTGTAAGAATTTTCTCTCTGCTTCCGTTCATCCTTAATACAACCAATACAGCAAGCTAAATGGAAAAGTGATAGTTTCTCATACTGATTGGGGCTATCGTGGGCAACCTTGCAGCCAAAAATCTGCAGATGGGAAAAGGGTGTGAGAGATGTAGGACCCCAGAGTATGGGGTGAGGGGGCACAACAGCACATCACTCCAGCTCCTCAAGGGTCACAGGAAGCCATCAACTGTGTCCTAGCTCAGTAGCAGAAGTAGAAGCTACAACTACCCAGGTGCTCCCCAGTTCTGGCCCCTCGGGCACCCAAATCCCTGTGCCTGAATAGTTCTTGTGGGAGACACGTGGCAGAGGGGCTACATTTGAGCAGCTTTTGGGTCTTAAAGCGATGGGACAGCCATACCTGAGCTAGGGTGTAATAACAAACAGGAATGTCACGTTAAATGAGGAAAATGAGAAAGCTGTTTCATGTGGATTACTGAAACTGCCCCTTTTGTCTGTGACACTTATAAACCAACACCACAAGCTGCTAGCCTGTCTCCGTATGAGGGTTCAACAAATGAATATTGATGTGTGTTTTCTCATATGTTGAGGAAGGTATGATGCAAAAAGATACCGAAGTCAGTGGATGAATCTGGAGTCAGTGGAATTTCTGTCATGAGTGTCAGTCAGTCTCCTAACTTTCTCTGGGATCTCTGTAGGGGAATATGAATATTAGGATATGTGAAATTTCTCTACATTGTAAAAAATATTTATTCGGAGATAGGGCTAGGAGGGGTTAAGCCTCTGCCTCTATTGAAGAAGAGCAGATTATATGTTGACCTAGTGCAGGCATTCAATATTATGAAAGCGCTTTATAAATTGGAACAAGATAAATGAATCACAACAAAAGAGCTAGAAAAACGGGGACACAATTGCAGGAGTGAGTGTACTCAGTTTATTCGAGCAGAACAGTTACACTCAGTGAATAGAAAATGTGCAATGCATTTCTAGCTAAGGTCAGAAAATCAAACAATTCCAAATTTTAGAAAGCAACTCCATTTTAATGGNATTGGGGGGGGGGGGACGACACACAAAACAAAACAAAACACAACACAACACTGAGGCTGAGACAAATTTAAATAGGACCAGATTCTTGACCAAATTGGCTTTTCCTATCTAGCATATTCAGCATTTGTTATTTTGAAAGTTCACCCTGAAAGCTATAAATTAATCTACTGGGACTTTAACAATTCACTTCATGGTAGGATGTGAGTTATGCTTATGGATTTGTTTAGGTCACCCAGCCATGTCCTCATAATGTATCTCAGAGAGGATTTCTGTAACTAAGTGGTAAACAGAAAGACTGTTGTGTTGAGCTGCATCTCTTGGGATTTCATCCCTGCTGTCAGAGAGCTATGCAGGACAGCTTTCTAAAACTACAACAGCTATAAAAAAAATACATGGTGTTCTGTAAAGGAAACATTGCCAATGCTTTTGCATGGAGTCAGGAATCTTTAACTCCTGATGAAATGAGGAAAGAATGTTTTCATGAACCACTCACACAGAAAAATAAAACCTTTGCAATTGTGAGATTTATTGCAGAAGTCTTGCAGGACGCACCTTAGTTCAATACAATATTTGTCACCCAAAGATGAGATATTTTAGCTGCTATAATTTGTCTCCCTTCAGATGTTTATCTCTTGTCCTTTTATTATGCGCCATTGTGAAAGAAATTTGATGTTTTGTCAGCCACCATGTCCTAAGGTTATAGTGGTTAAATGTAGTCCGGATATTCATCCACATCAGCTAAATGAGATGGGATTTTGAAGGGAAATAACCACAAGTATGATCAGAAAAGTACCTAGCATCCTGTCAGGCTAAATGTCCAAAGAACACGAGGGGAATTGTTCCTAACAAACATTAATCTGTAGTCACTGGCTCCCAATTGGGAGCATGACAGAAGATCAAGTCTGTGACCATACAAAAAATTGTAGATGATCTGTGGTCTGGACCTTCTTCTGTAGGTTTTTTTAATGGATCTAGTTTTCTTTTGATTTAGATTTCTAACCGAAATTTTCAAGCAATCCAACTTAAACACAGGGCATTTCCTTTTAGTCTGTTGGTACAAAAGAACCAAAAGACATTTACTATTTACACTCTGACAAACGGAACGTCAGGTAGGTCCCTATATCTCTGTTAGATAACTGTTCCTATTTTCAATTCATACTGGAGAAATAGTACCCTAGAACGTGCTCAGGAAATACTGTCTTTGACTTGGTTTGCCCCGGATTAAGTTCCTAGTTCACATGTCACCGGTCCATCTGCCTCTCATTTTTCACGGGTCATAACTGTTCTCTGGAGAGAACAACATATTCCTCTGACTACATCTCCTTTCCAATTGCAGGATTTTCATGCTACTAGATTGCTTTTTAGAGTTACATCTCATGTTTGACTTCTGTCACAAATTTGGGAACTTTTCCTTCAGACACATAAATACAGTCAGTGTATAGTTACATTTCCAGCATTACATTTTAGGACTTTTTTCCTATTGCTGACAACACCTTATTAAAAAAGGAGAAGGCGTTGATCTAAATATTGTTTTCTGCTGCTTCTTTCTTTCATTGTTTTCTAGTGGAAAGAGTAACGTTTAGAGGAAAAAAAAGGAATGATTATTTTTCTAGTTGACTTTGCAAGGTGGAGAACAAAGAAAAAGATTGGAACTGCCTATTTCATTGGAAAGGATTGCACTCAGAGCTTTGTAGTGGTAGGGTTTTTTACCAGATCTACTACATGAGGATTGTTAGGTTTTTTTTTAAAGAGAAGCATTGCTATCAATTTGTTGGACTGTGCCCATCATTCTTTTAATTGAATTTTCAGTCTTCCTGTTTTATAGAGAAGGACTTGCCATATATTTTTGTTTCCTGTCTTCCAGCCTCTGCAACTTGACTGTGACCTCTGTGCCATTGTTTCAAACTCGGGACAGATGGCTGGCCAGAAGGTGGGAGCCGAGATAGACAAGTCCTCCTGCATATGGAGGATGAACAATGCTCCCACAAAGGGCTATGAGGAGGACGTTGGGAAGAGGACAACCGTAAGAGTGGTCTCTCACACAAGCGTGCCTCTCCTACTCAAGAATCCCGAGTACTTTTTCAAAGAAACCAACAACACTGTTTACGTGATCTGGGGACCTTTTCGAAACATGAGGAAGGATGGAAATGGCATTGTGTACAACATGCTGAAGAAAACTGTTGACAGCTACCCAACTGCCAAAATCTATGTGACAACAGAAAAGCGCATGAGTTACTGTGATGTAGTATTTAAGAGGGAGACAGGAAAAGACCGGTAAGTCCTAAATGTGAAGAACAATTACAATGTTTGACAAAAGATACATGAGAGAAGTCCATGCCGTATGCCAGCTACTAAATGAATCCCCAGATATGTTTTTAATGGATTGTTATATGGGTTTGACTGTTATAAGCACTTGATGAGGCAGCAGCTAGGCCCCATTTACCCCACCTACGCTACCTTCTGTTCTTTCCATTTCTGTTGGCTTGAGTCCCAAAAATATTGGATGTCTTCCTGAAACGTTTTCAAAGCTGTGTGTTGTTTTCAGCTCAATTTACTATTGATTAAATTGACATTTTATTTGAAGAGGATAATCCTACACAAACATTATTTCCAAATGCAAAACCTCAGGATAACTCTGGATATTATATTTTCTTCCCTGTTGAGATTCACTGCAGCTGTTCTTCAAACACAAACCTCAGGTTATGCATTATTTCTGTTTCTTGGTGAAAATGGATTATCAGTGATACTTTAATAGATTTAGGTTTTTAACCAGAATTATGCTGAAATTCTATTTTCCATGCCTGAGAATGTGTGTTTACGCCGCTTAAGTGGGGGCTGTAAGGAGATGAAAGTGCGAGGGCCACTGTTTTGACTAGCATGTTCGGAGCAGAAATTCAATTTGTGGAATTAAGACCACAAATTGCAGAATTTTGTAACTGAGCTGCAAAAATTCTGATCGTCTGTGTTTTGGCATGAAAGAGCACCTGTCACACATGCTCACTGGAGCTAACTAGGAAGGAGTTTCCAGATCACTGCTGTGCCTTAGTATTAATTTTTGAATTTGCACGTCATGAATTGCAGTTGTTAAGGACTGTAGCTATTCTGAGCAAACTAAAAATGCAGGTATTCACAAATAGTTTCAATTAGTCCGAACTTTTGACTTACCTTTTAAAGTAGAAGAGCTTGTTCTCTCAAACCTCCTTGATTCACTTCATTATTAAACTGACAAAACTTGGTTAGAGTTGATTTTTCCTTTTTTAAAAACTATTGAAACATAGGCAAGAACTTGCCCCTCAGCTTGTTCACCATGTGCACGTTGCTGCTGCAATTCTGGAGCCGGAGGGAGCTCCTATATGTCATAAAGTTGTCACAGTTAGCATGGCTTCTTTGGTTTAACTGAATAACCTGATGAACAGAGGCTAATAGAGAAAATACACAAGATCCGTTCTTCAAAAATGCCCTCTAATAATGCAAGTCATCCGGTTTACGTATTAATCAAGCTAATATGATCATGGGTTCATTTTGCAGTGCTAAACATAAAATTGTTTATATTTATAACTCTTCAGTGTTAACAGTCAGTCAGGTCACAGTGACTTCAGAATACTTTAGCAAAATCCTTATTGTGAGATCTGACCTTAGTATATCCTATCAAAGAATCTCATCATCCAATGTCAAAGTATCATCGTCTCCAGCCTAATCCATTCCTCTTCAACAGATTAACACATCTCAAGGTTTTATTATTACTCAGTTAACACAATACAAATGCTTTTTTCCATGTCAAAGGCAGATTGAACTTCTGTTCTCTCAGTGCTTATAAACAAAGTTCTTAAACAGCCTAATGTCAAAGTGGCCCAATTTCATTCTCCATAATCCGTTACAACAACTAAAAGTTTCACATTGCGAACAGCAATAAATTGTAAATAGCCTGCCTCATGACCCACATCACATTGCCTTTGCACGTGCCTCCCTTTAACACTGGGAAAAAAAACCATCAATTGTCACAGTGGCAATCCGGTGACATCCTTGTATCTACTGCAACTTTCATTTTTAGTCCTACTTTTCCACATCAAATACTAAGTGGTGTTTTTAACATCATTTAGTGCACTTGTCAGCCAGAACCAAGGGAAACAATCGACGTGTCACCAGCCAACACCTTCTGTATCACAAGAAAACATCCTGCAGTTCCCTACTAATCAGGGGACCTCAGTTTGGAAACTGTTTCATTTTCTGCAACATCTTCAATTCACAGGAACCGTCTGCTGTTTCTAGGGAGGGTCATGAGGCTGTTAGAGGTATGTGGCGTTTGTGGAAGCAGTAAAGGGAGATCACAAGAGATTTGTGGGTGATGAAAATAGTTTCGTGCATTGTGCCAGACTATTATGATGCTGAGACAGACTAAAATTCCTCAGCCAAATATTCCTTCAGTTCCTCAGAGAAACATCAGCTCTTGCTTGCAATATTAGATTGAACAGAGGTCTGTTTCAGCATGTTCCCAGCAAAAATTCTGGAAGGAAACCAAGTTCAACTCATATTTTAAAGTGTACTGAGTGGATTGTAACCACATCTATTTTAGCTTAATCCTAAAATACTGTCCGTATGTACAGTGTATGCTGCTAATGCATCGTAAGATTGCAACAGATTTCTAGTCTGTCAAGCCTTTAATGAGCTTTCTATTTCTACTCTTTGATGTACCATCTTTTTAGGTAATTAGTGGGACTTTTCAGTAGTTTCATCCCACCGGTGCTCAAGTTTTAAAGGATGTTATGAGAAGCAGCTAACACGTATGTGCTGTAGTCACTTCTTTACTGCAGAAAAGCTCTGGTGCTGCACCACTGACAGGGAGCTTCATCCCTGACTTCACTGAGTGCAGGTTCAAAACCCACGGCTTTGGTATTGACCAATGGTTTATTTTTTGTTTGTGTAAGAAACAAGACTTGCCTCTAAATAACTTCCAACTAACAAGTTTGTTTATTTTGCAATGAAGCATTTTTTAATTCTACAGCAGTACAAAATACCCTCTGATATGGGCTATCCACGTTGGAGAATTAACCTTGCATGCGGTGTTATGAATCTGGGGGACATATGTTCTTTCTGAGAGTCTTCATTAGTGAAGCATTTGAGTTCAAGGCGGTGAATGCTCATCCACTTTGAATAATTGTTGTACATAAATAATATTCATTACCAGACATTCACAATTTTTCATTAATGCATTTTACTTGGTACTTCCCTAGAGGGAGAGTAAAGCTGGCAGCTTCTTCCAGTACTTCACTAATGTTTTGGTATATTATATGTATTGAGTGAAGTAAAAGGATTTAAAGAAACATTAGGTAATTACTAAATGTGGCATCTTTGTATGTGCCTCAATCCAGGTAAGTGGTTCTAAAGTCTTCTATATCTTTGCCATGCATTAGAAATATAATGCAATATGATATAACAACATTTAATTGGTAATAACAGAGAAAACTGTAGTCTTCATTAAAGTAGCAGAGCTAATTCTGGTCTGATAAAGTGCACTGAACAGCCCTAAATGGGTTTTAATTAGCTGGCACCAAAGCTGCACCACCCTTAGGGAGGGTAAAATTAATGAAAACTAGCAGCAAATAGATCAATGCTACTGGATGTTATTGCCTTAGGTGAAGGTGATGAGGAAGAAAGGAGTGTCTTTTAAGGATCATTTAGAAAACAGTCTGCGTTAAAAGTCACTTTCAAAAAGGCATGATAAAAAAAATCTATGCTAATATCAGTGAAGAAGTCTAATGTCATCCAGACTGCAGACCTCATTTGTGTTTATACTAAATACGTCTCAGCCTAACCACTTAGCACAGTATGGCCAAGTAGTGCCCCTGATGGCACAGCTCCACAGCCCCTCTCAGGGCTGATGGTGTGATCAGACCGCTCCTGTCCCACTGCGCGTGGAGGACGTTGAGCCCCAGCAAACAGCCAGCAATGCATGTGCTGATACCGCTCAAAGCACTGCTTTAACTTGGTGTTTGTAGTCACTCTTCTTGTAAATAACTGCTGAAAAGAGCCTGCTGAGCTTTGCTGAGGAGATGTATTCTGAACTCCTAAAATTCCCGTTAAGAAACATGAGATGATGTTCAGAAATCCAGCCAGTTTGGTAGAAAATTGACTTTCCACACACACTGTCTTAACTCTGACAACACCCACCCCATACCCAAACAATTCAGTTCAATTCAATGACATTTTATTGCAATTATTAGCTATACAAGCATGTCTACAGGAGGCAGGTTCACTGAGCCGCGTTTGCAGTCAGCTGTTTCTGAAGGGTTTTTGTTAATATCTTGGATAATTCCGAAGAAACTAGATTGTTTTTGTGCTTCTCTTCCAGAAGTTCTTAGTTTCCTCTGTTCGTGCCAGATGGTGCTATGTGTTAGGTTGTGAGAAAGCTGTTTTATCATTCGAGGCAGAAAGATGGATCATTCCGATCACTGACTTCTGCATCAAGATTCAAAATTTGGGAGTGTGCTCAACCTGCTATTTTACTCAATTCTGTTCACTAATTATTTATTACTTCGGTGATATACGAGATCTATATTATATCTCTGTCATTTAGAACTAGCAAATTATATTCATCTAAACTTCGGATTGACACTGTTAGACAGCTGCAGTCATCACAGCTTCACCTCAGCTAATATGTGGTATTTGATATGTCTGAATAATCTACAAGAAGCTGTAGTCTAGTAAAAATGTCATTGAAATGAATAAACGAGATTACATTCTCTGGGGCTCAAGTAGCTGCAGCTTCTATTGTTTAGTGATATTCTCTGTGATTTGAGGTAGTAAAGCTGTCAGTGGCCAGAATGTCAGAGTTTTGTGCCATATTTCTGGTTGTTGGCTTGAATGAAATATTATAGTAATGCTATTTCTACTTTTACACTTGCTTACATATACCTATTTGTTTCCCTATCAAGGCCATTCAGAGAAAATATAAAATCTTAGCTAGTGTTAGGTAATATTTGCAGAAAGCAGTTTTTCGTTGGGAAGTTGTGAACATTGACATTGAATCTGGCTCAGAGAGTTAGATTTGGGGACTTGGGAAGTACTTCCCATCAGGGCTTTGTATAACATGCTTGTGTAACATGCTTTTTCTAAAAAAAAATGAATTCTGGAAGATGAGTGGAAGTTCATTTCATTTTGAAACAAAAATGAGCAGAGTTAGGTAACATCAGTCTTTAAATTACAAAACTCTTGGAAGAAAATGGTGGAAAAACTGATTCAGACTGACAGAGGAAACGTATAATGCCGTTGAAACATTTTTGAGGACAAAAATGAATCGTAGTTTACATTTTGGTATAGTCTTTGTCATGATGATGATGTATCTGCTGCTGCACCAATAAAGTCAGCAAAAAAATCTAAATTGCCTGTGAGCATCACAGCAAGCCCCAAAACATGAGTTTGATATAGCGGCCATTTTTCAAGTGCTTGATGGTGGATCTTTCTTGAACCATTGCTTGCCACTTCCATTCTTTCTTTTTATAAAGTAGTTCCTTCAAAAAGTGCTAATGGCTTTGTCCATCTTAATTCATAGAGTGTTTAAATAGTTTCATTGTCAGCTGGGACTGCTTTATTACCTGAAAAAACAAGGGTTTAAAGCATGAAACCTTAATGAAATAAATAGATTTTTCATTATAAAACACTTAAAACCTCAACATCTATTGCTATTTGCGCTCAATCACCGGACAACTAACAACTGTTTTGGGGTTTATATTCACTCTTCCATTTCCTGGTAAAAAAACAGTTGTTCCTGAGTGTCCTAGATTTATTCCCTGCAGCCCATTAGCAACTACATTTATATTTCTTTATGAAGATTTTCCTAATTAAAATGAACATTTTTCTCTATTAGGCAGATGGAACTCAATAGAAGTAGTCCATTTTTTATTAACGTGCCAGTACGTGCTGTACAAAGCACCAGCACTTTTGTTAAGAAACACGGATCCTACTACTTGAAACTAATTACATAGTAAAGTGAAACTTTATTAAAAAATATCAATATTAGCTAATATTTTGTGATAAAACTGTGGCTGCATATAGATTGGTGTGGGCTCAGAGACCTATCGATTCTGCGGTAGTTGCTGACTTTAGCCATTGAGTTATTTCTTTCTACCTAATGATTTAAGTCAAGAAATATATAATCAGGATCTACTTTATCTTTGTGCATTTTCAGATGTTCTTTGAATTAATCCAACATCTATTGCTTTTAATTTATCACATCTTCTTTAAGTGCCACTGAATCTGTTTTCTGCTCCTGGCAAGCCGGATGTTAAATCTTTATCCAGTGTTTGGTATTATCCTAATTACATGCACACCTTTTCTATCCTGTCCTTTAAATGTTCTGCAGTTTTACGGTCAAGGGAGTATTGCTGGCATCTCTTGTGAGCACCACTGAGATTGTGCATGTAGATGAGATTCTCCCTTGATTTTTCTCACATTCCCTGAACATACGCCTTTTGAAAGGATTAGGCAAGTCAGTGATTTGTATGGTAGCAATCCTGGTAGCACTGTGGATCGCAGTGGTTCCAATTTTGCTGCTGGTAGTGAAAGTATTTTACGGTTGCAAAGGCAGAAGACTTGGAGGAAAAATTAGCAGAGGCATAGATTTTGGTGTTCGTGGAAACTTCACTGGATCATCTTCCATAGTGCAATGGTTTTGATTTTTCAGATCACAGTGTTTAAAATAGACCCTGATTTTCCTAAAGGAGCTTAAAATTTTAAAGGAACAGAATTAATTTTTAAAAAATCAAGATTTTTTTTTTAATTCAGCCTTGCTACAACTGAAATAGTTGTCTTTAAAAACAGAGTGATTACTGTTGAAGTCTATACTTATCACCAGTTGTCACACAGTAATACTTTTCTAAGATATATTAAATAGATTAGAAAATAAATGTAATGTTGCTATTACTTTAGTATGATACCTATTGGTTACTGATAGCTGTGGGTTTTTTAATGCAAGGTCCCTAAAGTGCACTGAGCCATATTTACAGTGTTTAGCAAAAGACAACATACTGTAATCAAACTGCATGAGATGCACTGGGAGATTTTGTGTTATGGAGTTGCTGCTCAAGTGAGGATAGCAACTTTAGGAGATAGGGAATAAAACACTACAGTGATTTGTTGCTTCAGATAGAGAAGAGTTTCTGTATGTCTGTCCACCCACTGGCTAGTAAAACTTACTAGAAAAGACTTTTATGAGAAAAGGTATATGAGAACTAATTTCAAATATCTCACTGAATGATGTCTAGAAAAAATTGTCTTCTCAAAGCTTTGAACAAGTAGGCAACACAGCAGAAGAAAAACTGTTTAAAAGTAGAAGCAGTTTAGGCTGAACTGATGTTGGAGTATTTTACTTTAAAATGTAGCACGATTAGTGAAAAAATACTGTGCTGAAAATTTAATTGGTAAGAAATCAAGCCTATGTGAGACCTCATACACAGAGGTTGGAGGAAAACTGGGCGAAAATGGTGAAATTTTGTGTCTCGTTAAATTAATTTAGAACTTAGTGTTAACTAGGCACTTGCTTCTGCACGTCTTCAATGTGTATTTTTACCCATATAAAACCAAAACAGATGTTCTACCCTGTTTTATTTATATGCCTGTTATTGTGTATCCCATATAAAGAATTCAGGCTGCAATTTCAGAACAGTGAAACTGTACAGATATATATGTGCGCACATGGATTTATAGCACACGTCTTTAAGGTAACTCAGGATTCACAGCCATGCTTCTCAGAGAACTTGATGTGCTATTGGGATATGCTACAACCGGCATTTAGAAAACAATCGCTGACTACATCCTATACAGTTCCTGTGATACTCAAATTCTCTGAGCCTTTAACACTGAGGCAGCTATGCATTTAAAGAGTAACATTCACAAGAGCAGCACGTAAAATTTTTCTCAGGCAGGTTTTGGAAACTATAACAGTTTGGAAAAACAACTATAACTGTGGGGATTTATTATGAATAATGATAATAATTTGAGGAGTGTCCTCAAATAGTTTGTCTGACGTCTTGGATATTGATCAGCATGTAGCTTAGTTTAGGTATGAAGCGGAATATTTTTTGATGCAGATGTTCAAAGATTCAGCCATTCTACTTTCAAGACTTTGTAACCAATTCTTGCTTGTAGTAGCATTCAGTACAGTTGGGACCACATACCAGAGACACCACTCATCTCAGAACCTGAGCAACCCTGTCCGGTACATTAGTATTCAATAAACATGCAGCCGCAATATAAGAAAAGATTTCTAAATGCCCATATTTGTTCTTTGCAAGTTTGTTGTTACTATCTCATCCTGGTCTTTGGAGATTTCTTTTTCTTTGTTTTTATATTTTAAAGTCAGTCATCCCAGCAAGCACATCCTCTCTGCTATAGTCATACTGGTTACAGAAAGGAGGCATGAACTCCCTGTCTAATAACATTCTCTACATGACTCATTAAAACTTCCAAAGCACAGGATTTGCTGCAAAACTTTAAAAACTGCTGCAGATGATGTTACTAGTGTAGAAAAAGAGAAAGGAAAGAAAGCAATAGCAGATGAAATCCTAAGAAACAAACAGCATGCTTTTATCTTAACAATAAAAACAAAGATAAATGTCAGAAATATGTGCTCTGTGTTCAGTTTGCACTCCATATGTTGTTTCAGAGTTTTCCTTGAAGTACATTCATTAGAGATGCTAGTGCTCCTGTCTGAAGAGCGTCCCAAACATTTTCCGTGAGAACATTTCTGAAAATATTGCAGATATCACTTAAGCCTCAAAATGCCTTTGTGAGGCAAGGAATATTTATCCCCTTTTTACAACTTGACTTCCCTGAGAAAAGGACACTGGGGCAAGGCAGGAGCTATTGCTGTGCAGAAATTCATGCCCATAGGGCTTTTTGAATGTTGTATGCTTACCATGAAGGCATTTCAATCTCTTACAGTGCTAATTTTGGGTTGGAATGGTCTGGAACTGCAAAATGGAATCAATTTCTGCTGCTCTATACCCTGTTTTCAGCCAAACACGGTAATGTTCTGGCTCTTCCTTCCATGCAAAATTAGCAGTAGTCTCTTGACATTTTACAGTCAATCAAAATATTAGGGAAAGAAAATAATCTGAAGAGTATTTGCAAAGTATTATTCCTCTAAAAGAAGAATTTTAGTTTCAATTTGTTCAGGCATTATTTGTTTTCCTATCCTGTGTCCATCCATCTTAGCATTGTCTCCACACCTTCCTCCCATCCATTAAGAAATGTGACTAGCGTTTGTCGTGTGTAGCTTTTCCTTTTATCAAGGGAGAATTGTGTCTTTGCTGGAGCTTAGTGGGGTATTTTTTTGCTCTCTCTCTCTGTGCTGCTCGGATTTTATATTAGTGATGATGCTGTTGAAATATGTTTCGTATTTGGAGCAGAAGAAAGCAGTGGTCCTTAACACCTCCGGGCTTATTTCATGCCATTAAATTGCCTTTACCTCCTCTTCCAAGAAAGCACAGTGTTCAACATAGTTGAATTTCAGTTCCAGTGTACAGATCCTTGCCAGGGACTCTCAGCTGCAGTGGCATCCTAGAGCCTTCTCAGTCCTAGAGGTATTTTGGGTTTCGCTCATGGAGTGCCTTGCGGATATGAAAATTCATTTAACTTTATATAGGATATCCTCAGGATATCCTCAAGCTTTATGTACTGCTTAGACCTGTCTAAGCACCAGTGGCTTCCTGCCAAGCTACGCTGCTTTGCTTAATTTGGAGAAAGGCAATGAATGGATGAGTAACTAAGGACAGTTCATTGTATATCAGTGGCAAATAGAGTATTTCAGGCAATATTTCTGGATATGTTTTAGGATGGTACTTGAAGATGATATATTCAGGGAAGGCTTATTCCAGTTTCACTTCCAAGCTTTTAATTCTGGATCACTTAAAAGTTTTCCTTTGTTTTTGAAATAACAACCACTGGTTTCACATGTATTTGACCAGTTTCAGGATTGTGGTAGAAAAAGCAGCTCCATGTTTCCCTTAAACTTCTTCTATCTCTGTACCAGGACTGAGACAGGCATATAATATAAACATTTTCTTCGCTATTACTTTACTTTTTTCCCTGAGGTTATCATATTGATTTCAAAACCGTGGTCATCATTATACTAAAAAGGTGGCATTAATACATTGGTCTCTGTGGGTAGATTATAATAGAAAGTTTCAAAATAATTGTCCACTAATATGAGAGGTGGAAGTATGTATAGTATTATATTGCTTGTAATGTAACCATTAAAATAACAATTATGTGATAATAGAAAGACTCAATATGCTTTAGTTTGTCTTTATATAATGTTAATAGCTAATGAAAACAGGGACAATTATATCTAATTACATTTTACAATACTATTGCACTTCCTGTATATCTAATTACATTTTACAATACTATTGCACTTCCTGTAAAGAGAACATTTTGCACAGAATTTTAGATTTGCATGCTTCAATAAAGTTTGTGTCCACTCTCTATGTACTTCAAAATAGGACTATTTTAAAACCAGTGGTTACGAGTTCTTTTTTTATCAAATGGTACATATAGTCTTCACAAAGAACAGTTTTGAAATTAAGTTATTGGAGGTAGTCAAATCTTACAATGTGGCTGCATTGAACAAAAATTTAAAAATAATTTTAGGTCCTTCAGGTTTGATGTGTTAGAAGAATGAAGGTAGCTTGACCCTGAGTCAGTCAGTAGAATACCATCTCTCCTTAGAAGAATGAGAAATGTTAAATGTATGCATTATCATCTTCGGCAATTTTTAGTATTGTCTACTACTGAGTAGTATTGTCAGCCACATGAGCAAGTTCCTTTTCTATTGTATCCAGAGGTGGAACACGAAACAAATAGAAAAACAGTGCTTTGACAGGGATAGAGAAGCTTCTTATGTTTTATGTTGGGATATTGAGCTCAAAGTTAAAAATGTTTAGTTCAGGAATGCATAGATAGAACTCCAAAATTATCTTAATAGCAAGAACATTAATTAGAATTGAGACATTTTGGCATTTTTATATCCAGATCAGGCTACACTGATTTTTAAAGATGCAGTAAGATTGTCCTCCAGTTTTCAATACTTTGCATATTATCTAAACATAATGGCATGGTTGAATGTTACTTTAAATGCCAAACTCATGGAACTGGGAATTATATAATCTAATTCATTTCATTCCAAAACAGAATTAAGGGATACGAATTAAGCAGCTATGAACTAGGCATTAAAAATATAATTGTATCAATTTTTCTAAGTGTTATACAAAATGACATCAATAGAAAATGTCTTTGATCTAACAGTGTGATATTTAATTAGTTTATGTTAATTACCTACATTTCAGAAACAAATGGCTTGATTTCTTTATTCAAGGAACGAACAAATGCCTTGGCCTTCTGCCATTCCTCCACTGCCCAATGTCCTATCCCCTGTGTACCCAGGGAGCGCTCTAGGCCTGTCTGGGGGGTAAAGAAGGTGATAGAAGGGGGTGAGGAGAGCCACAGACACAGCTGGCAGCGAGAAGTCCATGGCATCCTGGCCTCCCCGCCAAGGAGGTAGAGGAGCCTTTCCCATCGATGGGAGGGGATCGTGGGCTTCCAATCTCTCTACCACATTCCCTCCTGCTCTTGCTCATAGCCGATGGGAAGGCTAAGGCACCTCCAGGCTGCTGGGGTGGGAGTGCTACAGAAGAGAGTGAGGCCAGAGGCCAGCTGAGTTGTTTGGTGCACCCACCTACAGGATTGTCTCCTTGGAGGCGACAGTTCTTGTGTCTTTGCAAAGATAGGGTTTAATATTCTGTTGCATTAAGCTAAATGGTGGGTTGAATTTGTGAGCCACAGTTGTCTGGTGGCGTTCAGAGCCTGTTTACTCTCTGAGTCTGTGTTTNTGTCTCCTTGGAGGCGACAGTTCTTGTGTCTTTGCAAAGATAGGATTTAATATACTGTTGCATTAAGCTAAATGGTGGGTTGAATTCGTGAGCCACAGTTGCCTGGTAGTGTTCAAAGCCTGTTTACTCTCTGAGTCTGTGTTTGGATGCCAGNGCCTGTTTACTCTCTGAGTCTGTGTTTGAGAGTTCAGTACATACTATGTTGTCTGTGAGGCCTGAGGCCTGGCCCCAAGCAATTCCTGAAGCATTTCAACTTTTGTGCCTTCTCCTTACGCCCCTCTCAGACTCTTCCATTTGGATTAGCTAACTCAAATCACAGGCTGTAATGTTGTCACTGTACTTTGGTCACTAACTCTTCCTTGTTCATGTTTCTCTTTAATAGAATACTTGTTTCATTTGGCATGTTTCTTGCTTTCCTTCAAATATTTTTTTCCTTCTCTATCATTACTTTACTGATATATTCCATGTTTTTTCCTCTTTGATTTCCTGCCTCTTTGTTTGTAACTATGTCATCTATATAGCTTTCTTCTTTCAGCCTTTTGTCCTTTTATTGCGAAATGTATTGCCTTGAACACACCTCCTGGTTTTGGCACAATCTCTTTTAAAACAGCTCACAGACCTGCAAGGTTTCTGATGAGGAAGAGCTCTCCCCTCTGTGCCCTTGCCCTTGTGCTTGCTCTTTCACTTCAATCCTGGAGCAGAACACCTGTAAGTCTGAACTGGAATTGCAGATCCTAACTCAGTTTATCCAGTACTTAAAACAAACACAAAATATCACAGTGGGATGTAGAAGCTGTGCATGATTATTTATTGATGATTGTTGGTTACAGGAATTAAAACAGCAGGGAGCTCAGATTTTGATCAGAAACCAAGTGATTTTTCTGTACACTTTTTATTGTAAAATGTGAACATAATATAAACCCATTGTGTTCATGTTGTTAAATGCCAAGCTCTGGCATGACCTGCTGTATGAACAATGCATGTTCCCTGTTACATGAGTATATAGCTCATGTAGCTCGAGTATAGCATTGATAGAGGCTTGGAGCTGTTATGCAGCAATTTATAGATATATGAGCTGTCACAAATGCTTCATGTCTGTGCTCAAGTGAACCAAACACCCAGCACAATGATTTCAGTGTGAAAAGCAAAGGGATCTGGTATGCGGCTGCCCAACTGGAGCTAGGACAGCCTTTCTGTGAGCTTCCAGCACAAGAGGTGCTCACACAGAGCCTCACTTCATGTGTTCCGTAGTGTTAGCAATGAGCAAGGTCCATGTGGTTTGGTTTGGCTTTTTGTAAGTACTTTTCAATTACGACAGTACAAGATAGCCAGACTGGTGGTGACTTCTAGGTCTTTATGTGCTACAGATACAATTTATTTGCTTTTAGTTTTTGTAACACCACCAACTGCTAAGGGAATTGATGTTTAATACGTTTCTAAATAAGTAAAACTAAAGTATAAATAAATAATGCCTGGTTTATTAGTCCAGGTGTTTTCAGCATTGCTGAAAGTGGTTTGATGACAGCCACCAGCACTAGCAGTGGAAAAAAACCTGATTTCTCAGTGATTATTATCATTACAATAAACCATAATTGAAAGATTACCAAATTGATTCTTTTAAAAATTAATGTTGCGTGAGTGAGCACGCTCTGTGGCATTCAGATTTTTTCAGTGTTACTTGGAATGAAAATGGCTTGTTTTATTTCCTGGCAGAAAACTGCTGATTTTCAAACAATCACATTAGAGAAAACAGTCCCAGAGGGTTACAGGAGACAACAGACCTATGTCATTGTGCTTTACCCTTTCCTGATGGGTTCGAAGAAGAGCCAGAAACAAAAGAAAGTTACATTCATTATTGAGAGCGCCTTGGGAAAATCTGTTTGGCCAAGCAATTTTGCATGAAACGAATGAGGAAATATTTGACTGCAAAGAACATAAACTCCTTCCATCAATATGCAATTTTCTGGATCCATTTGTCCAAATGATTATGAAGAACAACTTCTAAACTTGCAGTGCTTTACAACTTCAAAGGGCTTTGAAAGCATTAACTAGTTAAATGGAAGTGTTTTTTAATAAACAAATAAAAAAAAAGACTGAAGTCAGTTGTAAGACAGTTTAAAGTGCAAAGTATTGAAAACAGCAGGAAACCTGAGGACCTGGAATAGCAATCATACAGTACCATCCGCCCCAATCAGGAAAGTGGAAACCACAAATTTATCTTTGATGATTTCCTGTAAATATGCCCTTTGAGGACAGATTGCCCTGCCCAGTCTTGTGGAAAAAGCTCAGAGTTACATCTTTTCTCACCACAACATATGGATCTCAGCAAGCCCTGTTTCTTCATTTCCGAAGTCATTCCTTTGGTGGAAAAGTCTAAGCAAAAATGTAGTGAAATATTGTTGCAAAAATGCTGGTTAACATCCTTCAAACCTGGTCAGTTTGACTTGAAAACAACTTCCTGAGGGTATTTTCCCTGGCCATTTTCCTCAGTAAGATCTGCCCAGTTTTCCAGACCTTCCACTATCCTAGTGGAAGTGGTTTTATTGATGTTTTCATTAACTTCAGAATATCATGTCTCACTTTTCTCTAGGATGCAGCAGTATAAATAGCTCTTCTCCCCCTAAGTGTGTACCAGTGTGTGCTAAGGGCTGGGGAAGGTAAATTTGGGTCTCTCTCTGAGTGCCCCCAGCCACACACTCTACAAAGGACTACAGCTGCTTTGTGATATTGGGATTTTGAAGGTTGGGGGTAGCCTTGGCTGCAGTGATCATGACATGGTGGAGTTCGGGATCCTGCGTGGAAGAAGCAGGAGAAAAAAGTAGAATTACTGCTCTGAACTTCAGGAGACCTGACTTTGGCCTCTTCAAAAAACTACTTAGAGGAATCCCATGAGTTAAGACTCCAGAAGGAAGGGGGCTGCAAGAGAGCTGGTTAGTATTCAAGCACCACTTCCTCCAAGCTCAAGATTGGTGCATCCCTAGGAGCGAGAAATCAGGCAAAGGAGGCAGGACACCTGCATGGATGAGCAAGGACCTTCTTGAAAAACTCGGATGGAAGAAGGAAGTTTACAGAATGTGGAAAAAGGGAATGGCTGCTTGGGAGGAATATAGGAACTTTGTCAGAGTATGCAGGGATGCAACAAGGAA
>RSEF01000008.1:21785314-21878282 GCA_003993805.1 Himantopus leucocephalus
GCAAGAAGGAGGACCCAGGAAACTACAAGCCAGTCAGCCTCACCTCCATCCCCGGAAAGGTGATGTAACAGCTCACTCTGGATGTCATCTCTAAGCATGTAGAGGAAAAGAACANCTGGATGTCATCTCTAAGCATGTAGAGGAAAAGAACATTATCGGGAGTGGTCAACATGGATTCACCAAGGGGAAATCATGCTTGACCAATCTGATAGCCTTCTATGATGGCATGACTGGATGGGTGGATGAGAGGAGGGCAGTGGATGTTGTCTACCTCAACTTCAGCAATGCTTTTGACACTGTCTCCCATAACAGCCTCATAGGTAAGCTTATGAAGAGTGGGTTAGATGAGTGGACAGTGAGGTAGATTGAGAACTGGCTGAATGGCAGAGCTCAGAGGGTTGTGATCAGTAGTGCAGAGTCTAGTTGGAGGCCTGTAGCTAGTGGTGTTCCCCAGGGGTCAGTACTGGGTTCAGTCTTATTCAACATATTCATCCGACCTGGATTAAGGGACAGAGTGTACCCTCAGCAAGTTCGCTGATGGCACAAAACTGGGAGGAGTGGATTTAGCATTTCATAATGCATATCATCCACAGACCTTGAAGCACGGCAGGATGCTAAATCAGCTTTAATTTCCCCATTTTCCTGATTGTGAAACTCATGCAAGGAGTCATTTGTCAAGTTGTGCACAGGTATCATCCTGCAAGTCTATGGCATAGCTATGAAGATACCCTTCAGTCAGAGTTCCCAAATGGCCCCTGATGCACAACCCTGACATTCAGTAAGCACAAGAGCGTATTCTTGCCTATGTAAGTTCATGCTCACCTGGGAGGGAGTCCTGGATGACCAAGTGATGTTCAAATCCATATCAAGTGCATTTTTACAAACCGGTGGAAGTGGACCTTCCTAAGTGAATTAACTAGAAATTGCACATTTCCTAAAATTCTGTATGACAAGACCCAGCTCGTGTGTCTTGGTCTCTGTGCAAATATAGGCTTGTATTGCTCAGCTGAGCCTTGTTTAAAGATCACACTTTGCAGGAGGGAGGGGTGATCATTAGATTTGGGAAGAAATCTAACAAACATGTTGGAGCACTCCACATCTGAGCAGTTGCCTTCCTGCCACTTTCCAGCAGTCAGCACTGCCCATCAAAGAAAATTGCTAAATAGCTCTGCTACATCATTCTTCATTTGCATTAGAAATGGCTCTAAGCAATAACAGGATTACAGCCAAAAAGTGCCAGCACTTTATCATTCATTTATTTGATTTAATATATAGAGGTACCTATTTGAAACAGCATTTACTTTTCTTCAGCTCATCATAAGACCTACTCTGAATGGAAGTGTTTAAGGTAATGATGACTCCGATTAATTCGCTTAGAACAGCATGACTGGAATCAGATACACTATTTCTCTTTTCATTAGGCATTTCTGAGCTGCTATGAGTGATCTTATAGCATGAGAGGAATGAAATTAAGTGAAGAAAACCTAAGGAAAATAGTCCGTAATATGTTGCTATTATTCTCACTCAACATGGTGAACTGTGAGCTCAGGTGCTTTTGCAGTGGCATCCGGCTAGCCTTAATAGAACCCGATGCAAACTTTCCTTTCAGGAAAGGTGGAAAAGCCATGCTTGCTGTGTGCTGCAGGTTTCCCTTCACCTGCACTGTGAACTGAACAGTATTAAGGCTTTCTCTGCCAGACATCACCACCTTCTTCCCCTCTCCTCACTGCCACCAAATCCCTGTAAATCCAAGACTGGTCTGAACAGCAGGTCTTTAATCTGGTTTTCAATGTGCACATCCCCCACCAAAGCCAGGAGGTCAGATGTTGTGTTGCACTTTCGTTCACAGGTAGGATTGCTACATGCGATGCTGCATCAGGAGCTGGTTTCTCTCTTCAGAGAGAGGAAGATGTTTCAATTAGTTCTAGGAAATTTGAGAGCTGCCAGCTAAGTTTTGCCAGTGTTTTATTCCTGTTTACATTTCTTGATCATCACTAACTACTGTTTGTAATCAGTGGACATGGCACAAATATAGACTAAAACATTTTCCAAAGCACCTCCTTGATCAAATAGCCTGTACTCATCTGAAAATGAAACAGTTCCATGAGTAAATTAGGCATCTTGAATTTTTTTTTTTTTCTACTGAAGTATCTGGAATTCCCATGAAATATCTAGAAAGCAGAATTGCTTTGGAACGCTACTGTAGGATGTTTTCATTAGTTGAAGCAGCAGAGATTTTCTGGTAACATTTGTCTAACTCTCTTCTGCTGTTTTTCCTAAACATGATTATGAAGTTCTGGATGGTTGCTGGTGTTGTGGGTATCTTGGTATTATAAAATGCTAGTAGTAGTAGATAAAAGATGTATATGCTGGGAATATAGTGAAGACTGAGGTTTTGCAGTGTATCCTGTTCATGTCTAAAAGTAACATACTTGCAGCAGAACAATGCATTTAAATATCTAGATACTATATTTTAAGCAAAAAACATTGTTTCTAATGTCTTGGTCTCTCTGCCCACTCATTCCTTTTTAGGCTATCACAACGGGTACTTTGAGAGGCAGGATGAGTCCGTGATATGAACATTCCCTGCTTTCTGCAACTGCAGACAACAATTCATCTTGCATGCAATAGGCCATCTAGTAATAATGACTGTCTGTCCCTGTAAACTGGGATTAGATTCCTGAGCTGCTTTGGCAAGTTGTATCCTTCTTACTCTCTGAAAATCTTAGCTTATGTGTAAATAGCTTGAATAATTTGAGCGCCCATAAAAGTGACAGACTAATGTCATACACCAGAAACTGGTAAAATCTTTCCAGTTCTCTGTGTTTGCATCAGACGCAGTTCACTGTAACACTGCTGTCCCAGGCTTTGGCTTCTCTCCTGAGCAAAGATTGCGGGTCCAACTAATGTAAACTGGTCTTTTACTATGTACATGAAGCACTGCCATGGACTGGTGAAACTATGAGGTTACAACAGTTTGTCTAATCTAGATTTGTCCTTAAGTCTCTGGAGTAAAAGACTGGTATAATAAACCAATGTAGAGGTTTTTTGTTTAGTAATATTTTTAAGCATTCTGAAGAAATCTGCAATAGCAATGTATACAGATCAGTCATTGCTTTAAAAGTGAAAGACTCCGAAGTGTAACTCAGCCTCTGATGTGCAAAAGCAATGAATTGAAAGGAGTGGGTAGGAAGGGTACGTGATACAGAGAATCTCAGTTGAAAAACTTCTGAGAAAATACTGTTGAAAGTCAAAGTTACAAAGTTCATGCTTTTCTACTGAGGACCAAACCTATGTGTTTCAAGTTAAAGGCTCACACAAAAGTTGTATCTGCTGTGTCTAATATGCAGTAATTGATTCTTCTAATTCCTAGGGGAGCCCTCTCTATTTAAAGTACAACTGAACTCCAAATTACCTTAAAATGTTGCGTTTAACAAGTCGTATCAGCCTAGCACTGAGCAGTTGTTATGGTTTGAGAAACCCATAACAATTTATTGTCATTTAGACAATCATTCTATCACCCGATGACCCCTCCCCACCCGACAAAGGGAATCAGGAGAAAACAAGGAAACCTGGGAGTTGAAGTATAAACAGATTTAATAGAGTAAGATTAGACAATTAACATTAATAGCACTAGAGAACCAATATTGATCCCGATACCAATACAGAATATGCAAAGATTATACTCAGTCGATTATATCAGCAGGAAGCTGTGCACTCCCAGCAGTGGACAGTAAATGTCAGACACCGTGAGGGCTACGGCTTCAGGGGGAGGGGAAGGTCTCAGGGGTCCGGCACCAGGGCAAGAAGTTCTCAGGATGGCAGCCATCAAGGGAGAGAGAGAACTTTTCAGCAAACTTTCTGTTTTATAGTGAATGTGACCTTCATTTTATGAAATAATCCCATTGGCCAGCTTGGGTCAAATGCTCAGGTCTTGCTCCTCCTCATCCCTGCACCTGGCGAGTTCGAAAACACTGAGACCTTGAAACCCACACACCATAGCTGGCTACAAAGTAAATATTTTCACCAATTCAGACACTAGAGTCTTCTAAAAGTGCAGTCTTGCCAAGTATTAGAAGTTAAATTAGTCCTGTGTCGCTCAAACCAGGACAGCAGTAGTGAGTGGGCTGCAGATGCACACGGAAAGTTTAGACCCTTTTCCCTTCTTCGTTTCATGCCCTTTGGATGCTGAGTAGTCTGATCAGCAGCCTTTCCCACCTTGTACTTAATAGATGCTTTCATTTCTTAAATTCCTGTGCATGGCAGCAGAACAGGAGAATTTAAAATGGTATGCTTTGCTTTCATTCGGACTGGCTTATGGGTTGATTTTTCTTTCTACTTTATTGTCTGATTCCTAAAAAATCACCTGTAATCACCCATGTCACATCAAGGGCTAATACAATAGTGTGATTTTCATCATTGTTTGAATAAATTTTCAGGAACAAGTTAGAATTCTGCTGGACCATTACCTTATCTATCAGATGAAAATGTATTTATAAGCCTCTGTGTGTAAGATTATGTGAAGATAAGTTGTATCTCGTCATGTGATCCACACCATTATGCATTATAGAAGTACTGGCCTTACAAAATCAGTTTTTAGCATTATTAGTGGCCTTAACTTTAGTTGTCAGTTCTACAAAGGGGTCTGGCTGTAACTAACAAACTGTGTGTATCTGTATTTGTAACGACTGTCTTGATAGTTTCACATATCAGTTCAATAAAATATCTTCCACTCAGGGGAGACATTTGGACAGGAATATCTCCGTGACATCCTTGCCATTCCCATTCCCATCAGTACACTCTCAGAGCAATATGTGTTTTAAAAATTGATTGAGTGTGTATTTACAACATAGATCATGAGACATGTTTTTTTAATGGTGAGAAACTCCCAATGATGCATTCTGTGATATGTAGCATTGATTTGGATTCTTTGATTTTAGTGCTACAGAATACAGTCATAAAACTTTTAGACCCTTAATGTCATAGGGTGCAGCTTCTGAACGCAGAATGCTAATGTAAGAAGAGAGAGCTACTGCAGGCAAGAGCTCCTGACCCAGTGAAAACCAAAGGTTTGCATTAAACATAGTTAACTGACTGAATTTGTATTCTTAACATATTAAATACAAAATACAGAGAACTGCATTGAAATGACATAAAGTTGAGATGTCAAATCCCTAATGCAGGTAGACCTTCAGTGGGTCGCTTTGGCAGTGTGGAGGATAGGCATTTGCTTTCGGTAGTTCCTTCACCTCCCTTCAGGCAGTTTTCAGTAAGCATCTCTGAAAAGTATTTTTCTGAAAGAGTTGTCTAAAGATAGGTGAAGAAAATTTTCTGCCCTTTCTCTGTTGACTAGAGAGAGTCTAGATGCCTGACCAGGACATTTAACTCTTCATTAGCAAAGGAATGTGAGGTAAATAGCGGTTAAGTGTCTTCTGGTTATGTGTTACATCTTCTGATAGGTATGCGCAGTTATTTAGCATGCTGTTGTATTTAGCTCAAGGTTTCAGTAAAGGCACGGCAGAGGTAGTATCTTTCATGTCCTTAGTAGAGCACAAAGTTTGTCTGCTATATCATGCTCTTTTCGGTCTGGTTGCCATCCGTGTTCTTAAGGATTTACTTATTTCTAGAAACATAACACTGGGTCTGAAAGTTAATTTCACCCTGGGACAGAGGAAAAAAATTACATGGAAAAGTGAGCGAGCGTGGTACAGAAAAAAAAAATAAGGTAGAAGTTTGCCCAGATAGCTGGAGTGCCTTTTCCAAGTGCAGGAATAATAACTGTTCAGTATTTTTCCACAGAAGTGGTTATAGTGAATAATATTGGGAAGCTTTTAATTGTTATACAGAAGTCCTACAAATGTGCTAGATGTATTAGAGTTCACTTGGATATAGAAATTTCTTGACATATCTCACTGCAGTGAGATTACTGTCCAAAGTTATCTGGAATCCTTCCAGTGCAAAAATGAGTTTAGAAATGGCTGAAATTGCTTTGTTCTAGTCGTGTAGTGACTAAACTCAGCTGGGACAGTCAGGCCAACAGTACTGTGCACTTAAGTATGTGAGTATGGTTGGCAGTTTTAGCTGGCTGCCTTTTCTTCTGAAATTCATTCCTTCCATTGGCACAATAACATTTGGTGTTCTCAGTTCTTAGAACATTACTTGGACACAGACTATTTTTCACTATATTTGCATTTTCTTTTTTAAGAGCGGAGGAAAAGCTAATTGTGTTTGTTTGGGGAATGCCTTTTCTCTGTAATAGGTAGACTGAAGGCTGAAGTATCTGCACTGAGAGGTGTGTGTTTGTTTAGGAACTCACATTGTAAGCCTTTAGTACACCAGTAGGTTGATAATTTGTCAACAGGAGTGTGGACAGAGCTTGCTTTCTCTGTAGTGCGTTCTCTCCTGATCTTGGGTCTTGCCCTGTGGGGCCTATAGAGCTGTAGCCGGGTTGGACTTGTCTGTAGACTGTCATGTGACGTTACGTGTTCCCCCATGGGATGTGGGACCAAGGGCAGAGCAGTGAACCCACTGGAGGGAATGATAGAAAAGAAATGCTCTTCACAAAGGAGTAAGATACCTTAAGCTGATGCTCGACTGCATTTACAGTGCCTGTTCAGACCTGTGTCTCTGTGACTAACCTTTTGTGGCGTCTGCTGTCCAGGAGTGAATTAACTTTCCCATCTGTCGGGAGCAAATTTCAGCTCTGAATGTTACTATTCCAAAAGTTTCCTGCTGCTCACCAGCGCTAAAGCTGCTAACAAGAGTGCACCCACTGGCCAGACTGGGGCCTCAGGAAAGGCTTGCAGTAAATCCTGGTGACATTGCTGCCTTCTCTGCACGTGGGCCCAGGACCCCCTACCGCGCACCCCCTCACAGTGTAGAGCCATTGCTGGGTTGTAGCGGCCTAGCGGATGGCAGCTGCCCCACAGTGGTTGGGGATACTTGAATCTCCATCACTTTCCCATGCTTTAGGGAGCTTCAGGTGTCGCCACAGTGGTAGGATAGCTGAATGGAGGGGATCCAGCTCTAGCAGGCTGTCTTTCATTGTTCCAGCTGTTCACAGCTGCTCTACAGCTGATTGAAAAGGCATTTACTCCCCTCATGTGAATAACCTTGAGGGATCAGAAAGTCAATTGTGCAAAGCACATACAGTCGGTGCGAGATGTGTGTCCAGGAGCCACTGCAAGAAAGCTGACATTGAGAAGAGCTCCTTGGTGGTGTTTTAGGGACTGGCAGGTAGCTGCAGCAACTCAGGAGAATTTAGAGCTGGTGAGAGGGGTGCAGAGGTTACCTAGCACACAACTATTAGGATTTTAAAAGCTCTGTTTGCATCTCCTTTCCAGAGCAATACCGAGTATACATCCCCCGTAGTTTTTAGTCTGTCAGGTCATCTGTGAATGGAACAAATGTTACTTTAATTGTAGTTCATTAATTCTATCTGGTGCCAGGGTGGGGAATGGAGACCCTTTCTTACCTTACAAAACATTATATACCTTCCCTGCCAAGCTGCTCTATTGCATAACAGTTAGAGCCTAAGGCTAACTCTAAATGTAAAGATTCGGAATTGTTTCTCCGTTGGTCTTCCCACAGATGCACACTTGGCTCCCTAGATCTGGCCACTGTCTAAAGAAATTAAGACCAATAGTATTTTATTTAAAGCAGTAGTACACCATATGCAAAGCCAGAGATGCTCGGTGTGATACCCACAAAATTGGGTATCTGTCTGCTTTTTTTCGTTCCCTTTAATCGATAAAAATATGATTTCCCCCTAGTTCAAAGGAAATTGAATTTTCACATAGCAGGGGAAAACAAATGCCCTTCAGCATTGCTATCAGTGAATTGGGACACCAGATGTCTTTTAAACAGGTCCAGCATATTGTCTCTCCATTTCCAAGTCACTCTTTTATGCTTCTATTTATTGTAGGCAATTATGCTTTGACCCAAAGACATAATCCTAGTGGAATTAAAAATCATGTGCCCTCTTTGTATAAAAAAGCTGAGTCTGATTTTATGGAAAAGAAGTGTAGAGAATGAATCTAATGGGAAATTAGGCAGTAGTATTTGATGACTGTAAATGTATTTATTTATAACAGCTAATCTTGGTGGAAATGAAGAAATAAGATGAAATAATTAACTTTACTATTTATAAAAGAGTCTCTTTTATCCACTGTGAAATGCAGCCACCTCTGGGATGAAATGCAATGGATGCTAAACAGCATGTAGACATTTAAGAATGAAAGGAAAGAACAAATGTGCATTTGACACAGTGGCGAAAATGCAGCATGGAAGGAAAACGTTTTCATGAAACTGTTGCCCCTTTTTGTTGAAAACGTATTTTTAACTGGCTCTTGTAATCATTCAAACTGGAATTTGGTCATAAAAGTAAAACGTCCCTGACTTTGCAAGATGCACTCTGACATTTTTAATAGCTTCAATACAGAAAAAGCACTTACTTTACAGTAAGAAAGAACACTTACTCTCTGAAAGATAAAGGGCTTAATTTTCCTCTCACAAGGACCAGTTTTACTGATGATTTCACTGGAGTGACTTAAAACAGTGCAAAAGTGGGAGGAATCGGGGCCATCGCTCCAGCAGCAGTGGGACAGAGGTAAGAGTGCTGCCTACTGAATTAACAGCCCTTTTCATAAACCCAGGGAATGAAGGAGTAATAAAGAGGTTGGCTGGCTGTTGATGAATTCTCTGACCGTGTGCAGTGTATCCTGGAGCTCCAGTTAAACCTTTATATATCTCAAGAGAGAAAGAGAGAGAATGATATTGTAAAGAGCACTTTGCCAAATAAAATAGAAAGATCCGTGGGATTGTTGCACTATTACAAATGTCAGCACACAATTAGGAGTCAGTTTATATATATAAAATGTTTTACTGAGCTTGTTGAGTGAAGTTAACAGTTTATAACAGGAGACCTATTGAAGGATAAACTACTGCGCCATCTGTGATACATGTACTCAAAAATTCTTCTGCTTAAATTAGATCACTAAATTTAAATACAATATATGCTATTTCACATGTAACGATTACCCTCAAATCAATCCACATTCAACCAGTATTATTTAACTTACATGCTGACTGAAAGTTGGAGGGAGACTGAGTCTTGATGAATTGAAAAAAGGCAGCAAAGTGATTTTAGTATCTTAGCATCGTTGATTAAATGTGTGAAGCTAACTAAGAAAATAATCTGCAAGGAGAGATGTTGTGATCGCGGTCACGTTGTGTCATTGATTTGTATTAAATGCTAGGGAAGAGAGAGAGAGAGACAACTTTGAAGATTTGCTTTTCATTATGGTATGAATTGATGTTCAGCTACTAAAATGAAATAGGTTTGCATAAGAGTTACGACTGTCAAAAACCATTTGGAATTTCATTCTGTGCAGAGAAATTAAAATTTTGAGTGATTATGGGAAAGACTTTCTCTCCTGAAGCAAGATTATAAAACCAGAGCTTTCCCTTGTTACCGGATCTTTAGATTAGGTGACATTCTTACTGTTTATTTTATCTCATCTCAAATGCTTTTTAAGTGACTTGCTGAATTAATATCATATTAAATTCAAGAAACTATGGTGATGGAACAGTATGCTTGAGATTTTTACTGCATATAAAGATATTCAAAGTTATAGGTCATGCTGCTAATGTAAGTCACCATCTGGGTGTATACATACAAGAAATATTTATTTCAGTTTATAAAAGCAGTGTAATTGAGTACACTGGGGAGATACACCATTAATTACATATTACAATACAGTCTGATCTACTATCAGGAGCAGAACACTTGAAATTCAGAATCTCTTGACATTTTTCATTCATTTCCATAACAATGAACCACTCAAACCACTCAGTTTTGGAGGAAATAATGACACTGGAAAAGGACTGAGTTTTACAGCATGCTTTCAACATCCTGGGTTCAATTAAAATGGAAGAATATATTCTGAAATCATAAGACTTTTCCTTTGAACTAGCATCTGCAGATGAACATGTACGATTCCCATTGGCATAAATTTCCCAGATAAGCTAAGCTAAATCTTGGAAAGCAGAGCAATTTTGAGGGGTCTCAAAGTTATGACTGTTAGATTTCACAGCTACGATATTTTACAGCATTTGAATATTGCTAAGTAGTTGCTGTAGGAGTCATGGGCTTATTATTATAACTACATTCTAGAAATAGACAATTTGGCCATACTGCTTTATCCTGTTAGAACTGTTAGGACAATCAAGACAGTAGAATTCACCACAAGATCCTACTGGACATTGTAACTGTGGATCTGAATGACTCAGTCAGTGAAGAGCTGGCAGATACTGATGCGCCATAGAAAATGCATAGGTAAGCTTTTGTGCATTTAAAGCTTTTAGCCTGATTTTTCACTGTTTGCAGCTATCATCTGTTTCAAAAGAAACAATAAAACAAAAAAATTGCCTACTTGATGACAGAATCAAATATTGTTTTGCATGTGTATAATCAGATGTTGACATAAAAGCACAAAATGTGTGCACTCTTTTGAATGAATGCCCACTGAAATAAATGCACTTGTGTTTTCTTTTCAGAAAGGGTTTCTAGACATGTAGTAATAAGCCTTATACTTTTCCACTGCACGCAAGGTCACAGCTTCAGTCAGCTGTCTTACCTTCAAATCCCAGAGTGTGTTGGTTTTCTTGCTTTTTGAACTTCAGCTCTTTGGTGCAGTGAAACAGTACTGTTGGAAAAAACCACTAGATGCTGCAAGAAGGTGTCTCTGGAAATGGCTTATGTGCTCGTCATCGCATACTGTGGAGCTTCTCCTCTGAATCCCTGTGTAGATTCTGGGCCAGGAACAGAGGTTTGTTTGAGGTGTCAGTAAGTGTCTTAGTGCCATCATTCCCAGGTGTTCAGGGCTGGAGCTGAGCCTCCCAAGATGACGAGAATTCAGAAGGATAAACATAGAATTCTATTAATTTGTGTTCTTGTTCTTGGGCTTCCAGCGTTTATGTTTTTCAGCTGTTCTCTGAAATCATGATGGCTAGAAAATTTCTTCTGTTTTAGCAAAAGTGGTACCTCCCATCTAGTCAATTGATTCCAGAAAGCAGCGCTCAAAGGATGGTAGATATTGTGAAACTTACAATAAAATTGTGAAATCTACAGCCCTAGGGTCTTGCCATTGAAGCAAAAGATGTTTGGGTCAAGTTTTCCTCTATTTATGTGGATGGTTTACTGCGCTGCAAGAGGTTAAGACATCCTGGAAAATGGTCTTGCTACATTTTTAATGTAAGAGCCCATATTTGATTAACTTTCCTTTTTTCGCTGTAGAGTCATTTGAGTTAAGGTTACTGTTGGCTTTTTCCCTGGACTCTCAGCAGAGGCAGTGAGTGAGGCAGGCACAGGCCTGTTGAGAGATCCTTGAACTGTGCCAAAGGTTCAACTCCCCATGCTCTCTAGGCATAACTATGCTAATAAATTTGCATTTCCTCCCCCATGCTCACATCCCTTTCATCTTAACTGTAGCCTCTTGTACGATTTGCTTTATTGGCTTGCAGCCAATGTCGTGTCCTGTGAGGCTGAGGAAGGTGCTACAAAGACAATACAGTGAAGCGGAACACTTCAGTCCAAACAGCACAAGCTTGCTCGGAAAAAAATGGGCTTTTAATAGCTCCAACAATGTGATGCCCTCTCCACTCTGCCACACCAGTAACTAGTGATAAAACATTATAGAAGAGACTGATAAATTTGTTACAGAGCTCAGCCTCTCAATACATTTCACCGGTAGCAGCTTCTTTCCTTTTATCAGCTCAGCTGTGTTTAATAGCTTTGTACTCAGATGACAATTTAAGTGACACTAGACCATTACTTTTGGATTATGATCCAGGGACCTGAAGAAAGAGAAGCTAAAGTGTTAAACCTTAGGAAGGGCAAATGCATACATGTATGCAGCCAAAAATACATCATTGCATCACATCCTGATGACAAAAGTAACCATAAACAAACATGAAACAGACCATACTATTTTTCACAGACTTTGCCAAGCAAAATGTAGAGGCCTGTGTAAGAGGCTTTTAAAAAATCCTATTATTTTCTGGAAATCTTCAGATGTTCACTCTGGGACTGTACTGCTGAGATACTGAATTGGCAGTGTCACTTTGGCATAACTGGAGAAGCTGAGGGTAATTTTCCTTTCATACCTACCTTCCAGGATGAATTGGTCCTTTCTGATGACACTGGAGACCAGCTGAAACTGAAAACCAACCTCACATACTTTGAAAGCAGAGCCTCAGGTGGACTACATCTCAGTGGCTTGGAGTGCTTGTATTGTCACTGTGACACTGACTTGAATTTCAGCTAAGGCAACCTACTGTAATTTTTATGCATCCGTTTACAGCAAGATACCTAAAAAAGGCTGTCTGAGGTTAGCATCTTAAGTCTCCATAGAGAAACCTAAAATATACCCCAGTTTTTCAAAGTACACATGAAGCAGTTCCTGTATTTTAAAACCACATTTTTTTTTCCCTTTTAGTGTCATTCAAAAATAAGATGAAAATTAGGATGATAATTATACAGTAGAATGCATTGATTACCAGTGCCTGGTGCTGGGTACTGAGCAGAAATATGCTTTTAAATATCCAAGCAATTAATTTGGAGATAACATTTATTGATTGTGTAAAAAGTTCCTACAAGTCGATCTAAAATGTGTCATCCAAAGATGTATTGTTATAAACACAATAGAGAGCTTTGCACTGGATGTGCAGCAAATTTAATGTTTTTTGAGTGATCCCAATTGCATTATTTATGTATCAAGTCCCCTTAGATTTCACAAAGATATTTTCCCTGGAGGACTGAAACCAATGCAAATAAAAGCCTGGCAAACCTAGCCTTTGATAAGGTGACACGATGGGGAGATCGTTAGACGTTTCTTTCCTCTACTGTGTAGCTCTTTCATCTCCAGCTACAGGTTATCTGGGCCCCTCTCCCTACACGGGTTGGCACCATTCTACCCCAGCTGCCCCCTCCCTGGAGTAATTTTGACTTTCAAGCCTGCCAGACATGGTTTAGAGAAGAGCGACTGCAACTGTGGCACAAAGAGATGGTGCGCAAAGACCAATTAAAGTCTTGAGGCATTGATTGACAGTGTTGGAGAGTGGCCACTCTAAGTGTGCATTCAGTGCACCTAAAACTCGAGATTTTCTGTTATGCCCCCTAAGGTGAGGGCTGTTCTGCAGCAGGCATTCCACAGCTGAATTGGGGTTCAGGAGTTCTTCAGGAAAGTCAAGTGTGGATTTCAGCCCTTTCCTCCCAAAAGTATTCCTGAAGGTTTGAGCGTGGATGTTTATTTCCCTTACCTCTGTTATAGCTAGCTGCATTCCTATACTGAAGAATTTCTAGTTTGGGGAATATCTATGTTTAGTGCAGCCCTTCTTGTTAGACTCTAGATGCACAGCCAAGAGCAAAGTAACAGCATTAATCTCTACAATGAAAATGTATTTTGGGACATTAGCACACATATGGTGAGGATTTTTTAACCTACATTACTGTATGTAACTTTGCAGCTTAATTAATCAATTAGGATTAGTGCAGTTTGTAATCAAGTCCAAGAGTGATTGATGCATGCCGTATTAATTGCAACATTCACATGAAGCATGTCATATACACAGTCATTTTACAGCTGGATTTCACATTGGGTTGCTCATAAGCACTTAATGGCAGGAATATTTTAGACTTGCAATCAGGGAAATTGTATTGCACAATATGCTTTATATGTTGTACACCCTGCTTAGATAATAACTCCTCCATCACTGATGTATCCTCTCGCTCCTCCCTCCTGGTTCAATAGTTGGCAAAGTAGTCCATTTTCAAAGGCTTTCCTTTGCTGTGGAACAAGAGGTATAATTAAATTGTATCCCAGTAGTGAAGGTTTCTAATGATGATGAGCCAAAACTAATTGTATTGATTTGTTTATTACTGGCTTAGGAAGCTCATCAAACAAATGGACTGAAACTATTTCCATATTCTTATCTGTTTGGTAAATGAGAAACAAATAACACTTCCATATGTCTGTTGCTTGGTGTCACGGCATTAATACTAATTCTGAAGATAGAGTCAAGCACAGGAAGGGAGGTTATCCCCAGTACAATGTTTCTACAGCTAAGAAATGCCACATTTTTTTCCACATTTGTGTCTTGAGATGAGCAAAATGAAGTTTTGGGGTTTTTTTTGTTTGGTTTGCTTTTTTTAATATAAATGTTATTACTAATGAAGGCTTGCTGACTGCCAGCACTGGAGAGTAGCAGGCTATGCCCAGAAAGCAGAAAAGATTGGGGCAAAAGAAAGGAGACTGATGTTATGTTCTTGCCTCCATGCACGTTTGTTCTTTGGCCTCTGTATTAAACAAAGCTGGATGAATAATGTGAACTAAAAACTTCTATGAATATTCATTTTAATTTTTACATTAATTTACTTCACACTCACATTAACTCTGCAAACAGTCAAGCAATCACATCTGGTATAAACGTTTGCAGAAAGTAAATTTCAATATTTCATGTATGAGTTTTTGTAGGAACAGAGTTTTAATTTTGAATACACAAAAATTCATGTTAATGCTCACCTAGCTGTGGGCCAGACACAAGTTTCTCTGACCTATGTGAAAAATCACTTTTGTTACATAACGATTTAAAAATGCTGGGCTTTTTATTACTAAATATTTGTGATCGATTCTTAGAGCAAAAGACTGTCCAAGTTCATTTAAACAGGTGCTGATCTAAAACTATTGAAACCAGGGGTGGTCATTTGTTGCCTTGGGTGTGCTTTAGATCAGTCTGCTCATGGATGCAGTTGAAAAAATCCAGAGCTTAGAGAAAAAGACCAAGTTAATGGAATAAATTTTTATTTTAATTGAATTTGTGGGACTGATTTTGTTGATGCTGTGAGAATGTGACACGTTGACTTGGGCTATCTTTTGCTCTTACAGTAATCCAAGAAAAGTGGCTACCCTGGTCAATTTAGAGCCCGAATCTGCTACCAGTGGAAACAAAGTCAAACCTTTTACTCTGAGAAGCTGAATAACATTAGCAAAAGCTGCTATTTATACATGTGGAACCATCCCATTCATTTTCTGAAATACAGCTAGCTGCCTCTTGCACTCAACTGTGTGTTTTCAATTACAAATGTTCGCCACATCTCACATCTCTTAGATGCTGTAGCATATGACACATTGTGGCAACTTTTGTTCAACTAGCAGGTTTTGGTCCAAAGAGGATTCAATAAAGTTGGAGGGTGAATTGCCCTTACATCCCTTGAGAAGCTGATCCTGTCAGCTTGGCAGAGCATTGCTCGAACTGCTGCACTGCATATTATGTCTAGACTGTGGATAAGTTAATAACACTAGAAGTAGAGCTAAAGGTAGAGGGAATTATACGCCACAGTTATTAAACTTTGACCTTTATGATGCTTTAAAATCATAAAACATTTTAAAATAGCTATGCTACATCCAGGATAGCACTACTGTAGGGAAAACTGCCTCTCAGTACAATGTACAGCATTTATATCAGCACCTCTCTTCGTATTCCAATTTCTGTACATAGCAGTTAAGGACTGGTAGCGCCACCTTCCTTCTAGTTAGGTTGTCTGTGGAGATCTGCTTTCAGAGACGGAATCCAGTGTGCTGCGATGTGAAGCATCAGATCCTGTCCATTTTGCCTCGTATACTCCCATTGCACAGCCGCAGTGCTTTACAGGCTTCAACATTAGCCTCACAGACCTGGAGCCAGTGGATGGAAGGGGTACCAGCTCTCCCATTTTGCAGATGAGAAAACTGAGGCACCTGCTTTTTGTCAGGCACACAGTCTCGTGGAATAAGCAAAAACAGGACTGAAGAGATTTCAACTCCTACTCAGAAACCTGCATTAGGAGATTTGATTTCTTGCTCCTTCTGTATTCTTTGGAGAGAAAGCCTCTTTTCACAGCTATTGGAGTCCTTTTGAGAGTCATCGGAGAGAGAGTGGATTAAAAAGAGAGGCCTACTTAGGGTCCCTGAGTTGCCTTGTGAAGTTCTCTCTCTTCAATGGCTGTAGAAAGCCTGGGGAAAAGCGTCTCAATTAAGCTGTGTGAATGTCCTCTCTCCCCATGCTGTGTCTTGTGCTCTAATTACAAGGCAGCCTTTCTTCCCTCTTTGTTGCATTGTTATGCATAGGGAAGAAACACAGGTATTGGGGAACAAAAATTTTAAAGTCTGGACCTCTCATCTGAGCCTATCTGTTAACAAATATCTCAAAGGTAAATGTTTTTCAGAGTCAGGATTTAGATCTGGCTCATTTTAAAGATCCAAGACGCTGAAATATGTGACCTCTTCCTGGTTTAGATCTCATATGTTGCTGTCTTTCCCTGTCCACACAGCGCTGAATAAGTACATACTGGTCTCTGGTTGTCAGAATTCACCACCACCCATAACAAGTTGACATTCACAGAGGAAAAGAAGTGCTTTTATTGTGGCAACAAACAGAGTGCTTTTTTCCTAAGCTGTCTGAAAACCTACCTATACAATTATTCTGTTTAATATTTACAAAACTTGTGGAAGTTTTTACATTTAAAACGGTAGGTGAATCAGAGGTCTTCAGAGTGCTAACGAGCCAATCCTGAAGGAGCCATTTCCATATGTCATGTCATTTGACTGAAGTTTGAGTTCAAGGAAAAACAAGCTCTCAACCACTTAGTATGCAGACATCTGCGTGTGCCCTCCAGTTGCTAAGCTTTGCTCCAAAAGTCAGCTCTGTGGCCACTCCACGCATTAACTATACAAACTCTGAGAGTTCGGTTTTATCTTTCACCTTGCAATAGTAAAAATAGAAATGATGAGATTGGTCCCGCAGGTACGAAGCACGTGCGCTGAGCGCTGGAGTTCTAAAGCAATAGGAGAAGCACTCAGCAACAGGAGGGGAGCAGCCAACACTTGCAAGATCAGATTTTCTGCATGCCGTTAAAAAGATCTAGCGCCATTTAATTTCAGGGCTATTATAAGAGTGTAAAGCATAGACGTCAAGCTTTTGAATAACGCATTTGGGTTTTTTGCTTTCACTGGTTTTAGGCCTTTGCATTGCTTTTGTCTTGCACAGATGTGAGCGTTAGAGAGCAAAGCAGTTCTCAGGAGTATATGTGGCTATTCGCTTTGCCCGCTGTACCTCAGAACAGAAGAAAGCTACTGGCAGTTTCTCCTTGTAATACTGAGGAGCAAGAGAGAGAGAGAGGTTTGTCACCTGCCGAGGCTGTGTAGCAGAAACGACCCTCTCGGTGGTTCACTGGAGAGCAGCAGGTATTCCAGGGAGAATCTATCCTGTAGAGCAGACATCACCGTGGCTAAGATACAAACTTCTTATGGTGCTTATTCTGCAAACATTCTTGGGAAGAAAAACCTTGGAGATGAGATTTACTATCAGCAAAGGCTTATCAGGGCTGCCATTAGGTAAGGGGCACTTCTACCTCCTATTGCACTAGCAGCAAAGTAAACAATCACCTGGATGCTTTTGAAAATACTGTCTTTTGATGCTGGAATGTTTGTAAATATGAAAACATAGAGGGATGGGAATAGGAGCAGAAGTGTCAAGGGAATTTATTTATGAAGCTATTGACAAATACCTTTTGCTCTGTTTACTCACCTCTTCCCTTAAGGAGAAAGTAGATAATGCCAAGGATCTTTACGAAACCAACTGAAATTCTAATATAGCACCAAACCCTGGAATTTTGTCTCTTAGATTTCACTAAGATTGATATGCTGAGCATGGGATATGGGAGGAGACATGAGAAAATAACAGAAAAAAAACCTAAACCCAAGGCAAATTAGAGATGGCAGACAATGTTTTAAAGATTAGATTGGTCTGAAAAGTAAAACACTTCAAGTTCATGGAAACCTGTGAAATGAAAGAATCAAAAGCCAAAATTTTTCCATTCTTACTGTCATAAAAATGCATCTTCAGCTGCCCCTGTTATACATCAGTGGGAACAATTCAAATTCCTGTACCCTGCAGATGAAGAACCCCAAATTGCCTGTTCCTAAATATATACTTATGGATAGCTCAAAATCTCGATAGCCTCTGTGAGGCTCGCAGGTGCGGTTAGCACAGTCACAGTCACTGTACTAGGACCAGCAATGTTTCAGCGCGCTTGAGCGCCCATTCCCAGGGGGATCACAGAGTTAGTGAGTCTTGATGCAGACTGGGTAGCGAGGCGCATGAGGATAAGCCTGGTTTGGAGGCGACCTGTCCTCTTGCAAATCCAAGAGGATTCGCTTGCTTTCAGGGCAGCCTGTGCAAAGCTGAAAACTCACTTTCCTAGTGAATCAGCCAGTGATAATTCCTTCCCCATCTAGCTTTCGCTGACTTTTTCTGCAAAAGAGCGAACACTAATGCTTTCTTTACCTTCCTGTCACAGAGGGGAAATCTTGGCCTCAAGTCACAGCCGCCTGGCTCTCTTCCTTTTTATTTTCGTTCTTACCCAGCCTTCTCCTGATGATTATCCAGCTTTGCTGTTGTAGGTTGAATAATTCAGGTGGAATGAACTGTGAGTTGAAACAAGTAGACAGTGTTCCACCACTTGTCCACTTAAGTTATTCACAAATTGCCTTGAAATAGGACCTTTGCTCTGAATCTTAAATGATTACAGTGTTTCAGGTAGAGTTATTACTGTATAGTAAGCAGCTGTGTTCAGTTTCAAATACTCAGGCATGAAATACATTAACAGTTTTTCCTTACTGTATAACTGAACATATATCCTTTAATTTTAAGTGCTATTTTGTCCTGACACTAATGAGTTGTGTCATTGCACTAGATTCTTTTAAGGTTTTTTTTAATGTTTCTTCAGTGCACTTCATATTATTAGCTACTCCCATTAGTTCCACCTGCAGTTCCAGTTACTAAGTTCATGGTAAGCCGTTACGCGTTTGAGTGTCATAGAGTCAATGTCTTATTTTCTAAAAATCTTAATTTCCCCCAAACTTCCATCAATAACATCTTTAAAATCCATTTGCAATGTAAATGACTCAAAGTATAATCCATCCTGCTGTGTTCCAGAACACTTCCCTCTTATTTAATTGCCATAGACACTTTAGTTACTAATTAAACTTTATTGTTTATGATGTTGCATTTCATTAATAGTTGTGATAAAAATTGTATGTTCCAGCAAATTTTTTGCATTTTAATGCTACTAGTGGGGTAGAATTCAGAATTGATGGGAGTCCATCTCATAGGTTTCAAGATTGCACTCTCATAAGTACGTAGTGAAACTGTCCCACTGTCATGATCTTGAAAAAAGAGGGTGCATGTTTGGAGTGTAGAGTCTTTCCCTTCTTGTTTGATGGAATAAATTAAGGCTTCGTGAATTGTAATGAAGATACTGAAAATGTCATCACAGTCATTGGCAGAGGAAATGTTTCAGATAAAATACACATGTATGTATATGTATTTGAATGACAAAGTGAATGATTAGGAAAGTTTGGAACATAGTTTGAACTAAGAATTTGTTAGGCTCAGGAGATACTAAGCCCATTCACCCAAAAACTGTAAGTAAAGATATTAAGGAAAACATAAGGCTGAAGCTTTAGCACTAGGTGCAGGAAGAGAATGGGAAGTATCTTTGATGGAAGGCAGCCAAGAAGTCACTGAATAGATAATATATAACTCAGTTCTGTGAAGAGGAAGATACCTTAATTTCTGAATAGATGAGTTTTGCACCTCCCAGTCCCATGGATTCAGGGAAAGGATCATTTAGGTCCAGAAGCTCTGAAGCCACTCATTATGGGACCTCCCTGTCCCCACTGTTTCCGCTCCCTCCACAATACCAGTATGGCCCATTAGCTTTAGTTCTGCCTCTAGTAGAAATGGCTTCTGGCCTGTGCTGGATCACCCAAAGAAAATGGTGCAATGCAGTACTGCTGGTGTTTGACAGTACAGAAAGCCACATTAGTCCAAGTTACTTATTACAGCAGAGCATGTTTATACCAGAATTTTGTCTTAGTGAAGCTATGTCTGCTTCTCTGTGCAGAACAGAGACCCTATCCCTTCTCAGACTCCTGCACAAAAATCCTCAGGGATGAGAGGAATGAGAATCACTGACTGCAATCTCCGCTGCTTCCCACCCTGGAAGAGGAGCACAGGCAGAGGTTTCCCCAGACGACCCTCCCTCAGTGTTGGATGCAATTACAACACATTCTCTCATTTCCAAATTTCAGCTGCACCAGCACTTGAGTAAACAGTCTTGCCGATCTCAGACCTTATTTCTTAGTGGAAGCCGATCCTTTCTTGCAAATACAACAGGTAGACTCCTCCTCTATCCTGCCTGGGCCAAGTAAAGGTAAAGAATACAGTCAAGTGAGACCAACCAATTTTGTATCCTCATTCACACACTGTTGCTCCAGACCTCAAGTACTCACCAGTGACACATGCAGCACCATTGGCAAGATGCTAAACAACTGGCACAGTCCTAACAAGAAGTTTCTTTTTCTGGATCCAGAGTAATTCTTTCAGGTTGGAGCTATATTGAACTGATCTTGTGAGCAGAGCAGCCCAGTGCTGGGCACTCTCCCAGTCTGCAGTGTGTAGAGTACAGGATTTGTCCAGAAGATAAACAATAGGTCCCCTTCACCTCTGTGTCTCTCATGATGCAGCCCTTTCAGCTCAGAAGGAAACTTTGGTCTCCTAATGACTTGCAAGTCTAAGTTGGCTGTGTGATTAAGAATTATTTCTTTTGTGCCGTAGCAGAAAAAGAATTCAAATAGATGTGATAATGGTATTGCATTCAGCATGTAAAGATCATTGAATGTAAATGTGGAACAGAATGTACTTCTGTCTCGCAGAAAATTGCATTGAGAACTTGTTGCTACTTTGCTGCTTTTGTAATAATACTTCAACCTCAGACCCTGGATCTCAACATAAATATGCTGGCGTTTCACACAAAGGAGTCAGAGAACATCTATTATCTCCCAAAAGCTGAGAAATTCTAGAAGGTGCATTAAGACATGATGGGATTCTTCCCCCTGTGAGTCCACAGAAAGTCACAAAAAAAGATTGTTTTGGAAGAACTAATTTTTAAAGAACACTTTATGTAACAGGATTATGTCATGATGTTTTTTGCACATACTGGCAGGGCCACAGATCTCCTGGAAAAGAGGGATAACTGGGGAGAGGATAAATGCTGGATTAGGAGTTCTGATTCCAGCCTTGCCCAAAGGAGTTACTAAGTGTCACCACAAATAATTACTTTTCATTTGTCAGCCACTATGTATAAAACACAATGAAAATATAACTAAGATTTGCACGCTTAGGTACCAAAAGTTAGTTCCCTCCAGAGTTTGACAGTGACGAGATTTCCCCAGGTACACCTGGCATTTCTGTTCCCATAACTGCATGTTTTCATTGGGAAAATCTTCCCCTTAATAAATAGCTTTAGTTTAAATGAATTCTGAGGTACAGCAACTTGACTGGTAGCTGCTGGGTATTCATTACTTTAGAAGGTCAGGCCGCTTGGATAGACATTTCTTGGACTGTTTTATTACTATGCAGACAGGAGACATAGCACTTGTTTGCACTTCATTCCTCTAGCTAAAATTGAATATCTATATTTTGTATTGCACTGCTTTGTGCTACACAGGTGTATCCTTCATTCAGAAAAGCAGAGGAATACTGAGTATTAATCAGCCATATCCATTTTCTGACTATAGCATGATTCTTATAGGTCATATTTGAAATGCACTCAAAATAGTGTATAACAGAGATTACTGCTGTTTTACTATAAAAATAAAAAATGAAAATTCAAAACTCATTTCGAAATGGAAATTTAAGGATAAAAAATGGCTGATAACATAGCTTGTAGAGTTCTGCTTTGGAAATTATGTCTATTAGTTTGCAGTGAAATTGAATTTTGGACTGTCCAAAATTCCCATAAGATGGAAATCAAGTTCTGGCCCTGTCTTTTTGTTCCAGCACATCTTCATCACTCCCAGAAAGACACCTCAGGGGATATGAGCTGGCCTGACCATAGCTCTTCTTCTTCTGGGGACTAAGTGTTCTACATCGATGTTGATATTCCACAAAATTAGGGTGCTGGGCAGTTTGCCTTGTCCAGACTGAAATGTCACTCTGAAGTAGAATTACGATCTTTGCTTAGCTTTGTAGATTTCAGCAGATTTTTAATGAAGATTTAGGGAGAAAAAACCCCTACACCTATTTTTGTCTTAATCCAGCTACTCTGGTAGCTACAGAGTAAGAGGTGTTTTAAAGGCACCAGGACTGTATCTTATACACGCATTTTACAAATTTATGCTTTTAGGTATAAAAAGATCCAACAAAACAGTGAGTTGAAACAGAGAGAGTTTAAGCTGAGATACCAGCATGTGGATGTCCTTGTCCATGCATGTTCTAAACACGGTCTTTTGTCCTTGAAGAGGTATTCTGCATCATCTTGAGCTAAGGCAACTTCCTAATCTGAAACCCCGTTCTCATCAATTCAACCTCATTCCTACGCACAAGCTAGTTCCAGCTTCCCACACCAGCCATCTTCTGTCACCTCTCCTTGCTTGTTGTCACACTTCCAGCCTATTCCAATCACTTCCAGAAGAAGATCCTGCGGGATATGGGCTGTTCTGACAGTACCTTTTCTCTTTCTTTAGGGAACAAAGTGCCTCATCTTCTTCATGCCTCAAGCTACCAGTATCTAGAGTCCCCTGATGCCTCCCAAAGGCAGTTTAGATTGGGTTAGCAGCTGAGCCATTAGACTGACAGCAGAAAACAGAGTTTTGTTTAGACAGCATGGGAAGTGTGCAGTGATACACAGTAACCTCCTGAATGCAAATATGTATGACATTTTCATTTTTGTAGTTTTCTGAGGAAGTAGCAAGCCAGGTCATTGTAATGAATTGGTAAACATCACACTGTATTATATATGAAATTCATCTCCTAGAGCTCAGAAGCGGGGTGTTAATGCAATACTCCCCACTATGATGTTTGCTTTGTGATACTGGTATGATGCTGTGTTCTAAATATTCGGATCCCGGTCATATCATACCATTGTGTTATTAGCCTAAATCTATGAAGACACAAAAGACCAGGAAGAAAGTTAATTTCAGTTTTGGTTTTCAATTCTTATGCACTGTAACAGAATGTGAATAACCTCATTACTATACAATTTTTGTGTGTCACATAATGACCTCTATACTAAAGACCAAAGTTTGCATAATTGAGGAGAGACTCACCTACAACAGTGTTGGAATTCATTAGCATAAGGCTGAAATAATGCTAAGGAAATAGCATTTGGTGTCACCTATTTAAACTGAAGCACTAGGTGCTTTCTCTCCTTTGGGCTTCTTAAAGGTATACGCTCATGATGAGGAATATAACTTTTACTGAATCTGGCAAATAGTGAGAGATGGTCCTCTAACTCATCAGCCATTTACATAACAAATGGAAAAGGGCTATTCTTATGTAGCTGTGCAGTTTCTTGCAAATATCTGTGAAGTACATGTTACTTAATGGATTTATTTTTATAGACGATGTATCCATGTATTTATCTTGACTTTTAAGTGTTCATCCTTCATGCTAGGCTCTCTGTGGTAATTAAAATATACCATAAATCATATCCACTGTAATTACCAAAATACACTGTAATTATCTGTTGATCTTTTGCGCCTATTAAATAACTACTGGGATGTTTCAAAGCTGAGTTATTTTTGTATTCCCTGAGACAAACCTACTGCAAAATGTTGGTAATTCATTTAATATTGCAGTATAGATCAGCTCTGGAGTATTTCGTATCTTCTCCCTCTCCCCACTGTAATGTTATGGCAATTCTATGGACTATCATTTTGTTAAAAGTCACGTTTATGAATGACACCTGAATCCTGAATGCTTTTCCAGCTGGCGACAATATCCTGTGGTATGCAGTTATCAAGGATCACTCTGCAGGCAGCTATTCCTTTCATCCTGCACTTTGTCTTTACCATGACTGCAGACAGAAATTTTACATGAATTGAGGGAATTCAAACCTGAGTTGGAAAAAGGAACAACTCTTATCTAAAACCTGCAGGTAGTTAAACCTACTTCTGTGCATCTGCTCAGAACGAGAGTGAGTTGTGAGCCCAATGGTAATAAGCACAAGTATACAAAAACAATCTGAAAAATGGCAAAATAGTTCTGCTTACCTTCATTGAAGTTATAAGTATCCATGTACAAATGTGTGTAATGTAGTTTTTGTGAGCCTTGAGACAAATTCACCTGCCATTGCTTACTGCAACATTTCCCAAGCTTTTCCCTTTTCACAGGTATTAATTCTAGCTAAAACACAGGCACCTTACCAGATATATGAATATTACTGATTCCAAGGTTGTATAAGAAGTATGAGGATGCAATTTGCTGTAGTGTTATATCAGAAATGGAGGTAAGTCCAAGTGGAATTATATAGGCGTCAGGGCTAATTTTCTTACTCTTCATGGAAAAACCTTACATCGTTTTCCTGCAAACATGAATTTCCACTGCTAGTAATATCTTGCAGCCATGGGTGTGTGTAATGTAGCAGTGGTAAATTCTTGTCTTCAGAGATTTATGCAAGTCATTATTTAAAAGTAGAGATCTAGGAGTCACAGTTGGCTAATTAATCTGTACCAAGGAAAGCTAAGTGCCTGGCCTTTCAGGCATCCCAGCGATGGCTGAGTAAGCTTGCAATCCCATCAAATTGTCATGTGTGTCGTTTCTTTTTTTCTTCTTTTACCCCTTTTTTTGCTGTATAAGAAATAGGAGCTGAAGCAATCAGCTTATTGCAGACACAGCTTTCAACTAATTGCATGGATCTAGTTCAAAATTAGAAATTAACTAGAAATAACCAGTGTACCTTTCTCCACCATGGACTGAAGATTTATTATGCATAAGCCTGTCAGGAATGTAACCAGCCAGGTATCACTTTCAGATTGTATATGATACCAATTTACCAGTACAGCCTTACTACCCAATATTACCATGTTTTGCTTTTGGTCTCATCATGCCATTCCATGACATCTATTGTCATATTACAGTTAATTGTAACAGCCCTATGGCCAAACCTGAAAGCTGCCCAATTGAGAACATATGCTTAGCTCAATAATTGTGACTAGGAAGACTGACCTACAATATATACATTCCTTCCATTCTTCTCTTTTACTTCACTCTTTGCTTTCAACCATTTATGACAAGTCTTATGCAGCCCAATGTAAATTCTTTTGAGCCCAAAAGAGCAAGAAATGCCTACAAATAGTAACCAGAAGATCATTTCCCAGAAGTAAATGTGTGCATAAATATTATTCACATTCATAAAATAAATCATGACTTGTCTTGATCTGTTAGTTTTAAATTATCTTGTGAAATTAAAATGTTTAAATTCATCTTCATGGAGAGATATACTGTGAATCCCAGGACTTTTTCCTACCAGTGGATAGGGAGAGCTTAGAATGACCTCTGGTTACATTTGTTTACTTTTTATTTGTGAAAAATGCAGGGAGGAACGATACAAAACTCTCAGGAGTTCACTCCCTGATTAACCATGACGTAATTGACAGAGGAAAACAGCAACAATTCATAAAGCCGGTAATTAATCTCTACCTTTATGGCCTACATTTGCCAACTGCCTCCATATTTGACAGACAGAGTGACTTGCCGAATGTTTAATTTCCTCAGTGACAGCTAAGGTATGAAATCAGATTTGAAGATAAACATCTTTTCTGGCTTCTGCTTACAAAAAGAGTAGCCAATTAAGGATGCTTGCTTAGTCCTTGCAAATATTTGCCATGGGATTGACATAGGAAATAGAAGTTTTTTTCCCTTTCTAGGTAGGAGCTCCACTTCACTAGCTGCTCACCCTCTGCAGTATGTGTTCAGAAGGATTCCTTGTTTCATGCACGTGAACCATGCAAGTATTTTATTTTAGGGTTTTTATTCTTCTTTTTTCACCTCTGTATGTTAAGGGCTAAATCATGTGAGATGCTGAATATCTCCCATGAGGAGCTGCATACCCTAGCGGGATGTGAGCAGTTTGACATATCCCAGGAGATGATTTGCACCTCGTGGGACAGCTAAAACGACTAACTCAGAGATCAGGCAGTGAATGGTTGCAGTGAATCCTTTCCAGAAGGATTTTCTCCGTATAGTGAGGGGAAAGATTTTTATTTGCATGGTTTTCATGAACAGGCGAACTGGCCTATCTGACCCACACTACTGAGTGCTGATCTGCAGGAGAAAACTTCCCTCTGCTCTCCTCTGAAAATTTGAGATTCTGTCCACATCCTACATCCTCTGGACAAGTCAAACAATCTGCAAACAAACCGTCAGCTGCAGCCCAGAAATGAGAGAGGAATTTTACCATAAAAAAGAAATTAAACTACCGTCCTGCTCACCTGCTTTTGATTTTTAAAGTAAATACACTTGAGATGTTTCCCATTTAGTGCTATTGAAAGGGTAGTTTCTTGACACCATTTCTAATAAAACAATCAGGAATGTGGACTCAGGCAGCTGTATATATAACAGGACCGTGCTTGTCAGAATCTTCTTTATTAAGTTGGAGTTGGTAAAGGAAATAGATCTATTTTTTTTCTTCAAGCTTTAATGTGCTTTTGTTTTGAACTTGTCGTTTTGATTTGCCTGTGAGCTTTGTTTTGATTTTCCTGGAAGATTTCTGGTAACAATAATTGTTTGCAATGGGAAGATTCATGTGAACTGGCTTCCATTTTAGACTTCAATTCCTATAAAATGAAAGGGGATTGCAATGTGGATGTGAGCAGAGAGGACCGACGCTTCTGTACAATGCACTTCTGCTCCAACTGTAAATATATTTTCATGATTAATAAAAGCAGAGTAGAAGTCATTGTACTCTGTTAGGGTTTTATTGATGGCTGCTCCCCAGAATACTGAAAAGATGCTATCAATACTCTTGACACTCTGCTTAATCAAGATGTGACCCTCCAATGCAACCAGACAGTGTGCTTGTTTCAGAGATAGAACAATGCTACTGTTTAGGGGAGATGTGGTTGTTGTTATTTTTGGTTGAGGGTTTTTTGGTAATTTCATTAAAATGTAATCAGTGCCGTTAAATAATATTTAATGCCACTAAAGTGCTGTTGGACACAAATAGGAAATCAATCAGCTTGTTCTCTAGTTCAGTGGCCTTCAGCCATGTGAACTCGGGGGAGAGGCTGCACCTTGCACAGCAGACAAAATCAGATCAATAATAGTATGTTCGGCTTAGTTTTTAAAATTGCTCTTGCTTGGAATGTGCCAACGGGCACGTTCAATATCAGATATCTGGGCTTGGAACAAGAAGTTTTCAAGTGCGCCCTTAATGGTTGCAACTTGCTAAGTATTTTTGTTCCGTAGGTGCTGCGCATCAAAAGCCAAAATGATAAGAGTGGAGGTTCCCCTGGGCAAGCTGGAAAGACTGTGCTTACTGTCAAATATACTGCATGATCTTAGCCCAGTGGTGGAATTAGTTAGGCATGCTCCTTGACGTGCTTTCAAGTTTGAACAGTAGGTAATCTTCATTGGCTCAGTGCATTCGGCCTCATTTGTGTGCAAAGACGCATCGGTAAATGGCTCCCTAAGAAATATTGTGGCAATTGAGATAGGTCAGGGATTGAACCACACTCTAGCCTCTGTTACAACCAGTCCCTGGTGGGTTAACGGAGTAGGATACTTGCCTCTGAAGGATTTAAGATGATCCCATTAACTGCAGTGGATATTTGTTCATGTTCCATACCTGTGGGGGCAGGGGAAAGGGATTACAATCAGTAGCCACTAGCAAAGGAGAGCTCTGCTGACTGTTAGTAATGTCTTCATGGGACTGCGGAAAACTGTGCAATTCTGTAAAATTTAAAAAAATCCTGACCAGAGACTTGTATCTTCCTTCAAAAAGGCCATGTGAAGTGAGTTTTCACATAAACTCAAAACTATTTCAAACAATCCTGCTGGGTCTGGACAGAATGCATTTGATGATTCCTTGCAGCTGTTTAATTCCTACATAATTGCCTTTGAGATTTCCTTCCTGATTTTTCTGTGTAAGATGCACTAAGCTATGTAGATAAGAAGCAATCTATACATTCTGTGTATAGGAATAAATTAAAGAATATAATGCAGATGGACAACAGCAAGCAAAATACTCAGTTCTTGTAATTTAAAATACATTGCAATGTGAATCCCACTGAGTTGAAATACCTAATTTCCAAGAATTTCCTGGGGCAGGAAGCATGAGGTCACTTTATTCTGCACCAGTCACATCAGTCTACAAATTAAAATCTAATGAAACATGTTTGAAACAATTACACACACCTTTTCTGAGTTTTTCCCACAATAAATTTATATAAGCCATCCAATGACTAGCAATTGTTGCTGACAAATATGATAATAGTTAAACATGATGCTACATAATTGTGGTGAAAATGTGTTTTTCCCCTCTGATCACACAAAGATGGCGTAATCAACTTTCTGTCATCTATAGGTGACAGATGGAAGGAATTACTAAGTCTGTCCATTTTGGATGTCATTCCCCTTGATACTAAATCCTCCCCTACTATATGTGCACTTTAAAACCTTGCCTTACCAACAGTACCGATTCCAATTGCCTTTTTCAAATAGACCCTAAATCCTAAATAACACATTAAAATATTCTTACCAGGGCCTTTGAGCACCCACCCTGTTGGAACAGCGCCACGGGCTATACAAACCATTGTTTTAGACATTTGGTCCCTGACAGGTAGATGTGGGAACTGTTGAATATGTTTAAAAAAAAGAAGAGGGAAGGAAGAAACGGTGGAAGGTTGGATCAGAAGGAGAAGGATCCTGTTAGTGAAGAGGAAGAACTGAATACCTCACATTCCCAGGTCAGCCATATCTAATCTCCGCAGTCCTCTAAAGAAAAGCAAGATGCGCACTGCGTGCAGCTGGAAGAGCTATTCAAACCATGCAGTATGAGCACGTTGCTCTGTTTTGTGAATTTAGTTCCTCACACCATCTCCATCCCAGCATGAGAGAAGTCTGTAAGCTCAGTGCAATCGTATCATAATTTGGATCTCTACAGGAGACTGAACTCGCATCACCAGAATGCATCAAGCCAATGCATGTGTCAATGCACAGTTACATATACACACAACAGTTCCAGGCCCATGGTGACATTTTTCAAACTAATATATTGACAGGAGTGCCAGGATATTTTTTAAGCATATCCAGGAGGAAAAAGAGCATTACAATGAGGAAGAAAACCCAGCAGAACACTGACACCCAAGTACATTACTTAGTGTGCAGTTGCATTAATGAACCATTACTTCAAATCCCAGGTTTGCCAATAGTGTCACTGTTCGTTTATCAAGGCAGAATCACCCTGGATGTGAACAGAATGCCTGTATAATAGATAACTTCTCAATCCTCCCATACCATACATTTCCTTGAGCCCATTACAAAAGATTTATTTTTAAATTGGAATTTTTTTTTTTTACAGCTGGACAGAATTAGACTGTTTGTTGAACAAATGGTGTTAAAATCCCCAAGGGTCTGACTTACTTCAATAACAACCAAGACTACTGCTTGAGCCAGCTGATGCTCTTTTAATGAGCGCTGCTTGTCAGAGGATCATATCTGCAAGTTGCTGTGTAAAATAACCGTTTTCCATGAGTTCATAAAGCAGTCTCTCTTTTGAAATGGATGAGGTGTTGTACCAATCTCTGCAGCACAAAACAGACACTTGTTTGAACTGAAAGGGGGGGAAAAAACAACCCAAAGCATATGACAGGGGGTTTTTTTGTTCTTTTTTTTTTTTTAGTTCTTTTCCCGTTCTATGACAGACAGCTTTGTGTTTGTACACAACAAGCTCAATAGGTTGAAGAAGAAAAATGCTGAAATACAAGCTTCAAAATGAATTTCAGCTTTGGCCTGAGTGAATTAATACAAGCATGACAGGTCGCTTATTTAGCAAACTGGGTGGACAGTAAGATAAAGCCTTTTCATGTGACAAGACATCCCAAAAAGGTCTCTCTTTGTCCCTCAAAAGGTTTTTCAAGGCAAATCAGGAAGAGACTCCCAGACAAATCAAAATGACAAGTTCAAAACAAAACATGAATCCTTTTTTTAAAGGAAGATCATCCCCATACCAAGCCCAAGCTTATTAACGTTGCTTTTTGACAAGCACAACCACTTTACGATTTTGCTGAGTCTGTGGACTTGATTGCTTTTAAATAAAACTGTACCATGTAACTACTGTACTCTTACCACTACCAATGGATTCAAAGCTAAGATCACGCAGTAAAAGAACAGCATTTAGTAGCCCTGCCATCAACCTGTTCTTTTTAATATATGTGTTATTTATGGCTGGAGGTTAGGTTATACCCTTGAATATCACATTTCTCACCAGAAACAGCAATGAGTAATTGGGTACTGCAGGGTTTAATGTGCAATACTGAGTCATTTTGATTAGACCCATATTTTATCACTTGTGCCATTAACATCAAAGATTTTTCAAACTACAATACTATATACATTTGGTTTTAATGTGAATGAAGGAAATCAGGTTCTAACATACTCAATTACCTTAGGGTGTTTTTGTCCCGTGCATATCAAACCAGCCAAAGCCACTGACAAAATTCAGTTTGCACTTGTGTACAAACTAACTCTGTCCTATGAAAATGAACCGCTGAAGTTAATTCAGATTTGTTCAGAGCCTTGAACTATGTAAGTAATGAATCTTTCAGACAGTTAATTCAAGCAGAACAGAAATAGAATCCACTTAAATGTTACTATTGCTTGGATTGAATCTTACCAGCCTGGATAGGTCTGAAGATCCAAGTCTCAGTGGATGAGATCTGCAAATCCCGACTTTGACCACAGCAAAGAGAGAGGTGATCACTCGGTCTTTGTTTATTAAATGAAATGACTGCCCTAGCTTACTTTCTGACCAGAAACATAAATATATAATTCTATTTTGCTCCAAAAGTCATTTTTACATTTTGTAAACCTTTCTCCATTTTGCAGATCTTACATCCAGGCTGATAAAATCATGAAGCAGGAATAATAACGATTTCTTGCACAGAAAAATGTGTATGTTGGAGATGTTGGTTGAATGTTTCACCTCTATTAACCTCTCTTCCAAACCAGCAGAGAAGTGGGAATATTTACTTATCATACAAATTCAAACTAAGATGCTTTTCCTGTGAGCAAAAATGTTCCTGAATTTTGTTTGTGAGGGTAAAGTCTTGTGTGGTTTGCTGCATATATTACCCTCACTGTAGTTTTTCAAATTATTTAGTGTTCTTAATATTGGGCAGATAATAAGAAACATTCTCTCTGGTATTTAACTTTTTACTTCAAAACAGGTTGGGCTTTTATTCCTGTCCGTCCGTCTCAAATTGTCACAGATTTTTTTATAGTAACTAAGGTGCTGTGTTATGATGCAGGCTCTATATATGATATTTAGCGTGCTGCTTCTCTTTAGCGTTCCAGGCTACACAGAAAACAGCCTCTAGCATATTAACTGCCTGTTTCACCTGAAGTAAAACAGGAAAGCATTTTAAAAGATAAGTTTTCACTTGTCACCTTTCCTGCTTGTACTGTAGATTATCAGAGCCTTTTCCCCCTTATGTGTAAGCAGAGGCAGATATAGAGAAAAATGTGTTCTTTAAACCACGGGAACATTTTTCTTTGCTGTTCTATTAATATCTGACTGAAATAAAAAGGAAAAATTCTGAATAAATGACTACAGGCTTCTTAGAACCTGTAAAATGATTTTTTAAGCAGGGCTTTGGCTAACAAAAATGGGATCTGAATATGTGTGTAATGGAGCCAGACTCACAGAGGAAAATGATAATTTCTTATGTCTGGCACCTGTCAGGTTTCTTTAAGAGTCTAAATGCATGTGTTATCACTGATAACCACCCTTACTCCCAAATAGACCAATCAAAGCCTAATTTTCAGAGGTAAATCTTAGAGTCCTTTCGAAGCCCAATTTCAAAACATGATCCTGTGTTACCCAACAGAGGCCATTATCGACTAGATTTGTTTGCACCAAACGTAGCTTTGAAGGATAGTAGTGGTAAGAAATCAGAGAGAATATCTCTTCCAACACTGAACAAGGAGTGATAACAGCATAAAAAGTAGTACTAGTCCTAAAACTTGCCTCTCTGCTCCAGTAGTTTTACACCAGGGCTTTAGAGACAATACACAGCTTCACACTTGTGATTCTGCTGAAATCTATGGTAAGATACTAGAGCAGTGTTCAAAGCAGGTAGCAATCATATTGCCCTATATATCTTGATTACTCCAGGACAAAGAACAGATGGCATGAGAAGGAGATGGATTCCATGAATATGGAGTGGGTGGCAACTGTAGCTGGTCCAAGCTCTGAGACCTGAGCGAGTGGTATTGGTAAATAGTGATAAATGTGAAGGGGTTGTTTCCCGGGTATTACAAGCCTACAGGAAGACGGATTGGAGTTGTCAGCTATCTGACAACTAATTTTTATACATGAGGGGTTTTTTATGGCTGTTTTTATTCTGTGATGTGTTGTTTCATTTGTTTGTTTGCTGCCAGGCACTCACTGTGAGATTTTAGGACTCCCAGTTTATGAAGAGGTGGCTTTCTATGGGAATAGCCTGTGAGACCAAACAAGGAAGCTGTGGTTTCACAGTTAGAAAAGGTGAATTCACAACTAGTAGTGACTGTTTAAGCCCTGGGTTTTGGGTAAATGAACATAAGCAAATACATTTGATTTTCCTTTGAGTTTTGTCCCACAAAGTTAATTGTTTGATGTTGAATTTTTATTCATGGTTCCTTTTCCACTCTGTAGTTACTGTATCAGGAAAAGGAGTTCTCTGAAAGCCAGACAGAAGAGGAAAATACTCCAAAGGAAGCTGGACTATTAGTCTCCTGAGACACCCAGTGTATAGATTTCTTTGGCTTATGAAAGACACATCAGTCACACTTCCATTCAGGATCAAGTCTAGCCTGTTTCTGAGACTTAGTGTCATAGGCAGCAAGTAATAACTCTACAGTGGAGAGATGACATGTTTCAATGGAGATGCCAAGGTGTAAGCACGGATTAGTTCAACTGACCTTTTCTTGGCAGATGCCTCAGAAGGTGTAAAATGGCTCAGCAAAATGCATGGGAATACATCTAGGATTTTAAGGATTTTATTCCTCTGCCTTTACAATTTAATTAATTAATTGCTGGTTTTCATCCTTTTAATCACTGTGGTACTCATTTTTATTCCAGAAGAAACCAGAAGAGTGATGTTGTATAGTTTCATGATGAGAAACTTTTGACTAGATTTTTCCTTACGGTTTTCTTAGGAGAGTTTATCTCTGTGCCTAATATATATTTTAGAGTGTAATAGTTATAGACTTTCAGAAGATTTTTACTTCTCTTTGTAGGAAAAGAAAATGGGTTTCACAGTTCCTCACAGAAAAGCTATTAAATAATTTCTTCTTCATACCAAAGAAATTTTTCCAATATTTACAATACTTGTGCTCTTTTTCTTCTAAATAATTCCTGTCTTTTGTTAGAACTTGGAAAAAGGCTATTGGTACATTTTTTACTTCAGCAAGATTTTGTTTATTTCAGGTGAGGCTCGAGCTCATTTGTGGAGGCCATATAGGTTAAAATTAAGATATTGTTTCTGAATGATATATAAATTCTGTAATGAAAAATGGTTATTTTCCTTTGGCTTCAAAGTTGATTTCTTGCCCTTTCCAGAGCAGTTCATTTAAATTTTTGAAGATTTATTCAAACTTTATTGAAAAGGACATTTTGGAAAAGATGGAGAACGAGAACTACAAAAGCACCGGGAACATTACGTCAATTTATTGATGGGTATTCTGCACCATTTTGAGAGATGGGGTTGAACAATATCTGGCTCTTTGCTGTTTCTTGGTTGTAGGAGCCTGGATTCTGTGGCATAGCAGTCGTTTTTATGTCTGTTTTGTAGTACAGTTGCACTTGTTAGTGGGAGGAACATGCAGGGTTGGCTGAGAAAATAAACCTCTGTGAGAATTTGAGCCAATGAAGGGTGGCACTCTGGGAAATCAGCTCCTCCATATTTCAACCCTGCACTCGGTGAAAGGACAGTCTGCACAGTGAGGCACAATGAAAGAGGATTTACTGGGGTTTAATCTTGTTTGAAATTCTGTACTTTGAAAAGTTCTCCATGCATTGAAGCCAGGATGAAGGTTTTTCTTTGCATGCAAAAACTAAGCATACATCCCACTTAGTTATTTACGATAATTTGTGGAACATGGTTTTCCGAATAGGGATTCAACAGGTTTATGAGGTCTGCTTGAGATTCAGGGGCAGAAGCAAACAGGGATTTTCACTTTTTTAAGGGGCTTCCAATTGCTTTTCCGTCACAATTGCATGGCTACTGGCACATTGCCCACCTGTAAGGGAGACATTCAAGAACTGCTGGGACAGATTGTATACAGGGAGTCATGTTGTAAATACCTGCATACTCCTTGTGGGATATGCCGTATCAGCTGTTGCTTTGTGCAACTCGTGTTTGCCAAGCACATTGTCTTCCTGTTGTCCTGTAGTTTATTATGCATTGTTAATGCAATTGATCGAGAATTAGATTTATCTTTTGTCAATTTGCTGCTTACTCTGGGCTTGATCCTATGACTCTGAAGACAATGAGAGCACTGCTGGTGGTTTCGATGGGAGAAAGAGCAAACTGTTTGGATATCTCAGATAGCGTCTGTGTGCTTCAGTTAATAAGTCAGAATGCCTACTTAATTTACAGGTGTGCTAATAGTTTAATTCATTTTGCTTTCAGGAAGTACTTGGAACAGAAACTGAAAGATTACAATACTATTAGCGCTATTTATTTTGCGGCACTCTAAAATGTGAAGGCAACTTCCTAATTCCGTACGACTTTGTGCAAATGCTAATTCTTAGCACTTGGGCAGCTGAGGCCCTCTATACACAAAGTCATTTAGATATGAGTACAGTACAGTGTAATGTCAGACCAAAACCCAAAAGAGATCACAAAGAACATAAATAATTTTACACCTTCATTTTATGGCATTTTGGAAAAAATTAATTTGAATTGAAACTTTTTTTTTAACAAATATGAGGAAAGAGAAGGATAGATCATTTTCTAGAAGGTGCATTGAACTCATCTTCTACCTGCTGCTACTGAGTGAAAATCCATAGTAATGTAAGCCTCCACCTAACCACTCTGTCAGATATCTTTTCTGCCATGATGATTATTTTTGAACAAAGTTAAGCACCTAAAGCAAAGTACTGAAAAGCTCTCACCATTATTTGCTTAGGGAGGAGTGCTATACTAGAGGTCTTGTCTCAAGCTGGCAATATTCTGTTGCATTGTATAATATTTAAATTGTGGGGGTTTATAACTACTGTTCAGGTAAATAAAAATGTGGTGCCAGGTAACAGATACAAAGAGGTGAATTGAATGATATTTAATCATAGCTGTGTCTGCTACTCAGGCTCCTGGAGTGGACTCCTGGAGTGGCAAAGCATTACAGTGATGATCTTTGTATGTGGATACTAGACATACTTCAATCCAGGCTTGAAAAAGATGTGGTTCCAATAATTGTCTTTATAGGCACAAAGTCTTTTTAAAGCTATTTCCTTGTCCGAAATCAAAATATCAGATATTTTGCTCTCCTCAGATGCATTTATTTTCCCAGTTTCCTATTAATGGAAAACTCTAGGAAGCTGCTTTATCAAGGCTCATGAATGCACGTTCCCAGAGAGTCAAGATACATATTCCTGGCTGGACTGCTTTAAGACACAGCCACTTCCTAACTGCCCAGTGCAAAGTCAGCTATCTGCTGTTATTCTTCCAAGGTACGTGAGTTGGTCTAGTCTGGTTATTTTGCTTGAAGCAGGTTAGAGGCCTGCATCGTGTGCTGCCAAAACTGTGGCATCAGTAACCTCCAGTTGTTTGGTGGTGATAAACAGCTGGAGCAGTAACATCATCTAGCACGCAGCTCGATTCAGGCACTGACAGGCCATAACATCATCTACCACACAGCTAGGCTCAGGCGGTGTCTGACAGGCTACTGAGCATGAGTGAGGATGGTACATAAGTTCAGCATAGATTTAACTGAGCTGTATAGACCTAGTTTTGTCCACCTGAGCCTTAGCTTTTCTGCTTGTTGGTATTATTTGTCCTTACATACCTTGCATGACACTGTGAGGTCTTGTTTACTTGCAGTATTGAACTGCTTAGAAAGGAGCATGTCAGCAATGTATGTTTCAGTTCATGATTGCAGTGTAAAATGCATTTTTCCTATGGTTAATTTTCACACATTCATGCAATACAGAATTGCATTTCATGCAATTTATGCACTCGCGAAATAAGTTATCAAGAGGAGATAATTTTGTATTTGTTATGCCTTCATCTCCGACTCTCTTCTTAAAGGGGAACTCCAGAAATCTCTAGGAAAGTAAGTTTAAAAAAACCCTCTCTGGGAGAAATGAGGTTTGTCTTATATATTCATTTACTGTGGTATTTGAGGACTGAGATAATATCTAGCATCTTTTCAAACACTGCTCTCTACAAAACACTTCCACTCCAGCTGCTTCTTACAGCCTCTATAAACTCTATTTAAATGTTATGGAGGCTGTCTAGTCTACATTGCAGTTTGCAAGTTAGAAATGGGCAACTCATTCCAGAGTGTGTGAAAACAGACATCATTTCAAACTAATCCTTTGCATGCACTTAAAGAAACCAAATAAAAATACAAAGGTAAAAGAAGAGCAAAGCATCACTCAAGGCCCAGAGGAGAAGCGACAGTTCCGTATTTGAAAAGCAGCTCTCTGCTTATGCTTGTACAAGGAAATGGCAAACTTGTATTATCTCAATTGAAGATGCTCTCTCATCTTCCTCCACCTGTATTGTTCTCAGGTACTTTCAAAAGCTTTTGCTTTTGAACAATTGCTCAAATTTATTGTCTGAGTAATTTTAAGGAATGGCTTTCATAAAATAGTTTAATTTATGTTCCTTCCCCCTACCAGTAAATTTTTATTTCTTACATCCTCTTAGGAACAAATTGAAGGAAAACAAAGTCATAATGTCAGCACTAAAATCATTTAACATTTACAAAGAGTGATCCTCCAGTATATAAAAGATAACTCATTTGCTTTGTCTTGTAAGCATAAGGAATACCTGTGATAGATCTAAGTGTAATGTATGTTTATGGTATCAGTAAATTGATTAGCTTAATCTGTGCATATTATATACATCTGCAGAGGTAGTGCTTAACAAAGTGTGTAATAATGAATGCTGCGCAATGGAGGACAATACTACACAGCATAAAGATAAAGGATAATGACATTACTCTAAAATAGCAAAGCCCTGAGCAATGCTAGTAAACCTATAAGGAGACGTAAGATGTCTGCATTGTTTCATATGGTAACAATCTGTGTATCCATGTAGTTTTCATAGTGATAGATGGATATAGACTATTATATGAGCAGTTCAAGAAGAAATTACCTGTTTATATCAAGTAATTCTCATATGCATGGTTTCAGGTTGTGGGTTTTCTTGCTTTGCTTTTCTGACATCTGCAGTTTATTCCTAACGCTGGCTTCTTATCACAAACTGCAGCCATATAACCCGATCTCATCAGATCAAACAAGTTAAACGTAGTCGGATCTGGTCAATACTTAGATGAGCGTTTTCCAAGGCAATTCAAGAATGATTAGAAAACTGCTCTGTATCGGTATTCCTCTTTTGCCAGCATCGAACAAGCATCTCCCATGCTGTTGGGGAGTTTATGTGATGGTTCTTCATCCTCATCCTAAATTGTCCTTCATTGCCATGCTGTTAAACACCTTCCACATTCCCCCACAAGTGGCTGCATTTGTCAGTGTGTATGTAGTCTACCAAGAACCTTTTGGGATGAAAGGTACTACATAAGCAATGGCGCCAGCTCAGATGCTATATTTTATATTAGCTTTCTGCAGCCCTGATTTTAGTATATCCCAACAGAATGTTAATTTTGAAGTGCCATTAAGTCAGCCTTTGACTGGAGAGTACAGAACACTGTTTCCTTGTCAAAAGTTCTTATGCAGAATCAGGAGAAGTGCTGAATACCTGTCAGGAGGGCAAGATAAACCAGCATTTCTATTATCATCTTCTGTGAGATAAAACAGAATGATGATGGCTACTTTTTATTCCTTTGTAAGCTGTGATTTAATTGGCTTATTGGATTTAATTGTGACCTGGACATTGTGTCTTGAGGTTTCCGTTTGCTTTCACTCGAAGCCAGTTGACATAACATTTCTTGATTGAACTGAACATGAAAGGTGAAATCTCACACTGTGTAGACTTCCATTTCTTTTGTGTAACAGCTACAGTTCTACCTCTCTTGGAGAAAATGTATGGGAAACCCATACATGAGGACTGAATATTGTAATAGCTAAGAGCTATGATAAAGAATACCAACTCACTTGTAATCATCAAGCTGTAAGATAGCATCAGCGCAAAATGAAACAAGAGGCTATCAAACCTATTGCCAGAGGAAAGTACAGATTAAATACAAATAAACACAAAATACAAATGAAAGATATGAGTGGGCTTGTATAATGAGAAAGAGGGAGCCCAACAAGCTGAGTAGCTTCTTTACTGTTTAATGCCACACTCCAAAGACAAATATTACAGCTAATTTTTCAAAGAAGAAGAAGTTGTGCTTCTCTTCTGTATTTTTTCCTGAATAAATAGCAAACCCATGGAACAATTTCCTTAACTGAATGCACAGAGCAAGACATGCAGTAAAAAGCACCAATAGTGTGATCATAACTGTGATTAGGTAATCACAATTGATTTTCTTGCTCTAAGACAATCACCATCCACTGTTTCGAAGGAAAACAGTGCGTGGCATAGTTATACAGGAACTACGTATATATTAAAGAAATCTCTGAGCCACAAAGCTAGAATCTAGGTAGGTCCTATATCAGGGGACCTTATCTCCAAAAGGTACTCTGCCTGTATGCTAGACAATATACCAGTCTCACAGAGAAATTCTACTTTGGCAGAAGTGGTTCCAGTGACTTCACTGAAGTTCTGCTTGACCATACCAGAAATTAGTTATACTCACTGCTATTAATTTGAGGATTCGGTCTGTATACTGTGTCAAATGCTGATGCATGTGCCCTGAGAACTTCTAGTGAATGTATCTCTTCAAAGCAAATAGTAAAATAAAGCCAGGTGTCAATCATTCATAAATCTCTTGCATTTATATATAAAGCTGGGTAGGAAATCTGATGACATGTCAAAAGTATGTACACTTATAGAAGGAACAAAGGAAAGAAATCTCTATTTGTTGGTGTTTTTTCTTTCAGTTTGGGAAAGGAAATATTTTCTTAAATATTCTGGATACTTTGTAATACGCGCTTTTGCACTATTTTCTGGTGCTAAATGAGGATGATCATTTCCAAAACCCCTAAAGCATAGACAAGTTTGCCTATGACTTTTAAATTCAGATTTAGGCAAGGATGTCCAATTTATACAAGCTTGGAGAGGTTTTGTTAAGACCAAGCATATCTGAATATGTCTGTCTTTGTACCTTTGCAGGATTTCACATTGCCTAAAATAATGTTCGTCATGGGTTTAATTTTTCCTCAAAGTGGATCTCTTTTATGTCTGCTATTTACCATCCTTGCCAGTGTCATTGAGCACAAGAAATACAGTATCTACAAGATGCAGAAACTGCTTTCTTCCTCGCACTCATGTAATAGGTAATAGATGGGTTTAAGAAAGGATCTTTACTCTGTGCTTTACCTATTCATGTGTAGGATTTTGATTTCATTTGAAATGAAAGGCGTAAACCTCAGGTCTGAAAACTAATAGAATTTCTGCATTTACCTGCTGATCCATAGCCTTTAGGTTAGATTGTGTGTCAGCCCGCAGTCGGCTTGTTGAATGAAGCAATACTTTAAAACTAAAATGAAAAGATTTCTGTTATATGTAGCCTGACAGCAGATATGAAGGCAGATTTCTGGTGGCTTATTATTGGAAATATTTTCCAGTGTGTCTGATAAGCGAGACTGAACAAGCTGTAGGAAGTAGACCTAATCAGATAATGCTGACTTGCAGACCAGAAAAAAGAGAAGGAATGTATTTTGCCTAAGTGCTATGCCTTCTCTTGTCAAGACTGAGGACAAAATGGCCAGTATACTGGCAAAAGGCACTGTTGACATCAGGGAGTAAACCTGCTGGTTTGTGAGTGTAGCTGTTGCATCTAAGCCTATTTACTTGTATATATTCATTGTCTGAATTATGGAAGGTTTATGTCTATGTGCTTGAGTGAGTTGGAGCTCTGGAGATGGGGCATATAATACAAAGACCTGGAAGAACATCAAACTGGATCAGCTATTCATTTTTTCAGTAAGTCTAGGGTTTTTTTTTTTGGAACTTCAAAGGGNTCAAAGGTATTTAAGATACAGACTTGTGAGGAGGGTCCCCATGAAGGATCAGGCATTACATTCTGCTTAGACTCAATCCATGCACATCCTTCATGGAAATACGTTTGAACACTGGGGATATTGACAGGATGAGCAAATTCTAAATAGGATTTGAGGAACATTCATGATGTTGCAGGATGGAGGACAAAGGAAGGTCTTGTAGAAGCGCTTAGAATGAGTTCCCAAAAAAACTGAAGCAAAAAGATTCCTGCGTGATTTCCATGCCTAGATATGAAGTGGTAGTTTCCATAGATTGAAATTTAACACAGAAAGATATTTAACACAGCTTCATATTCTTTCACCTCTTCAGATTGCATGTAGATAATAGATTATATCAAATGCAAACATAGTCAGTGCCACATTAATATTGCATGACAAACAGGCATACTTTGTTGGCCTGGACACTTTTATTTTTAACTATTGCTGGAAGATCCTCTTAGTTCTAAGTTTTTTTGAAAACAGCTCAGCTCTTGGCTTTGTGCCTTAAAAGTCTCTGCTCAGGGGAAAAGGAATTTAATTGCACTGCTCCACACTGATTTTTCCAAACTACCATAAGATTAAAGTTTTAAATGAATTGAGTGTCTCCATAAGTATATTCGCTTTCATACATGTCTGGAGTAAACATGCCATCTTGGGGCTTCTGCTTTATTTTTCTTACTGTATATTTGGAATTCAAAATAAGGTTTATTTTGTGAGGAAAAATCAATAAATCATTTCAGTTGTCCCACACTTTGTATAACTAACTGTAATTAGTATAATGTCTTTGTTGGCAAGGGCTTATCAGGCAAATAGCATGAAGAGGCAAAGAAAAAGCCTCATAAAGAATGATGTTGTTTTGTAAAGCTAATTGTGACACTATCTCTGGTATTATGTTTGTGATTGAACTCTTAATTTTTAATCTGGTATTCCTTCCAGCTATGTAGCTACTAGTATTACCTGAGGTTCTCTGTAATGTAATTATGTAACAGATTTTTGGCAGTTTTAAATTTTACAATTTGGTGCCAAAAAGATGTAGTGTTGAGTCGTCTACATTTTAACAAGTGAGCTGTAGTTCCTAGTTGTAATGAATGTTTATTTTAATGTTTGCTATGCAAATCTTATAGGTAAGAATTCAGTTAGCTGTGACGTCCTGAACTTTGATGCCTTCTCCTTTGATGCAGCAACAGCCTCCTCTGATGTATGCTGTCAGGTATGTGGCCTTCTAAAGAGCTGCTTGCCTGCAGAGCTTCATTGGCAACGTATCCAAGTCTTAACCAGCTGATACTGGGAATCACTGAAAAGATGATGTCACTAATAGCAATATAATATGTGGAGGAGAAATCAGAATATTTATTTATAAAGCAAAGGACTGCTGTCCTGCTTCATGAACGTGTTCTAATAACTTTGGTTTACTGGAAACATAAAATCCCTGAAGCTAACTGAAATCTTCACCATACTTGGTTACTAGGCATTAGCTTACACTGACAGTGAGCTGGCTAGATGATTAGTCCAATAATTCTTGAGTTCACTATTCTCAAAAAGCTGCATTGTGAAAGACTTAGAAAATTAACTAATTTGCTACTTCAGTTGATAGCAGGGAAGCCATAACAATTCTCTTTTAGAGCGTTTCACTGCCATTCTAATAAGTATGGAGATTTTTCTCCCAGCTTCCATTTGTACAATTACCCTCCTGCAGTCTACCCAGTGAATATGGGAAGAAAATAGTCTGAAATTGTCCAGTGTTGAAGTAACTGTGCAGTGGCCTAGAAGGGAATCTACTCTGATCCATTGTTCTTCTTCCTATGAACTTCTCTGTGGCACTTCTGCTTTTGTAAGTTGTTTGCTGTATCATGTTTTCTTCCAAAGGCTGCCATCTGAGAGAAAAAAAAAAAGCACCATTCTTTGCCTGTTCTGCTGAATATGTCTGTCTGCAATCAAGGTGCTGCCTTCAGTGTAAATATTTGTGTCAGTGGCTGCAGGCATCTGGCCTTCAGAAGACCCTGCTGCATAAATGTAGTAGCTCTTGGTGAACAGAAGGGGAAAGAGAAAAGCTAATCTTGCATGTCCAGAGGACTTGGGACCCTATATTTCAAGTGTGACTTTAATTAGACCTCAACCTCTTCTGTCCACAATGTACATCAGCAAGAGGTGCCCATCAAAAAGCCAGCTACAGCGTAAACAGAGCAATGGAGAAAGTAGGGGAAATTTCAATAGCTCAGAGGCTAGGATTATTTGCTTCTTTCTAAATAGTTGGACAGAGGTGAGTTAATTAAGAAAGCAGTGAAAGACTAGAGAAATTTGGATAGAATACGGAGAGTAAGCAAGACCCTAATATTGATACTAAACAGTAATATGATACCTATCTACATCTGTGTTTCATTAAAGTGTATGTCAAAAAAAAGAAAAGGAAAGAGAAATATTTTGTTCCTTTTTTACTTTAAGGAAAAGGTAATCTGGAGAAAGTTACAGTAGTAAAAGGGAAGGCAACATCTGTGTTAATTAGCAGTTCATCTTCAAAGCTTGACTGATGGGTTACATTATGGCCTCTTGCATTTGAATTAAAATTCAGACCCACGCAAGTTCTATTTTTACCTCCTTCTTTCCATATCAGAATAATTTGTCTGGATTTAAGATTTCATTTTTGCTAAAAATATTGATGTTCCATAATCTAAAATGAACTTTTGGCTTGTGCAAATAGGCAGTGTAAAGAAGAGCGCTATGGCTCTGGATTCAGTTTCAGAGAATGTGGCTTTATTGCACAATGCAATATCATAGGAAGTTTCTATGGAACAGTACTAGAAGGTCTCGCATTTATTTTATTCCATTCTACCTGCTATACTCGGTGCAGAGACTTTCATATGCGCGTTAAATTACTACTTATATACATGCCTTAAATGTAAAGGAGGAAATCTCAGTATGCATCGGTTCCCTGTAAGAACTAGGGATAAGGATACGTATGTTCTCCAAAGAATCTTTTTCTCTTGATTATTTGACAGATAAGCTCTTTGGGTCAAGGACTGTCACATGTGGGTGTATAGTGCCTTGCACAGCAAAGATTTGCATTGCTACTGTAATATAAATAATCAGTAAGTAATTTAGCAACAAATTAGGAATGAATTTTAGAATACCAGAAAACACTCTTATGAATAACACAGTTGGGGAGAGACAAACTGTTGATAGAGGGATGCGCACTGATGAAGACCTTATTTGTGGGGTTTGAGTTCTCCTTTTTCAGTTAATATCTTCCTTTCAGAAATGAAACTTCCCATTAATATTATGGTTGGCCCTCCATAAGCTTTTTTTGGACAAACATCCATCCTGGTGAAAAGCAAAGTTCTCAGATAAATGTGAAATGTTGGGAGAAAAATGTAACACTGACTTCCCTTCCATGTTAACAGCAAAGAGGTAGTGATTGACTTAACACAATGACTGCAGATTGTACAAAATTTAAAAGGATATCAGCTGATGTACCTCAGTGTGGCTTCTATCAGCTGAATATCTCATCCAGTGTTCTCCTGTCTCAAATGAATAGAGTCAGGGTACAGTCTCGTGCTAGCTGTTCTTTCATTTTCACCATAGCAGTAAAAAAAAATACCTTTATAAAAGCCTCTGCTCACATCCCAATGTCACAATCATACAATGTGTACCTTTAGAAAGTTGTCTCATATTTTTTGCTTTAATCATAAAATAAAAAACCTAATAGAAAATGTTTATGAAAAATTCAAGCTGCTTTCAGCCAAGGTTAAATGAACTCCCTTCAGTATCTTGTCTTGACAAGGTAAGAGCTAATCAAGAAATTTCTTCTGTATTCACCTACAATAGATTTCACTAAAATATGCAGCTAGAAGTAGTAAGTGCCCTTTAATACCAAAAGAAAAGGGTGGGAAAGCCTGCTTAATTAATTCTCTTTGGGGATCCTGGATTAACTTGCAGCTCTGTTTAGTTTACATCCTCTCTGGAGAAAAATGTGCAGACCCAAGACGGCAAGTATTGGTTTAAATGTAGATGCAGGAAAAAGTCCCTGTTGTCTTTTTTTCTTCCACTTGGCACACTTTTGAGTTTTGATTCACTTTTGGTTACAAAAGGTGAAAATCTAAATCCTTCTGCCCTCCCTGTCATGCTGTGGGAAAATGTTGAACCGGCGCTCAGCAAACTGCATGCAGCTACTGGTGAAGAGAAGAGCGCATAAAGCTGCCCCACAGGGGCTCATGGCACAAGTTGTGAAACCTGTGTCAAGGTTTCAGCCATCGCTTCCTTTGTCATAGCCATCAGGGATTGCAGTAAGTCTTTGATCTAGCATAGGCCAATGGAAAGTGGAGAGCGGTGGGATAGGAGTACACCACAGTGCCACAACTAACTTGCAGGCCTGAGTACTGTCCAGGGGAAGCAGATTTGGCATTACCTCCCATTTGCTTCAATCACTGCAAGCATAAGTAATTATACTGTGGAGCAAGTGCTATGCTGGCATAGACCAGAAGAGTTGCATTTCCTGGTAAGCTCAGTCTTCCTAAGGGTGGAGTGAATTTCACTAAGGTGAATTTTGCAGAGAAAAATGGCTGTGCAAAGATGCCAACAGCTTAGCCCTCAAATCTGCTTATGTGAATTTAGTTTCCCTTCGTTCCAAACATATTTGCATGGATGTAATGGTCCACACTTCTCTGGATCCTCTTCTGATTTAAACATCCATTTGCTTATCAAGCAAATCCAAGTGCAGATGGAGATCTGTGGTGCCATAGACTTCTCTTTCTGCACAATACACCTCCAGTGCGTCAAGGTTATTGGTAATCATGCATAAACTGCTTGACTTCAGATCTCAGGTGGCAACTGCAACCAGGGCACTTAGAAAAGGCGTCTTTTACTAATAACTTGAGGAGATGGCATAGAATGGTCTGTGCCTCAGACCACAGTTTGTACTTAAGAAAGGGAAATAAAGAATTCTTGATTCAAGGTAAAGCAAAAGGAATATGTATTTCTGGAAACAAGAAGACAAGAAGAGTGCGGATAAAAAATACTGTGATTGGGATTTACTGATCTGTAAACAGTTTGCACCAAGAGCACAATTTGTATCTGAAGAGCCAGTGAGAGCTGCAGAAGCCCAACAGCTGTAAGAAGTTTAGCTAGCAACTCTTGTTCTCTGCAGAGGATGCCATTCAACTTGAAAAGATTAGCACAGGTTTTCTTGCACGAAAATCACCTCAAAATAATATACATTATATGTATATATTGGCTTAGAAGGTAAGGTTCACAATTATAATTCTTTAGTCTTGTTTCTTTTCTGTATGCTTTGCAGCAAGCTGGACCTCTATGATTACTCTTAATAAACAGGAATTCTTTTCTTCTCTGAGCTCAGCAGCACAGGCACCTGAAGGAGCCCTCTCTGCCTGGATGAAATAACTTCCTTCTCTTGTTGCCTGAGTTCACAACTGAGCTGAGATGCATCAAAGTCAGGTCAAGGAATCAGATATAAGGAAGCTACAGAAGCCTGGGCAGCAGAAGTCAATTTCTTTAAGCTGCCTTTTTTTTTTTTTTCTCCTTTGTTTCAGGTTTCCATGTATATATTGAATAGAGCAGAGAAAGAGAGGAAAGATAAAAAAAATATGTACACACCACAAAGATTGGAACTATATGCATAAATTACATAGCCAAGCAGATGTCGTGTGGATTTCAGTAATTGCAGTAACAGATTCTTCCTTACTTCTAATATTGTTTTTGCCTGTCTTGCCAAAAATTGTAAATAGTAAGTCAAATAGTTGTATTTTTTTTTAATTAGATGCAGTTAAATACAAAGCCATCATTTCTCTGTTCCCTTTGTGATCATTCAGAAGTGTCCTTCTTGTCTTTCTTTCAAGGCCATTTTGACATAGGATTTATTAATTGTTACATCTCGTTTTAAATCAGTTTGTGAAGGGAGAGTCTTGTGGGCTAGTTTGTGACCTAGGAGGAGCCTTTACTGCGGGTTTGTAGTCAATTAAACTGAAATGGACTCTTGTCCTCTGTATTCCATTGGTGCACTATTAATATAGATAGAAAACCTATATTTCTGGAAATTAATTGGACAGTATGCCACCTGACTGCAGTTTATTTTCATTATTCACAGTAAGGACAATCTACCAAGAGTCTGGGCTGGCAGGAGTGCATCACTTCTCCATTCCCAGGTAAATCTTTCTGGGCACAGCCGCTGTCTGAATCTGGAATGCGGTCTGTGCTATTCATAATGCATTCCACTTGTTTAAGCTTCGCATAAAACCATACATGATGGATAATAAAACATCTGTCCATATATAAATGTTTCACTTTTCAGAATGACCTGAAGCACCGTGTGGGCTTTTGAATGTGTGAGACAGTCTGCTCACTGCTGGAGGGGCATGGGTGTTTATTATTAGAAGTCCTGCATTGTTAGGGAATGCAAAGCAAGCACATGCGTGCATGCACACACGTACAAAAGAATGAATAATTATGATAAACNCTGCTGGAGGGGCATGGGTGTTTATTATTAGAAGTCCTGCATTGATAGGGAATGCAAAGCAAGCACATGCGTGCATGCATACACGTACAAAAGAATGAATAATTATGATAAAAAACTGCCTAACAGGTATCTTTATAATGCAGAAATAGCAACCATTTTTACCAGGTGAAATCAATTCTCTGTGCTTGTGTCTTCATTGCTCTTCTTGTGCTATTTTTTTCTGCAGAAAGTATATAATGAAATTATTAGCAACAAAGCATCGAGTCTTACAGAAAACAGAATTAAATCTAGGCTAATGCTAATGCTCTTCAGCATTTAGAGTCTTGCCCTCCTCCTGTACCAAACGTACTTCCTTTTTTCCTCTCAAGAAAACATATACAGAGATGTATATGTGCTCCTCAAAGGAGAGGTGGTAGGAAAATGAGCCTTGCCGTTGTCTCAGGGGTGGGGGCATTTTTCTGTCAGCTTATTCTAATCTGTCATTTACAAGTCTTCTTTTGATATGAAGAGGAAGGCATAGGCCAAACCTATGACTTGGGGAATGTGGGTGGGTGTTTAATTTGGCAAAGAGGAAGAGTTGTTCAGCAGCTATATTCAGAGATGCTTCCTCAGAAAAAAAGAGAGATCTCAGTCAATGTAAGTGCAATGGTAGCATTAATTTGGTTAGTATAGAATTAAGTAATGGATCACCAGTTTGTGCTGGTGTAGATAAATTTTCCATATTTCTAGTTGTAAGGAAACATATTGTTATTCAGCAATGCAAAACCCCACAATAATCCGGGGAGAAAAAGAGCTGGTTGTCTTTAACAAGAGAGTGCAGAGGGGACATACACGTTCTGCCCTCATTCCTGAGGGTCAGTCACAGACGAGGCTGACGTGGGGTGAGTGGCAGAGAGGCAGGCCAAACCAGACTATACTGAGCCCCTCCCAGAAGATTAACCGTATCTTGATGCTGTGTGGACACAAGTAAGTACCAGAGACATGTCTACCTGAACACAGTCTAAGCTAATCTTGACACAGGTCTTGAAAATATTTCTATTTATTTTGAATCATTTTTACAAATCTTTTAGCACGTTGGAAGGACATCTCGCATTATGAAGCCTCCACTCTGTGCATTACAGGTCTCTTAGTTTCTTTAGACCAATACCCTTATTTATACTTATTTATTAATCAAGGAGCCTGACAAGCTGCTGCAAATAAAGCTACTGCTGATTCAATAGTTTGGTAGGAGGGTCATCTGAGGATTAGAGTCCATAAACAGCCTTTATGAAAAGATAATTTTTTTTTTCAATTAATTGGCCTGGAGAAACTTGTCATTTCAATCTGTCATTGTTTAATTTTATTTTACTGCAATATTTTTAAATAAAGCAAAAAAGGAGAAGTGTCTAGTTAATGTTTTTGGCAAGCCCTCTGTTACTTAATAGCTTCTTGAAGTCCTAAATTTCTTCGTTTTTCATCTTAATTAGTACTCTTAATTGACCTTCTGTGCTCTTTAATTTCTCCCAGCAAAGAATTAAAAAATAGGCTTCTAAATTCTTTTCTGCAATCAGATTGACATGAAATTGCTTGTCTACAGATCATCTCTGCCTTAACAAACTTTTGTTTTTTCATTTTTATTTTTTTACCACTGAGGTCCCCACTGGAAATTACAGTCCATTGAACCATAAAGCTAGAATTGATTGTGCACATAAAAAATCCTGGAACAATTGAACAAAGAAAAGAACTTCCTGGAATTCTATGGTAAAATCGGAACTCAAGTGACAACAAAACTTTTACCCAGTTTGAACTCACCTGCCCTTGATCATTAAGAAAATATTTGATGTTCCTCCATTTTCCCCTGATGAGAGAAGGAACTCGTTTTTCCTTCATTTAGCCTACATCAAAGCATGGTTATAGATGTCAAGGAAGATGAATTTCAGTCACCAACGTTTTTATGGGGCACTCTCTATTCCGTCTTCTTTATATCAATTTCTTATGCTTTTTGTAGAATATTAGAAAGCTAAGGCTAAAGAACCCTGTCTAATTGCTTTTATTTTTAATTAATTTTTAATTAAAGCTTTATGTATCACAGATTACAATTCTAGCAATCCTACATGTGATTTTTACCATTTCCTTCTAAAATATAGAAGGCAATCTCCTTTTTAAGGTATTGTGAGAAACTATAGTCAGTTCTTTCTACTGGAGTCTATGGAAAGCATTACTAAAAATGCAAATTCTATGTTTTGCGACTCGAAACTATTAATCTTGGAGCTTACTTTTATATTCTGAGATGAAATAATGACATTTTAAGCACTTAAACCTTCACTACGAGCAAGATAGGTAAGCGTATATTTTGTTTCAAGCATCTTAATTAAGTTGGTTCCTTTGGTATTTTCATGTGTTTAATGTTAAGCATATGCCTGTGTACTATTCTGAAATGCTGGATTGTATTTAACAGAATGAATTACATTCCAATAACTAACATTTCTTTAAGAATCCTAATAACATAGGAAGTATGCAAAAAAAGCTTTCATTTTCAAGATAAACAGACAAAGTAACTTTTTGTGAGCATTGCCTTTTTATTGCTGCATCCCATTGTAAATCATGTCTTGAAAGCAAAACCATCTTCTTTTCAAATGCATTTTTTGAAAAATAGTGCATTATTTTCTCCTGAGCTGTTGAGACAATTTCCTGCCTAGATACGGTGCCCCATTAATTTTAGAGTATAAGAAAAAGTCACTGTGAGCCATAGGGAACAATTTTGGATTTGCTGCACACACATATATCACAATACATTTGCCTATAGTAGTTCTACAGATGATGTTTAACAAACTCCTGTTTTCCCTATGTTGGGATTAATGTCCTCCTTCCCTCAGGTTTGTGCAGTAACATAGCCTTATGCTACACATAAATGGAGAATTCTTTTCTGGTGTAAAATTTGAAATTTGAATGCAATTACAGTAACAAGAGGAACTCTTTCTAATGAGTCTCAAAAAGCCCTGGCCAAAAAACATGTAAAACTCTCCTGTAGAGAAAGAAATTGAGTGCATGGTGTTAGCATAATAGCTAGGGCTGAGACATTGCTTTGCACTACAGTTTTATGGGATGATATTTTAAAAGGTATTCAGAGATTTATGACTTTTTAGGGACAGCTAAAATTGTTTTCACATTTCTAATATTGCTTTCATTAGAATGTTGAAAGTATGTTTACAGTATCAGATTGAATTCTAAGGTGTTACCAAATCATCCCGAATCCCCACTGCTTAAGTATATTCCCTTGTATCCCTATGTATCTTCAGAGGAAAGAATGAGAAGAATGTAAGTGCTTTGTTTTAAAGTATATAATCTGTATTCTGTCATGTACTTCATCTCCCAGGGAAGGTATCTGGGAACTCACTCTGCTGTTTTTATTTATCCTGCCAGTGTAGTATATAGATGAGAGGACTAAGGTCCAATGGTGTTAAAACAAGACATGAAATATTGATTAATTCTTTTTTAAAATTCCTTTTTCCTCCTGAGTATAGCAAATTTCAGATGCTACTGTCAATATAGTACTCTCCAATAAACTTCCATTATCGGAAGGGTCCTGATCTTCATAGTGTTCTTATAAATGGTTATTATGATTCTAAATGGCTTTAAAAGCTCAAGGCTAGTGTTCTTCTGGTGCAAGAGCAGAAAGCAAGTTAGAAGCAATGCAGCTTTTAATTATGGCAGAATGTTACTCTGAAATAACGTGAATCAGATTGGGAATTCTCTTTGCTAGACAGTAGCAGAACATTCTGTTTGAAGAAATGAAGATCCTAACAGGACAGATAAACAGATGTACAGTTTTGTGGCTATAAAGGTGTGAAGTAAAGAAGCACAATTTTAGTTGGTGTCCACCTAATAAAACACGGTTATTTGACCCCTGCCTGTTTTTCCCGCTTGTAATTCTTCAGTGCTGAGTTAGCCCTTTATTTATTGTTTCCAGAATGGTCCTTTACAAAAGCAGGTAAACAGATGCTTAGGAGTTATCCTAAGGATAAGGACATTTCAGGAAAGGTAGGGATAGAAGTTCACACCAGCTAACCCATGAAGGATGATAGACATGGGCAAGGAAGAGAACGTGTAGTCCAAACTACTTTGAGTGTTCTTGAGTGCAATAAAACTCTCTGGAAGTTAGGGTAATTGTTTTTCACTAAAGAAATAAGATGTATCCTGGAGTTTCTTTAAGAATGTAAAGCTCTTGGAGCTTTTCTACTATCCATAATAAAAGGTATTCATCAGGGAAGGAATTTGAATCTCAGTCCTGTATGCGTCAGGTAAATGTCATTATAAAGGTTGTAAAACTACTTTTTCACCCATCGTCTTAATTAGTATTTAGTCAAACTTCAACAAGAAAGAGCAAGGAATTAACACAGAATCTGAGCCAAAGCCAGTGATTGGCAGATTTACCTGGGAGGCAGGAAACCGTAGTACATTCTTGCTCTGAACCAGGAAGAAACACCTGAGGTTGGTTCTGCTGTCTCACAGGAAAGTTGGGTTTTACAGGCCAGATAAGTTGCTATATGGTATTTTTTTCCACATGAAAGCTTTGTTCCTACCCCAGGATGAAAATGTTTTTGGAAGACTTTGTTGATGGGGATAACTAATTCGCATATAGGCCTACTATCTGAGTTCTTTTGCCTACCTTCTGAGTTCTTCCGCAGCTAAACTTAATTGTGTGCAAACCTTAGGCTACTTTAACTTACAGTGGAGAACAGAGTGCTCCCTGCTGTACCCAAAACCTAAGAGCTAGAAGATGTGCATAAAGCTAAATTATCCCCTCCTGTCACTCACAGCCAGCTCTCTCAAACTGAGCCAAAGTTGGGGCTCTGTAAAGGTGGTTTTATGACTTTTGTGATATCTTCCTTTGGAAATTGGACAAGTTACTTGTAATTTTAAGGTAATCATTGATTTCAGTCAAACTGAAAGCAATACATGCACAAAGCTGGACTTCAACTGGTGTGTAAGCAGTGAGGACTAAGTGTGTTCTTATTACTTCTGAGGTTTTAAAGCAAGAGGTCTTACTTGGCCAGGTTATATGGGTAGCTCTGTTGACTCCCAGTACCCAACTGGTAATACTTATGTGAGCAGGGTGAACAGGATCTGGTCTGCAATTAACAATGCATATGTTTGCTCACATAGCCAATGTGTGAGACAAATCCTTACACGTGTCATTTGTTCTCACTCATGCAGGTAATACTTTTAGACTGATTTAATGCAACTAGTTATTTGAGCAAAGATTATCGATCTGGGCACTGTCCTTTTGTGTTTTATTCTCTGCTATGTTATCTTAAAGAATGATAACACAAACTTATGTAAGGGGATATGCACAAAATTTTGTTTTTCAAAGCCTTGCATTAGATGGTTTTCTACCAAAATGTCCTTAAAAGTTTCATTACTGTGTGAATTTTCAAGCTGAGGATGGGCCACTGCAGATTAAGATTTTGCTTGTGGAAGAGGATGGTGCATACGCACATGCACAGAGCACAAAATCTGCCAGTAGTCTGCTTTTTGGTGAACTTTATCTCATTTTACACACTCTACTAATTGCTGTCTTTCAGATGTAAAAATGAATTATTTTCTGTCCTATAGGAGATGCATTGTTTGACTTCAGATATTTAACATGGTATTTTTTCTGTGGACAATAGCTTGAGGCCCCAAGCTGAAAAGAATGAGAGTGTATCTATAAATAATTCAAAATAATTGTATGGTTTTGACAGATTGTCAAGTTGCTTAATGCCTTTTGTCCCAGGTAATAGATTATATTTCTTTGATAAAGTGTTGATAATTTCTCATTGCAATTTGTTTTGTGTATGTTCTATTTTTACAGAGTCCAGTCAGGTTCATATCTCAGTACGGGTTGGTTTACCTTAATTTTGGCTATGGATGCCTGCTATGGAATTCACGTCTATGGGATGATAAATGACACCTACTGCAAGTAAGATCACAGAAAATTATTTTCATGCATCTACAATTCTGATGTGTTGTCAAAATTTCACAATTGATTTTAATATCATAAATCCAAAAAATGGATCAGGCAGTCATTTCCCAGTGTTTTACATTGATGTGACACTATTGTCAGCATATTTAGTCCTGATATGGCATTTGCTGTTGATAAAATAAAAACATTTACAAAATCTAACATCAGATGTCATAAGGAACTATTTTTAATCAAAGATCTTTTGCAGTTTCTGAACTAGCTGGAAACAAAGTATGTTCATACTCTTCTGACAAAACGTACTTATGTCTGCTGCTAAAACAAATCTATAGAGGAAATACTAATATATTAGTTCTCTGAATACCAAATACACATGGAAGTGAAAGAAACTGATTAGCCCAGGATAGTTACCTGAAATTACATTTCACCACTATTGAGCAACCTACATGAACTTTCTACGTTATATATGGCTTGTTTGGAGTAGTAGGGGGGGTCTAATTAGATAATAAAACAAGTCCTGCAAGCTTTATCACAGTAAACTGACATAAATTCCAACCAACTACTGTTAGTGACCTTACAGTGACAACGAATTAATCCTATTGTCAGAAGTATAACTCTAAACACAATTTTTAAAAGTCCAAGTTAAATGCTTTAATCTCCAGTATATGGTAGCAAAATATAAAATGAAACTATTCCTCATTCAGAAAAGCAGGAAATTTCATAAACAATGTATGATACTAGTATAAATCTATTATTCTGTACCTAGGGTGGTTCAAGTCTTGTATGTAACCGGTCCGGTCGGTCCTCAGCTCCTAAAGTCTTTGTGCAGATCCTCACTCCACATTCTGTGTTACTCCAGTGTGGGACTTACTCCTGGCAGACCCTAAAAAAAAAAAAATGAAAGAATTTGAGTCACAGCTGTTTAATAAGGGTATCTTAACATTAGAGACTGACTTTTTAGAACTTGCAGATCTCACTGATTCAGTGAGTCATCCAGATGGAACGAACATATGTTGTTCTTTGTTTATGAAAACACAGTAGACGCCCTGAGATGAGGGGTGACAGGACTAAAGTTGTCCTCACAGAGTTCAGCCAAGCTGGCATTGCATAGCCCTGATGTAAAACCAGTTAACAGCACGATAGCACTTCAGTCTGTTGGCAGCAGAGAAGGATGGGTTTCCTTAAAGCTGCAATTCTGACTGCATTACCTACTTATAATGTATATTATTCTTATAACTGCCTTATTCAGACAGTTCAAGATCCAGTTTCAAGAGTTGGGACCATCCAATGAGAAGAATGAGAAGACTTTGCTTAGGGATGGAGCTTTATGGACTGAGTTCACACAGGTTAAACAAAATGTGCAGTACCCATAAGAACTGGCCCATCAGCTTCTCACTGACTGATAAGATCAGTGTATTTTGAGAGATAGATGTAGCTTCATTTTTTATAAGGAAATTCATACAAATCTTGCTGTAATGAAAGCCCTTATACAATTTAGCAAAGGAGCTCAGGTGCTGACACATGGAAAGGATTTCAGTGAATTCAGGTGCAGTATGTATTAATGTTTTTCTTGCAAGTAGTACTTAAGTGTATCCTTTTTTTTTTCCCTAGGTCAGAAGGCTTTCGTAAAGTTCCCTACCACTATTACGAGCCAGGAAGAGATGAGTGTGAGGAATACTTTCTGCATGAAAATGCTCCATATGGAGGCCATAGGTTTATCACGGAAAAGAAAGTATTTGCTAAATGGGCAAAGAAGCACACAATAATATTTACACACCCCAACTGGACAGTGTCTTGATACTGGTTTTCTTAACTCTCCCTTAACAGCATATTACAAAAATGTCTCCGTTTACAATAATTTTGCTTACATCTGGCTGGCCTTTCTCAGCCTACGTAACACTAAACTAAAAACTAGAAGACAAAGAGGGTGATGGTTCAGCTGTTAAGCAAAATTAATCAATCTGTGGAAGGCAGACACATTGTTTGTTATTTCTTAGGGTTTTACTCCACACAATGCACTTTATACTTAAACTGGATTTTACTTCAAGGCAGTAGCAGTTAAAGGCAGATGAGATTTCCTGGATATACAGGTGCACACAGAGAACATGGTGGTCCTTTAAAACTTGTCCATCACCTTAGTTAATTAAAATTAGTATTTGTAACTCATTTGCAGTACTGCAGCACTAGTTCCATTTGTGGTATCAAGTAGAATTTTTCCACAACAGAAATATGAGGAAAAATATAGACCTCCAAGGTCTATGAGTGAGGAAATTTTAAAAACACCTGAATACATTGCTGTATGTGAGCACTTACATATATGGTAAAATTAGAGATGAGCTAAATGTAGTTCTTGAACTGCACACAACTTTCATGTGAGAAGATAATATTTACTCAAGGCTCCTGATTAATTCATAACTTCTGAAATGAAGCTTCCTTCCACCCTGGTCAGGCTGCACCATCTTGGATGATGCGTTTTGTACTTTTTGAGGCTGTTGTCCCACAGTTTAGCTCTAGCAGCATGGCACTTAGCAAAGACAGTGTTTTGCAGCCCACGATGAACCTTTGGCTGTTGTACCAAGCCTGCTGTCAGTACCCAAGCTGGTTAGTGTAAAGTTGCCTCATGAACATCTCCATTTGCTCCAGTTGTGCCTTTGAGTTTCTCCAACATCCAAATACCAGTATTTTGACAGTATTTCCCATCATAATTCGTTTTAAATCTCCAGTTTCCCCATCTTTAAAAATTGGGATAGTGTCTATCTACCTGACAAGGGAGTTGTGAGGATTAATTTAAGTCCATAAAACACTTTCCTTATGAAGAATGCTACAGAGCATTTATTCTTAACACAAAAACAATGGTACCTGTCATTTATTCTTGTCTGTTGGGTATTTGAAGAAAGTGACAGCATGTCTGGATCTGATGGAGAATTGTTCTGTGCATGCACTTTCCTACTGAGGATAATTTGTAATACTGAGTTCTCTCAGCTTGCATTGCTTCAGCTGGAGTTGAAAGAACTCACCACCTTGCAGTATTATCTGCACATCAAGAGGCAGTTCAAGAATTTTAAAATATACTCATCTCTAGCTGAAATATGTATTTCCAAGCTTATTCTCATGGAAGGTTTTCAACTGCAGTAGACTCATTTGTACTATGACCATAATTCAACTACACATGTGAGTTTTATTTAAACTGTATTTAAATTAATGCTTTAAGTTTAGAATGTGTCCTATGAATATTTTAACATCTGGAATGTCAGATTTAACACTGTAATAGCCAATACTGTGAACACTTGAAAAAATTATGTGTGGAACATGACACACAGGGTTTACTCACACTACTTAAACATTAAACAACAGGAAACTTTGTATGCTTTTGTAAATCATGAAAAGGGGAAAGTAAACAGCTATTTTTACATGTAAGTATTTGTATACTGGCTCTTTCCTATTGTATATTTGTATATATAAATCTATATTTTATATGTTCATGGCATATATATTCTCTCATCAGCAGCTGCAACTCTTATGATGGGGAGGAAATCTCTTAACCAGTGTTCCTCCTCCTGATCATTGGTTTCTTGTTCCTGTTGGTAGCTGATGCCAGGGTATCATCTCTCTTGCCCCTTCTATTTTCTACAGTAAATGCAGCTTTCTGATTTTATTTCTAATATAGCTCAGCTTTCAATGCTTACTTTAGTGCTGTAGGTGTTCATGCTGGTTGTCAGACAAAGGCTGGGGCCATGCTTATGATTATGGCTAAACACCTATATTCAAATACAGGCTCTGTCCCAGACTTCTTGCATGACTTGATGTCTCACCTTCCTGTTTGGAAAAGGAGAACAATAATATTTCCCTACTCCCTGTCTTGACTGACTTTCTTGTAAGCTCTTGAGACAGATCATCTCATTTGCAATGTATTTGTATAATGCCTTGCAGAAGAGGTGCCCGAAGTGTCTGAAGGCTACAGGCAATGCTATAATAGAAAAATAATTTAAAGTGTCTGTTTCTTGTCCCTGGAGTTTAAAATCAATTGTAGGCTAATATAGCATGGGATGAAATCAAGAGGGGGAAGGGTCATGGATGGATGAAGAGTTGTAGGCACAGAAGACAGTGAGCTAGATTTATTGCCATATGCCTGTGCAACTTTTCAGTTCAGATGGCTGGCTGGATAGATGGAAAGCTAATTAAAAAATTGTAATGCAGGATTGAAGAATGCAGGACATGCAGAACTAGGGAGAATGCTCCACACATATTGTACAGGGCAGCCTGGGAAAACCTATAGCTCCCTTGTTGGAAGAGGAGCTGAAAAGAAAAACATCAGTCAAATTGAACTTGTATTTAGAAGGTCTTTGGGTTAATAGAAAGTTACTATGAAAGTGTTGCACATGGAAGTGTAGTTGGGCTGGACAGACTTACATGAGAAGTGTCCTCATGTCTTTCTCTCCAATGAGCACAGCATAAGTATTCTGCCTGAGTTGTGTTCACATGCAAGACAGTTTTTAAGCCTGAGAAAGTTTTTAAGATAATTAAGACTTGCCAAATTGCCATAAATCTGTTGTAAAATGTGTGCTTCATAGTGAAGCTCTTTGTAGAGTGGTTGCGTGCTGTATGAAACAGTATCTCACGCACAGGCTAGTTTAACTCTAAGAACAGCTAAATGTACAGCAAAATTGAGAACATCATTAGAGTGCAGTTGTCACAGAGCAAAGTAAAAGTGTTGCTCTCTGCTTGGATTTGCAGTAAGAGCAGATCCACTTTTAGAAACATTGCAGCAGGCTTCATTCACACTAGAGTAAATGAACATCAGTTCCTTTATTTAAATGAGCCTGTCTTTAACATAAACTAAACACATATTTGCATGATTTTTATTATATGAGTAAGGAACTGTGACTGCTGTGTTCAAGACGATTCTACAAAGAAATTACTTCATCGAAATCTTTTAAAAATCAGCACTGTGGCACTGAAGAAAGAATCTCAGTACTTGGCTGTGTAGTAAGAGACCGTGATGATTCACCTTCCGAGAGCAGTTAAGACATCAGCTGAGAATCATTTATTAATTCTTTAAAATAAAGCCTACTACAGTTTACCTGAATGTAATCAGATCCTAATTGCTTATTCATTCAAGCAGTCCTATTTTAATCAACTACTCATGTGTATAAAACAAGCAGGGAGTTTACCTGAGGTTTTCAAAATAGATCTTCGCATTGCTGCTAATAGAGGAATACTCACAAATAATTTGGTAATTTTTTTGCCATCAGTCAGCTAAGTAGTCACCAAATGTTTTTTGCATAATGTAGTCAGTTTTCTAAAATACACTTTTTGAAGAAAAAAAAAGGCATTTATTATTTGGCTTGCCTTAGCCTTGTTTTTAATGAACATTTAAATTTTAGTATGTTTTGTCTTGCATTACCTTCTGATTTAATTTTTTTTCAAGGAGAAAAAAGTTTTAAATAGGAGCAGAAATTTTCCTAGGGAAAAAAAGAATCTTTTTGACTGGATGATTACTAATTCACAGGTAATTAACTGAATAACATAAAAAAACTAGGTTTTGTTTTTCCAAAGAAACACAGCAGACATGATCCCAACCTTCTCATCCCCATTAGATGTCCAGATCACTTCCCTCTGATTATACCAAGGCCTCTTCACAAAAAGAAAAAAGTAGTCTATGTATCCAGACAAATTCCCTTTCCATCTGGACTGGGAGGCTCCATCTGCAGACTGCTTGTATCAGTTACATCAGTAAGCGGGAAGGACTGAGGAAGCGTTCTACTTAGGAGCAGATGGTGTTCCAACTTCTATAAAATGCCCCTGAAGTGCTTTAAGAGAGGAGTACCCCTTGATATCTCCTGGAAATACTTTTCCAAAGTATTCTGTTTCTTCAAAGGCCTTTAGCTCCAGTGTAGAACTATTGTCCTACTCTCTCCAGTAGGAATTACCAGCAATGGGAAAACATGCCCTTCCCAGGAAAAAGCAGAGGCAAATTCTGTGTTGTTAAAGATTTCTATATAAACAACACAAGGGATGAAGAAGTCAGCCTGACACAACTTATCTGAAGACTCGCTGATTTAGGAATCTCTGAGGACTCAATTCAAAACTGATGGAAATCACTTGGGCAAGTTCATGAATACAGCACCCATCCCAGTAAAATCTTTGCACTCCTGGGTACTAAGGTAAGCAATGTTTTGTCTGAGAGGTACTGTGTGCATGTAACGCATTGCATACCTAATAAAGAGGTGCCCATCCAACACTTGGAGGGCTCACACAGATGGTCTTTATTCACCTGCTTGTGGGCTGCGCAAAAGTAGGACCCCACACAAAGATAGTTGGCAGCAGAGCACAGATGCTGAACCACAGGCCATGTCCAGTGATTAATAAGTAATTGCTCATGAATTATAACTGTATGGGCCCTTAGTAAGTAGAAAATCAGAAGCACTTTACATACCGATGCTTATATTTTGTTGACTTTTTTTTTTCTGCATGTATCTCGGAAATAGCATATGTCTTTAGTTGCGCTTGAGCAAGTCCGCGGTTTGTTTATGATGAACCTTTGGGTACCCACAACACTGAAGCTCTGTGTTAGTGGCAAAGGATCACACAGGAGCTGTCTGTGGCCATTGTGATGTACTGTGTACAAGAGTCATGTATTTACTAAAAAAGGCCTAGTTTTCCTGACTAAGCATAGTTCTTTTGAGGAGAAAGTGTTTCATTTTCAGCAGATGTGTCTCATTCTGCTCCTTCTTTCCCAAGAGGATGCAGAGGAATGTGATTTAACCATGGGGGAGTGAAGAATGATATGGTAAATAGCCAACCACCAGATTCATATATATTTTTCTGGCTATTGCTGTGATGTATAGCTAATAACACAGAGTAAAGCAAACTCTTTGTAAACCTTGTATTGCATAATCTACAGAAGTCTCACGTGTTTGTTCTGGATTGGAGTCTCCTAGGCAAATCCTTCGGAAAGGGGCTGAAGGAGAAAGAGAGGGTTTCTCCCCATTGAAAGACAGGGCTTCTGTAGAAGCCATAATAATCCGTGTGGCATCCCTGGGCCTGCTCCCCGAGCTTTCACAGGCTCCCCACTCAGCCGCAGCTTTGGGCCCTTTCCAGCCCTATTGGATGAAGTACGTTCTCCAGCTGACTTATGCAGTCTGTGAGGCGCACAAAGTCTGCCCCGTCCTCCCCTTCTGTGGGGCCAGGGGAGCGGTGATGCTAACTTGGGGGCGAGGAGTGACGGGTGTCAGAGCAGGGATGCTCCCTCAAGTCAGCAGCACGATCTTGCTTAGGGCACAGTCTCGCCTCAGGTGCTGAACTCAGTTTCTTTGAATGCAGTGGGAAAGATATCACTGGGTTTTGGTATCGTTGAGATTAACTCACAAAGAGTCACCATTTTATGGGTGTCTTAAACAGCTGATTGTGTGTCTTTTTTGCATTGCTTGCTGCTATTTCTGGGAATTCCTCAAGATATGCAGCTGTCAGCATCTGCCACTGCTGTTCTGATATACTGGCCATAAAGAGACCGTAAACTTGAACTAATGCATGTTCTTACCATGTATTATGCATGATAGCATGTTACACATTTTATTCTTACACTGTAATAAATAATGTAAGTTGTGTGTAAACTTAGTTTAAGCAGCAGAAATAGTGCTTTTCCTTTCTCTCCTATCGTGTTGCCCAGAGCGCTTTGCTGGAGCTCTTTAAGTGCTGTTAGCAGCTGGTAGCAAATAAATTGTTGAAAACAGTCAGGAAATATTTACTAAATTTGACATTTTTCACTGGAATACCAGAAATAGTTAAACTTGCTTTTGTGAACCTACTCTAGTGCTCACAGTCACAATTCTGTGTTCTGTTATAAGGTACTCACATCTGAGTGTAACATTGGGAATGACTTTATCAACACGGATAGTGTCACGATGCTGGCAGGGCAGTGATCCCAAATTTTTGACATTTATGGGAGTATCTTTTTAACAGGAATTGCACATGTAGAAGATTGGCTAAGATGCCTGTAGTTTTTTCATATTGTTGCTGCTGAAAATAGTATTTCTGAGGATGGCTGGAGAAAAAAAAACAAACCCTGTGTGCTCACTGCTCTTTTGGCTATTCATCTCTCCCTGTCCCCCCCCACACGCGTCTGCAAACACAAAGATTGTCTATAGGGAAAGTCTTTTTTTCCAGATAGTGGGAAGTAAGAACAAATAAGACTCATCTCTTACATGGTAAATATAGGTTGCAGTACTTGTTGATCCATGTTTATTCTGTATATTTCCAAAGCCTATATCTACATTAGTGAGGAATTAGCTCAGCTGGATCAGATCTGTAGCCTGAAACTGTTGGCGCTGAGGACCTGATCTCCATACCATGCACAGTCTCTAGTTTGGTCCCATGGGCTAAATGCCACAAGTGATCGGAGCACATCTTTTAGTTTCATCCAAAAGGAATCTAGTTCACATCCTCAGCACCACTTCATCATGCAAACTAAAGCTTTTTAAGTGAGGCCACTATACTGGATTGCCCCACAGGCAATGAAATTCCTATTCACCCATCTTTTGGCTAAATAGAAGCCCTTCGTTGTTTCCGCCACCCACCCACCCCGGCTTTGCATGGTTATTTTTTGCCTAAGTATTTTTCTTTCAAATCTGAGATGTGATTCCTCCTGTCAGATCATGGGAATCGAGGGCTCCCGACTCCTCCTAAGATTAGTATCGAAATGTGCTCTATAAGTCAGGAATGTGGCATAGGACAGAGTAATCCAGTATGGGTACAGCATGGAAAGTACTTCGTCTGATGAAGAGTTAACTGTGATTCCACTTGTGGATGTGATGATTCCACTTGTGGATATGATCTTACCATGAACGTGCTGGATGCTTGCTAATGCATACATTGTTTTTATATACTGCATCAGACACATAATTTCCTTCATCATTTTTCCAGGGTATTTTGGTTCTTGTGGCCTTCCAGTTGTATCTGTATATGTGTGCACATGTGCATGTATATACAGTGTACCAGCATTCTTCTGTTTTTAGACAGTTGCTGCTATATGCTGCTAACATAAACTTATTTAGAAAGTTCATGTTATGCTATTTATTAGATGTATTCTTTGGTTGCCTTGCAATGCTGACAAGTGTATTCATAGTAGATATCACTGTAGACTTAGAAAACTTTCATACTATTTATACTTATTTTAGATGTTCTGCCATGTGTTTTCTTGCTATATGCTACTTAAGTTTTGCTCCCATTTGGAGAATGTGCTTCTATGTACTTGCAAAATTGTGCCTGGGTTATTTTAAAATATGAATAAACGTATACGATTTTCCAATTGTCTGGCATAATTTATACATTATTTTGTGCTAAACACTTTTATTCTTGTTTATGTATATGCCACTATAATAATACCTGACAGTTCACTGAACTCAAAGAAACAAAGATCTCTGTTCTAGAAAGTATTGTAATATGCTGCACACAAACATGAACTATGTCTAAAGTATTTCTTAATTCACTTTAAAGACATTTTAAAGCATCTATCCTAAACATATCCAGCAATGTTGGGTAAACTCAGCCACAAAACCTACACTTACAAGAACTCATGTTTTTATTTCTGTGTGTTAAAACATGCATGCACACACACGCACACAGGAGTGGAGATTTGTTGGAAAGGTATGTTGGATCCTATCCGTAAAGGGTACATCCTTCAAGCACTCTCTCGGAGCATAGCACTCTCAGAAGTCAAGTCACTGAAACTCCTAGGAGTCGGCATTCAGCACATGCCTGAGAGCTGCATAAGACTGAAGGGCTGTGGGAGAGATCGCATCTCATAAAAAGCTGCAAACTTCTGCTTGCAGCTACAAAGTTGACAAGAGTATGAGGAGGACCTACATAACTTCTCTTCCATCAAGCAGTGGACCCCATGGTACTAAGAGAGGAAAGGAACTGGAACTCCTCTAGCCTCTAATTAGCCTCTAATTTTCCTGTTTTATTGCCCAGCTAAGAACACAATTAAAAGCAACAGGCTTCAACTTGGTCTATATATGCCAAATTAAACGCACATAGACTAACTGGGTTTCTGAAAAGACTGGAGATTTCAGGTGTGTTTCTCAGCACTGGCATATATAATGCAGCAACTGTTATTATCTAATTTTGGGCCAGATTCTGGTACTCATGGCACAGAAATTTGTTTTCTTTACAAAATGGGGTATTATGTCAGCCAGCGCAATGAGGGGAAGGGAAAAGACTGTGGTAAGACTAAAAATAAAGGGAAGACATGCCATTCACATGCTCGGCTTTGAGGGTCCTTCACATTTGATACGCTGCCAAGGGGCTTGTTAAGAATTTGTGTGTTATTTTTCAGACATACTCTCTGAATATACTGTAATGTTCCCTTCAGAACCATTATAGTGTGAGCTGTGAACGCATACTAATAGCATGATGTAATATGGATTCATTTCATCCTTTTTCCATGCAGGACGGTTGGGTTTGTATATTACTCTTGAAGGACATGCATACTTAATAGTAGTGGCATGGGATGTGAATGCAAATTTATTGATTAATTGTCATAGAACCACATACTCAGCTAAAAAAATAGTTAAATTATTGAATTATCCCCCTTAGACCTTTACAAACCCTTATAGAATAGCCAGCCTGTCCCCCTGAAGTTTTTGTTCCTGTGGCTTTACATTTGGATATTATTTTGTTAGTCTGCACCAGATCACTCCATAATCCTTGTGAACTAGTCTCAGTGATCTTTTCTTTTTATTACTGACTTCTCCCTCAATGACTGAGTCTTCTGCAAACCTTTGGGTTTTCTTCCAAATTGTTGATAAAAATATTAACTAGAGTATGCCAAGGAAGCTATCCCAACAGGATACCTATTCTGTGATCATTCCTCATTTAAATTCACATTTTGAAATGTCAGTTAACCAGTTTTCGATTCATTTAATAAGCAACATGTCAATTTTGTATTATCATGGTTTCTTAACTCAAGTGTCATGAATACCACATCAAATATCATATAGAATCAAAGTATATCAACAGTGTTGTGTATTGCTTGTAGTCACAATTGGAAAAAAAGCCAGCAAATGTGTTTGACAGCATCTATTTCCTATATTGCACTTAGATTGGCATTTACCATATTTCTCCTCTTTAATTAGTTAATAATTGAGTCCCCTGTCAGCCATTCCATTACTTTGCTCCAGATCAATTTCAGACTGACAGGACTGTAATTATCTAGACCATTAAGTTTATCCTTCTTAAATATTAACACAACATAAGTTTTCTTCCGGATTTCTGGAACTTTCCCAGTTGTCCCAAGACCTAGCAAAAAGCAGTAATAACAATAAAGACTCCTCTGTCAGCTCTTTAACAACTCTTGGATACAAGTTATCTGAAGTTTCCTATGCAAATCTTTTTTACGTCAGTAGCTTCCATTTAATCTTTCTTCTTCGGGTTTTTTAGCCGCCTGGTAGTTCATCATCCTCATAGAGCATCACCAATTTCTGTCTTTTCCTTAAATACCAAGCACAAACACCTACTGAACACGTCTTTCTTGTCTTCATTATTCTCAACAAATCTTCTGCTTCAATTTGATACAGAATTGGTACTATTTTCAGGATTTCTAAGAGATTTGAAAAATTGTCCTTAATTCTCTGGCCATAAATTTCTCCTTACAACTTGGCTACACTTATTGGAGGGATTTTTTATGTAATTCCTTACTTCTACTCTATATTCAGTGTTATCAACATTCTTTCTTCATTTCATTGATTTACAATGATGTAGAGGCTTTCATTAACCCTTTGAGCTAGATATTTTTTAAACACATACAGCTTTGTTTCCTAATTTTGCAGCTATTACATAAAATATTTGTATAGTTCAATTATCGATCAGTTCTCTCTCCTAGCTGATTCTCCTTTACAATAATTTTCAGTTTGGCAAAAAGACGGCACCATCCATATTACTGTTTGGGCTTCATTCTCTTTATGCCCATAAAAAGCAATCAAGTTATCATCATAGCCACTAATACTTAGTTTTCTTATCAAGTCCTCTGATCTCTTTTCATTATTTGTGAGATGACATGTGACATAGAATTCTCATTTTTGGAAAGTTTCCCTTTTTGGTTTAAGAAATGTTCATATATAATGTTCAAAAATTCTGCAGAGGTTTTAGTACCAGCATCATGAAACTTTAAGCGTATGTCAGGCAGACTGAAATCTCAGATGCTAGTGCAGCTTTTGTGCTCCTACACATTAGAGAAGGTGCAAAGGCATCCAGTCATCCTGCTTTCTTCTATGATTTGGGGATTTGCAGACAGCAGCTACTATCCCATCTAGTGTTTTATCTGTTAGAGTATTGATCCATTGCATTCAAGATCATTTGCTTCTGAGCTGCCAGTGTCCTGAAAACAGACTATATCTTTTTTACCATAGAGTTCCGCTCTTCTTCCCCTTCTCTCTACTTGATATTTCCAAAATAGGTTATAACCATTGATTTTAATGTTCCAGTTATGCAGTTCTTCCCTTCTAGTGTCAGTAACACCAGCTCTGCTGAATTTATAAATAGGTAATTTTGATTCCTTTTTTACCCATACTCTTTCATATTGGTTTATAGAAAATCTACTGCTTTTACATCCTTGATTAATTTTGGTTTTGCCATCTTGATTTCATGCTGAATGAGGACTCATTTGGGGTTTTGTTTGGTTAGGTTTGGGTTTTTTTCATAAATTCCTCTTTTAGCATTCATTTTCAGCCTCTTGCCTAGCAGGCTGTCTGCCTTTCTACTGAACAGGGGACCACCCAAATTGTGCCATCCTTTCACCTGCAGCAAAGACAGATGCTCCATCTTAAGAATCTTTTTTTTCCTGTCTTGATGTGCCAGCCAAGGATAATATCCTAGAGGATCACATAGGCATTCTTCTCCTTCAGCAACATTCAGGCTTCCCTGAACTTGTCTAAGATCTGTGAAACAACCCCCTATGAAGCACAGTCACTGATGCTTGATGTGTAATCACTGATGATCCTTGCTTTCTGACACTGGATGTCTGCTCAGTCTTAAAGACATACCTTGAGCCCGGGCTGTGCAGGAACACTGTAGTGTTATCTACCTCTCCTTTGCAAAAGTCTTTCCAATCTCATCTTTGTATCTCCAGCCTTTTCCCCAGGTTGGTTTGGCTACTTATGATCCCTAATTGTCCTTTTGTGAAAAGCTCTTCTGCCTCTGGAGGATTCTGAAATTTGGGCAGGGGCGAGTGGGAGATGGGGGAAAGCCATCTTGTTTTCAAATGAAAATAGGCTGTTCTAACGCATCTGCCTGGGCTCTTCCTTTTAGTGTTGCACAGAGAAACTAGAGTTCCGTGGGCTAGTCCCTGGGCAGGCAGCTACCGTCTCCCCTCCGGATGGGCAGAAGTCGGGAACTACAGAGTCTAGGTTCTGAGACATTATGTAAAGTTGGCAGAGGAACTGTCAAAACATGCAACAGATTAAGAACTGGCTTGTTTTGTTAGAAGATTGATCAAAATCTGTATCTTTCTATGGGAGATTTAAATGACAACCAACTAGCATTCTTCACTGGAAAAAGCAAAACATTCTACCAGAGAATTTCTGATTAACTCTACTCCTGTCCAGGGGAGAGCTATCTAAATTAATTGGCTTTGACAGGTGAGGTCTGTCCGCATCTTGGCACAAGAGATAAGGTTCTGGTTACGACATATCTGGGTAGACTTGCACAGCTTTTTAATTACAACAAAAGCACTTATCACAAATGTCTTGTAAACTGAGTGTCACCAGTGTTTGGATTGCAGCTGCCTGGCCATGGGGTTTGATGACTTACCTGTTTAGTAGATACGATGAAACATTATCCTGCATTCTGTGACCAGCTTTGCCTTCAACCTATTCCTATAGCGCCTATAGTTCATCAAGTGCTATTGCTCAGGCCTTGAAATAAAGCTAATCAAATCCATTTGGTCTCACATTGCCTTTTTTTGTCAGCACTTTGGAAAAGATGTTCAGTTCATTGTTCTGACACACTACAAGTTGTATTGCTTCATCATCTTAGTGACTTGATTGATGAAAGACACTTGATGTATGTTGATGTCACCTAGCAAAAAGTCTGATTGCTTCCTTGTTCTATGTATTAGTTCTGCAGAACTAGGAAGAGCGCTATGCAAATGTATCCCCTGAAGATACTGTATAGAAACTGAAAATCCTCCAGCACCTAACTTTGCAGGATATGTCCACGTGGTACAGTTCAAACCCATGCCATGCAGCGATACTCTTGCTGGCTCTGAATAAACAAACAAAACAAGCCTGCACAGAAATGACATACCATTTGTTACATTTGTGCAAGGAAAAATGCAAAAAAATTTTGACAGAGCACAGCCTCACAGCTCTTCTTAAAAATGTCTAGTTTCTATGGCCTGTGCTGTGAACAACAGGTTGAGTTACTTGGAATTATGGATCACTTTTGGTATTGTGTTGATTCATTCACACACACACATGCACACACAAAGTGACATGGTAAAAATCTCATACACTAAAACATCATAGATCAAGTCACCGCCATGTACTTTTTTTCTGAAAGTGCTGGGGAAGGAAGAGGAGACTGCAGAGTTTATACTTGCACAACTAGCTGAAAGCTGTATGTAGTAAGCAACTTGAGATCATCAAGTGATTGTGGAAGGAATTACTATGAGCACTATAATAACTTTATTTTTTCTTATTTCTTTATGCTATCTTGAAAAAAACAGTCCTTTTCATTGGTGCCGCAAAGATTCTGCCCAAAAAAGTGTGAAGCAGACTGACAAAGAGTTTCTGAAAGCAGTTTAGATTACACGAAAGGAAGCAGCAGGAATTTAAGGCAGAGAAAAGAGTGCATATTTAAGCCAAGGACATTGAGCCATAACATCCTAGCACTTTATGTGCTCTACTTCTCATTGGCATCAATGAGAGCACCTACTTAAAACTTAGTACAGGACTTGGGGTTTGTGCTTCATATCCGCAAATGGCTATAAAGCACAGAAGAAGAGGCCGGTCTTTTTCTGGTGCTGAAGCCTTTGTTTTATTTTTTGTGACACTTGAAATGGCAAGCAGCCTTAGTGACAGTTCAAGTAAGTGTCAGAATGCACTTTTTTTCAGAAAAAGGAGGGCCAAGGAGTCAAACTGCATCGTTTTTCAAGGGCAGCTTTGCGATCCTTGGGAATTTTAAAATGTGGAAAGTGCCGTATTAATTTGAGTGCATCAGTAGTGAATGGGATAATTTAATAGCACCTTCCGCTCTCAAGTATTTCTTTCCTTGAATAGATTATTAGACAGCAAGGACTGAGGATACAAACCTTGAATCATGAAAGCATGTGTACATGCTGAAGAGGTATTACAATGAATTATAAGCACTGGTAATAGTTTAGGATCCAAAGGGCTGGCGACCTTTGCTTTTAAAAACATGCTTTAAATGTTATCATTCTACAGCAGCGTTTTCTCAACTCTTTATCTTCTAAATGCTTTTGGACACACAGACCATGGGATTAATTATATACTGCAAGCAACAATTCATGAATATTTAACACACTCATTTATACTTAATGAATAAATTTGCATTTTGACAGTGTTATTTAATGTGGTTTAAGGAAATACTGCTCATTACCTTTCAATTTTGTAGATTAGGAGAATGTAATTGGAATGATAAGGTGAACGAGAGGCTGCACGATTTCCATGTGATAGTCTGCACGGTTTGTTTCCCCAGGTTTTTGATTGAAACAGCCCTGTTTGTTTCGTTTGGGGGAAGTTCTCCACCTCAGATTCTCCATCCTGGTGCGCGAGGTGCAGCTGGAAGCAGGGAGGCGCGTTCCCACCACAGGCTGAGGCGCGAAGCAGCCACCTCAGCTCNGTTTTTGATTGAAACAGCCCTGTTTGTTTCGTTTGGGGGAAGTTTTCCTCCACCTCAGATTCTCCATCCTGGTGTGCGAGGTGCAGCTGGAAGCAGGGAGGCGCATTCCCACCACAGGCTGAGGCGCGAAGCAGCCACCTCAGCTTGGCCTGCCCAGCCGGCTCTGGGGTGGGACATTCCCCACCTGACAGAGAGGTGGGCTTTCAGTGGAGGAGTGTCAGTCTCCAAGAAAGGCAAAGAATTGGTGGTCTGTCACCAGCCTCTCATCGAAGGAAGTGGTTCCCGAGAGGGAGATGGGTCCCTCAGTGGAAGGCAGACAAGATGGAGGCTGTGGTGGTAGAGGGCATTAGCAGCTCTGACCCAGCTTTGGCAGCTGAAGTGGGCTGGGTGGTGCCCAGGAGCTGCTATAGGTGTGTCTCCAGCCCATGGGGCAGCAGTGGTTGTTCTCTAGAGAGTTCCAGCCAGCCATTTCCACCCATACAGCTCCATGTGGACTGGCTGCAGGCCANATGTGGACTGGCTACAGGCCGAGGGCCACCCTGTTGCCCTGGAAGAGTTTTCCTGGCCTGGGCACAGCTGGGAAGGATAGTGCTGGGGACATGGCACCCTTGTAAAACTCGTTTTTCACACTTGTGTGCCAAAGCACTGCCATTGCTGCTCTCTGCTTGACATCTGCCAGCAGCAGGAGCTCAAGGTTCCCAGGTGGGTGCTGCCCAGGCCCACCATTGCACACCGCTCTGAGCTCCTGAAGATGTCATCTTTCACAAGATTTTGTGATTTTTCCTAAAGACCTGGTTCATATGTGAACAGTCTTTGAAAAGAAAAAATAAATGCAGTTCATCTTGCAGAAAAACCTCAGAACTGATCTGCGTACATTTCAGCTGCTTGAAAGCAAGAAAGAGGTAAAAAAAATCTCTTTTTTTCTTTTTGTTTTCTTAAGTCTGTCTCATGATTTGCAGAAAGGGAAGCAGCAGGGAAGAAGAACAGTTTGGAGTTTTTTTCTGTCAGCAGTACTGATATGAAAACTCTGTCCCATTTAAATTTCTAGGATGGTTTTTTTTCTGTTGATTTTCATAGGACTAAATACTCAACCTTTGTCCTTGGGTGTCTTTGCTTTGCATTTTAAGCATGCATTTAAGCACCTCAAATATTTCCTTAGGGCTAGAGATACCTCACAAATTTCTTAGATAGTACAAATGAAAAAGTCTAAAATAATCAGAAGTAAAAAAAAAAAGAATTGCCCAGGACTTGATGGTCTCGGATATTTCTGTACCTGAATAGCAATGCGCACAACAAAATATCCCACAGATTTCCTGTATTTAATACCAAGGGTTGATTTTATAAAACAATTTTTAAAATTGCTTACAATTTGCTTCTTTAACAAAGTATATGCATTGTTTCTATTTGTCATTCTGAAGTGCCATATGGTGGCAGATACTAATCCACAATATGTCGCCATAGTTCTCTCTGATCACTCTTGAAAACAACATAATTACCCAAATGGAGACTTGACCTTTCATTGAGTTTTAATGGTCTGTTTTCTGAGCACATTTCTAATCAAAAAGAATTGCATGAAATGTTATTGTCAAAGTTGGCTACATACATCTTGTATGGGAAGGGAAAAAAATCCAGGCCAGAATCAGGCTATACGCCAACTGTCTCTTCAGCACCCAGAGTAATGATGTCTTGATTCTCACAGTGGGGCTCTGGAAATAACTTTGATGTTAAGCAAAACAAAGATTTGAAATGTAAAAACTGTGTTGATATCCTTCTCTTCTGGGCAATGATGCATAAGCAAAGCTGGCCTATCTTTGACATTCTCCTCATCCTGTGGGAATATTCCCACACAATATTGATAGGGGCGGAGGTACCAGACAAAGCGTGGATCTGTATTTTGGTATTCCTCTCCCTTAAATTTTGTAAGGCTTGAAATCTTAGATACTGTTTTGACTGCATCTAGCAAGCTAAGAGGCCTACGATTTGCACTCACATTTCAAAACTGTCTGGGCCCCAGTGATGTTACGTCATTATACATCTCCAAATCACGAATTATGTGTCAGTCTGTTGGTGGCTTAATGCATTTCTGGCTTCAATATATCAAAAGAATCTAAGCTCCCGGTGGAATAAAGGGGGCAGATCTAGGTGGTTTTCTTGCACACAGTCTCCCTTTTACTTCATATAAAATGCAAAAGATTTGTCAGGGGCAAAAGAAGGTGTGTGCAGGCACTAAGGTCAGTTGTTTCCCAGAGAAGGCGTGCAGCCGTTTTGTGTGTCTGCAGTCAGTGCTGATGGGCTATGTCACAGCCTTGGATATGCAAAGGACAGCTGCAAAACTGTCCATGCCTCCTGATTGGGAAGAGGTTCTTTTAGTGCTTGGGAAGAGAGTTTTTAGCCCTGATTGCAGGTTTCTGTTTCAGTTTTGGTGACAAAGGTGGTTGATAATGTGTAAACCAAAGAAACTAACATTCATTCTTTTGAGGAAATTTTTGGACACATTTATTACCCTTTTGTTCTGGAATTTGATAGCCTCCCTGTTTTTTCCCCTCAGAACAGTTTTCTGTCTGGAACGCAGAATAGGTCTGGGCTTAGCATACTGCCTTAACCATTCCAGTAAATCCTAAAATTTCTGAGAACAGCAGGATTGAGCCCTTAGTATATTTCCCAAGATATTTGTTGCTGAAAACATGTGTTGCTTGCCTCCATTTTGATAAGGCATGAAAGCAATAGAAGTCCTATCTGTAAAACTTCTCCCACTGGGAAATCTTGAATTTGTGAATATGGTGACTGATTATATGCATCACAAAACAAAAATGCATAATTGAACAGCAGCAACTGTCTGAAAATAATCTACTATTTCACACAGTTGAAGGCCCCAGTGTGACAAGCCACCAAATGTTTAAACTCCCTTCCTCTGATCAGTCTACATAATAACTAGATAAAAAGGTATTAGCTATGAAGGCGTGAAAGAAGCAGTTTAATTCCTCCCATGCCACACCTTTGAGTGTGCCTGGAGTCATGTTTCATAGCAGCATTACCAGTATGGCACAACAGGTACTAGCGTAGATGTCATCAGCCCCCAGTACGAATTGCTGAATATACTTTTTCCAATATTAAAGGTTTAAAACTTCTGGAAACAAAAAGATGTTTCAAGATAGATTAAGCTTGTCTTCTTAATTTGGTGATCTAAATTTACTTGCGTAATTTAACTCAATATTTTGCCTGAAAATGCATGTGAACTGGGAGATGAACAAGTAAGCAGTCTATAACTTTTCCTGAATTTTATTCCAGTTTTATCTGTTTCTATTGAACAAGTTTGCAAATTGTATTCAGATACCTGAGAAATCCATACAACATGTTTGCTTTGGATTTTCCAAAGCAGTGGTACCCACCTCTAAGTACACAAAATCAGTACACTCATANAGTTTGCAAATTGTATTCAGATACCTGAGAAATCCATACAACATATTTGCTTTGGATTTTCCAAAGCAGTGGTACCCACTTCTAAGTACACAAAATCAGTACACTCATGACTTTTAATGTATAAGGAATAGCCAACAAGTTTGATATTAACTATGTGAATCAAGCCTGGGGGCAATATTTAATTGAACTCAGAGTCAGCCGTGTTTCTTCCGTGGGCAAAGCAAGAAAACTTTTCTGAGACACAGAAGTCTCTCTCATTTGTATCTCGTGCCAAGGATCTTTAAGCCCCATGGAAATCTTCCTCTCTGAGCATTCTTCCTTCCGCTACTGTATTTCCTCCTAACAAGATATTGCTCTCATGCTATTAATGTTAATGAGAGTACTAAAATCTCTTAATACAAAAATGTTTGAATTAATAAGGGCATTGCTATTGCTGTCCAGGATCAGCCTGATTCCATATGCAGAGATTTCTATGGACAGTTTTACAAATGCATTTATTAGGCCTGGGCAAGGGTTCTCTGGAAGCCCTATGCTTTCAGGGAACAGCACAAATACTGTAGTCAGGCTATTTGGAAAGGTAACACAGTAAAAATTTTACCAGTAAATTCTGTATATTATCTCAACCTAAAGACATTGACACCTGAACAGAGCACGTACTCATACACTCATTTAGAATGAATTAAATAGACTTGCCTGAGCTTTTGAAGGTTATATGACTGCATTTATTGATCTCATTTCACTGATATCAATAAAAGCAAGTTTCTTGTTACCCCATAAGGCCATTCATGCCATTGTCTTTCAGATTCACTTGAAGCTGTTGACTTTGATCTAGAAAGCTAAATAATCTGAGTGAATCCTTAGAAGAAGCTCTGTCTGATATGGTTTCTGTACTTATTGCCAGTAAAGGGACATAAGCCATTGCCCTATTACTAGTTCTGGGAGTAATGAAGTCTGGTTAGCAATGGATTTGTCCTTAATAGTCTGCATTTCTCCATTGATTTAGTTCCAGATTCCCCCATGTCCCTTAAAAATCCTCATATTCTGTGATATCTCTACGTCCTCTGTCTTTTTCCAGACTACCCCTATCCCTTTCTTGTGTCCCCCAGATGCACTTTCTACTGCAGTAACTTCTGAAGTTAAGGTGGCTTCAGAGCTCCTTCCTATATTCTCTACCAACCTGTGCCCTGCCTGGTGGTCAAAAGAGCACATGCTTTGGCTGGTTTAAAGTTACGTGTAGTCTTCTGGTCCAGTTAATAATTGTGTACTGACTCATCTGTTTGCTACTTCCTCCCAGCCTCTGGGCAAACTGAACAAAACAGAGGCAATTTAAACTGCTCCTGCCTTCATTTAAAGTGCTACTAGGGGCTCCCTCCTATAAGCTGACTGCTGAGCTTTGTGAAACTCATGCCTATATTTGAGACTTTTGTTTTTCTGTGAAATTAGTTTTAAATTACCCAGTGAAATCCAAAGTTCCTAGGTGGAGGCAGACAGACTTGCAAACAAGCGGAGTGTCTGTGATCACATAAACTTTGATTGCATTGGCACATTAGGGTTAAACAAAAATAAGTGGGAAGACGGAGGCAGAGGTCCATTCCTATGGATGTCATTGTTAATTTTCAGGACCAGATTGCTTGTTTCCCCTTTGCTGACAGAGATAGGTGGGCTGAGAGGAGGCAGCAAGAGAATTTTGGTGAAACTGTTGGAGGATTGTATCGCATTTTGCTTTAGATGTCTTTTTATTCCTATTTGATCATATGGCAAGTGTTAGTCATTTATTTTTAAGAGGTTATCTAGGTGCCTGGAGAGCTGGAGGTGCCTAATTTTTGAAGTGTTAGTACTAGAACAATAAATCAGAGGTAAGAATAGAAGTAAGGTGTGCAGGGAGATGTTGTGTAATAGAACACTATGGGAAGAGAATGGAGAGGTCTGGACTGCTGGCTGATCTGGAGGAGAGGAAAGAAAAGAGCAGCCTGACCTTTCTGTGCTGCCCTTATAAGAGGTCAGAGGAATGAAACAATAATGGCAGCCTTCAGTCTCGAAAAGGGCAGCTGGAAGAGAAGGGCAGCAGCAGAACTCAGCTACTGCTGTATATTCAATTAACATTTGCTGCCCACAATCCCATAATTTTTCACTGAGTAGGAGCCAGGATAAAAGCCGTCCTATTTAGTGTCCATTTCACAAAGTGAAATCTAATTAGTAAAATGTTTAAAAGTTAATGAAGAATACACGATGTCAGAAAATATGTTATAATGAAGTGCAGTCCCCTCATACAAGCACTTGTGCTGTCATAAACTCTTATTACGTAAGTAATAGCTCAGTGTCGATGCTAATAAAATACCGTAAGTAAAGGGCCAGGAGGAGTGCCATGCAAAATGTCTAGCCATCTCTTTAGAGGTTCAACTTTAATGCTAATGAAGACTCCCTGTAGACACATGCATGAAAGGATCTTATTAATTTCTAGGGTTTGCCTGCCACTCATATCTGTTACTGCAGAACATTCGACAATAAACCCGTGAAGCTGTTTTGTCTAGGCATGTGGGATGCGAGCACTGATTTACTTTCGGACTGCTGCTTTTACATAGGTGCAGTCAGCTTGACATACTTCCTCAAGAAATTCCCAGAAAAAAAAATTCTGAGAATTGTCTGATGAGCTCCAGATACCACTGGAATTCCTGAGGATCCAGCTGACAGAGCATTTATTTGGCATTTAAATACTTGACACTTGAATACAGAAGTTGGAATATTACATTTTGGGTGCTGTAATATCTCCAGATGAAAATCTCTGATATGAGACTAAAATTCAATTTTACGTAATAAAATATTTTACCCCTACACAGTGAAATTTCAGCACATTCATCTCTAGAAGAGTTGCCAGGGAATATTATGCATCTGTGGGAGATGCATCAGAAAGGAAATGGGTATTGAAGGTCTTTGAGTTTGCACATGGCAACTGAATCAAAAATTATCAAGCCAAGAGGCTGACACAGAGTTCATTTTAGAACTTTTAAACACAGAAGATTTCTTTTTAAATAAAGGAAAGTTGCTTGAATATTAAAAAAATATAACTTTGAATCAGACAAAGGCAAACCTGTTTAAAAAAGTGTTGGGTGCAATAGCACTGCAGAGAACAAGGCCAGATTGTGTGTGGGAGTACATCAGCATTGCTCCATTGAAGCCAAACGGAGGATCTGGCCCTGAATGTTGAGTCCCACAGGGATCTTAGGTAATTTCTTCCTGAGCCTCTGTTCTGCTGTCTGCAAGCTGGTCAATTGCACCTTAATAGAAGCTAAATATTATCATTTCAAATGCGTCCTCTTTTTACAACAAATATTAATGAAAATTCATTTCAAGCTCTTGTTATGTCAAGATCTAAATACAAGTAATATCCAATTAGGACACAAAAGAAGTATAATGCAAAGTTTTTTCTCATTATATAGTTACCAAAAACACTCTGAAAAACTACAGTAGAAAAGACAGTCTCTGCTATTTTGATCTATGAGTAATTATATAAGAAAAGTTTTTTAGAGGGAGCTGCAGTATGATAGTTGTGTGACTTGAAGAGAAAGGAACATAAGGTTGTAGTTGGAAAAACGTTATTTGTCTTGAGGAAAAAACATGTGAAAGAAAAATCAACCTCCAGCAAAGGAGCTAGAAGTGATTAGAAGAAAATTTATGCAAGTGATCCCTAAAGAGTGGAAAGTAGAAGCAGCTCTTCTAGGAGGTGGCTGAAAGGTAGGGAAAGAATCAGCTACCAGACTTCTCTAGAGGAGTTATTAATAGCAAAATGCTGAAGAAAAATGAATGTACTAGAGGCTTGCTGTGTAGTATGTATTCAGGCTCAGATAAATAGTCACATTTAACAGCCATTCCAAGAGTAGGTCCTGTGAAGATTTTAACAGTAACCTGGTGCTCATCTGTATCAGCTATCACTGTTGTCTTATTTCGTACTCCCTGAACTAGGTTGTGGTTTTTTTTCTAAATGGGCAGCTGTGGTTAGGGTGAAAATCCTGCTGGGTGAACGAGGAATACCTCATACTTCAAATATGGTTGAGTGGATTTGCAAGTAGGAGAAAATCTTATGACTGATTTTGATTTAAATTTCACAATGTTCACTAAAAGTAGTGCATCAGCATCAGGCCATTTGCTGTGAGGTGGAGCCCAGAAGGGTTCGGTGAGAATACTACATTAGGGTGTTTGCATTCCCACCAGTCTTTCACCCCAGTGCAAGTTCCTCTGTCTTAGCAAGGATTTCCATAGCAGCATTTTGCCAAAACAACTAGCAGTAGTGCTGGGCCAGCAGTGAGCAGGGGGTTAGGGCACGTTGTGGAAACTTAAACCAGCACTGAACTACCTCTTACTGCTCTCAGCTGAGTTAAATGAGAGCAGAATTAAGTCATTCAGTGTTGTATTGCTGTAGATGCTCCTACATATTTGAAAACCTAGCAACTTTTATGTTGTTTTTACATGCGTAGGTAACAGTAATGCTAGATCTGTGATATTAGATGAAAAACTATTTTCAAAGCTTTCAGAAGTCATTAAACAGTTAAAAGATGAGAGACCCTGTTTTGGAGGAGTAGCATCTGGAGAAGTATTCTGTACGTGAGTAATGCAATTGTCTGTGCCCCCTGCCTAGGGTTAGACTGGATTTGATAAGAAAGAACAAAATTTCAGAACCCTTTTTTAGTTTTAAAGATTATGTCAGGGCTTTTTTTGAGGTTGGGTTCGTTTGGGGTTTTTTTGTGAGTCTTAGTGGTAGTTTTTAAGTAGTGTTCTATCAGTCTTTGTAAACACTTTATGTTTGCAACATTTCTTCTGCTGTACCAAGAAACTCAGTGGAGTTCATGTGGGTTTTTCCCCTTGGCTGGTCAAATATTTTGAACAGTTTTATCATTTGGGTGGGATATGAAATTAGGAAAGGAGAAGTTGTTTGGCTGAATGTGGCCCCTTTCAATTGTTGAAACTAGCTCCCTCACGCAAATCAGGTAAGCATCATTTGTTAGTATGTTTGTTGTTAATATATTATGAACAATTTTCTGTGGCTTCCTCGTGGACTTTTTACTGTGAATAATTAACATTTGAGTGGTGTGAATGGATGCGTAAATTGCATGATATTGTTCCTGTTCCTTGAGTAGATGCCCACAATGCTTTTAATCAGAAAGTAAGCCTTGGTAGGGCCTGTTAGGGGGTTTATTGCCTTAAAAAAGGAGAGACAGCTCTATAAAGGGGAAAGGCAGCTGGAGATACACAGGCTAAATCTACAAACGGAAGAGGAGCACAATATTCTGTTTGTATTCCTGAATATTAGATATAACATAGCAAACACCGCCTACCTACCCTCATTGTTACCTATATAGTAGTTGTATTTAATTTACAGATATTTATCTTTAACTGTTCTCTCTTCAGAGCTGCTCCAACATCCTCTTACCCCTGCTTCTTACAGAAAATGTCATAGGTGGATATATAAGCTTCTCTGACATAATATGTATTTGTGTGTGAATGAGACTACATTTGTACATACATAGAAATGCTCATCGGAAGAGAAAAGCAAAAAGCCATTTTGCCTTATCCTTGGTCTCTGAGGCAGAATAAGCACACTGAGAACAGCCATGACAAGTGTATTTCTAAAATCTTTTAACAGTGGGCAATTCATTCATAAGGGCAGATTATCATTTGGTGTAAACTCTGTACTTCATTCGTTAATCTTGCTGTGTTGATTTTCACTGAGAATCATCTTCATCATTTTCAGAGTATCATCCTATATGTTTCTTGCCCAGAGTACCGTCTCACAGGACGGTCAGATATGATGACAATGGGTATGGTATAAATAGACAGAGACAGATCTCTGTAGGGATCATTTTGAAAGAGCCAGATGGCAACAACCACATTTATTTTTTTCCCAGCTTCACAAATATGCTTTGCAGTAAGGCTGTGCCTTTTCATTCCAAATGAACTCAAACAAAAACCCTTGTATCTTTTCTACGTCCATTTCAGTTCCTCTGAGAGACATCTGTGGGCCCAATTATACAAAGTCCAAGCATCATTTTACAGATTTACCATTCAGGAAATGCAATGACATAACCAGATTGCTTATAATTGTGTTTTTTTAATTGGCTTCCTGAAACATTAAAAAAAAGCCAGTGAGAAGCAGAGTTACTGATGCTAGGCCCCACACATACCACTGCTTTACATGAATAAGCTGCTGATTAATTCTGAGATCCCTTAAAACACATCTTAGTCACCCTAAAAATGTAAACAATGTTTCTGTATTCAAATTAACATCCACATCCACTCATTTAGTAGTACTTTGCCTCCTACTTTCCTCTTTGTATGCCTTCAACTTCTCTGCCAATTTTTCCATTCTATCTTGATGTCACTCATAAGTTCATACCTTCTCCTTGATGCTTCTTGTGCACAGGAGACAGTAGCTTCCAAACAAATAAAGTCAGTTTCTTTCCCCTTACTATGTCTATAACCAACTCAAAACATTTCTGTCTGTAGTGGAGGTAACACTATGCTATTCAGAGTATGTATACATTTGGCACGAAGGAGCATCAGTAGAGTCAAGAGACTCATTAACTGAGGTGTAACCACAGTCTATAAAATTCTTGATTCTGGATGTCTAAAATTCATACCAGGCACAGGACCATACGTGTGCCTTTTCTGCTTTTGCCAAGTTTTTACTAATTATCTTTAAGAGTATCAGTACAGTTAGATCCAATATTTTTAGGATAAGTCTTTACTGTTTTGTTTACAATTTTTTACATAACAAAAATTGCAATTTATGGTGCTATAATGCAGCAGGGAGGAACTTCCTGATTGCAGATTCCCATTGAAGCAGAGCTCTGGTTTAGTTCAGAAGATGGAGGAGATAAACCCAGATTCCTTTCACCTGCCCTGCCACGGTGGTTATTTACATTGATACTAAGGTGAGGCTATACAGCTGATTTTCAGAATGGAGTTTAAGGGTTACTCTCACCCAGTCTCTGCTGTGGGAGCTGCCTCTCCCCTCTCTTTAAAGTATTTTGAAAGCTGTCATCCATATGGGATGTTTGTTTCTCCCTCCTGCTTGCTGTGAGTTGACTTTCCCCTTTAATGAGGAGCCGTGCAGGCAGGCAGAGAGATGCTAAATGCAGCAAGATGATAGATATATTTTGCCAAGAAGACTTAACACTGTCAGGTTCAATCTTGGACCCTCCCTTTCAGATTGAACACAGCTAAAAGGGGACAGCCAGAGCTGGGTACCAAATACAGGCTTTAGAGTTATCTTTGAGCCAACTCTGTCAGGTGATCACACTGATCTAATCTTTCAATGTGTGATACTGGCTGAATATGGTATGCAGCACTCTGGAAAACAAAGGAAAATCCTTCCCCCCTCCAGGTGTCATTTGAATGAGGAGGCAAGTGATTTGGGGATTTTTTGCATATTTTTATTTCTACTTTGGGAAAGGTGAGGGCCATTTTTGATCCAAGTCTGTCTTATATTTAGGGACAGTAAAATAAAGGAAGCAATAAACCTCTGAAAATACAATTTTCTGGGGTACAGTGGCTATGGTACTGATTAGTGATAAGTGCACTATTCTTCCTCGATATCTCTATGAAGTGGAGGCACAAGCATTTTACTCCCTGGTGATCACTCACTTGAGAATAACTTCTGGTAGGAATTTATGCAAAGCTGTATACTGCCCTATTTCCTGGTATTTCTGGTAAATCAAACCGGCAACTTCAGCATGTTTGCCTTTGTACTTTGAATGGATTGTCATTTTAGAGATGACAAATCCTTTATACAAATTTGAAGAATAACAAACTCTGTGTGGCTTTTATATTCAAATTTGTTTACAGAATGATATTTGCAAGTAACTATTTAAGTCACCCTCTTTTTTTTTTAATCTTATGATGCAGTCAGTAGTTTGTTCTGTGCTTGGAGGTATATTTCTTTCATTATGTTCATTATTCATGATGGTTCTGTAGTTATTCCTATGCTATGGGAATCTGCTGCATTCATTAAATATCATTTCATAAAATTGATAGACTATGGCTGGCACAAGTTTATCTATAACATTTTCAGAGAGAATATATCATGTAACCAGCTTGTAAGATAAGCTTATGAGTTTTACAAAGTATGCAGATTTATTATGCATTTCCTATTTGTGTTGCTCTGTCACCTCCATTACAGGAGGGAGCGCGTGCCTCCAAACCAAGCCTAGATGCCTAAAGACTCTTGAAGCTAGTAGGTGATTCTGTTACACTACTGAACAAGCTGCTGATATGCAACAATCCCTCTTTAGGATTTCCTCTCCTGTATGACCTCATGCATAGTTTTGGAAAAATACGAAGTTTTCATTTCATGTAGTCATTGCATTCTAACCGAATTCCTTCTGCTAGTTCTAACATGGGAAACCTCTTCATTTCCTGTATCAAATATTTGTGATGCCATTTCAGTGTTGCATGTGTCCTTGCAGGAACTGTTTATGGTTTAAAGGTGCATAAAGACTACAACATACAGAAAAAATACAAATAATTTTGATATCCCTAAGTTTTCAGTTTTATATACACATATAGTGAAAAATTGCTATGATGGTCTAAGAATACAGATAAGGCAAGGTTTTAAAGAAAAAGTAGTATACATTATTACAACAGCTATTATAATTGTTGAGGAAAAAAAACCCTCACCTGAAGAAGGCCTTGCGCACCCAAAGCAAGTCTGTTTGTCCTTACTGTATTTGCTTGTATAATAAAAGATGTCACCTCTCCCTAATGTGTCAAATTTACATTTTTTCATAAAAGCTGACTTTTCTTTTATATTCAGCAAGTTAAATCTTCTCATAGCCACCAGCTTTTTTTTTTGTGGAAAGTTTGACTGCACTATAATAATGAAGTAAAAACTACATAGCAAGGAGATGGTTACGATAGTGGACAACACAACTAAAATGTGATGGCTTCTGCGTTGATCACTGTAAAAGTAAATCACAGATGGTGGCAAGTGCTGTGATCATCTGATTATATTAATGTGGGAGCACATTAGCTTAATGTAGTGAAGGTCAGGAAGTTTGCATCCTAGTGGCACAAAACTCAAAATCTGCAAAATGTAATATAAACCAGCAACAAGTATCATAATTGATTGTCATTAAGAAATTAATTTAGTCAAAAAGAACTATTTCTAAGCAGTAGTGAAGAGCAGAAAACTATAGATCTGTGTGCGATTTTATAACCACCTTGTCTCAAGGAATGTTTTATTTGCCAAGTGCTGCTCTCCCTGCAGACACAGTTACAATAGCATTTACTTATGCCTGTTGGTCACAGATGTCTATCCATGAAGAAATCAGAAATAAAGGGTCACAGCAGATGACTGAACATTGATGGTTACTAATTTGGCGGTTTGTATGAATTCTCATTCCATCCAGATTATTATGTAGGTCAGGCTTATATTTCCTAGATGAACGTATGCATAAATTAAGGAAATGGTGGCAGAAGAATGTTACTTAGGTTGGCAGGTATGGTACTGGAGATTTATAACCACCATGGGAGTGTGGGTTTTCTATCTGTTTGCCTAAAGCCTATTGCTGTTGTGATCATACTTAGTTTCCAAGCCTGGAGGAATTACAGTGTCTAGAAACACACTCTGGATTCTGTGAGCACACAAATTTACTTGACATTTCACAAATGCTAGAATTTGTTAGGCTGCTCTTTCTTGGATATCAGTTGGCTTTGTTAACCTGTTCACTAACAGACATAAGAACGTAGAAAGCAAAGAACAAGACTTAATTAATTTGCTTTGCACTGATCTGCTAACGCACCAGAAGACATGAAAGAACCAGAGAGCCTGGCAACTTCAGTATGTTAGTGGGGTGGTACTGAGGCAATAATGACAAAAGCATGCTTGGCAAAGCATTTCTTTATCCTAGGGACCTTTTCTCTCAAATTGCTTAGAGCACTGAAAATAAGAAAATTGTCTTGGATAGATCTTGCTTCACCTTTGATTCTCCTTCTGCTTAGCACCCTTGGTCCAAATAGATACCTCCTGCCTTTTCTTCTTCCAGCTAGTTCTGCTTACTAGTTGCAATAAAATGGCTTTCACTTTTCAGACAGCTCAAGCTAAGTGTTGGGGTAGACAAACTGCAGCTTTCAGAGCAAACCACTGAAGAATTTTGTTTCTTTCCAGAGTCCATTCAAAGACTTTACTACTAGGAAACTATATTTCAGTGAGGAAGAGATGTATACAGTTGAGATCCCACAGTGACTCTCAAGTTTGTAGTGGTTTACATGGTTGCTATCTCCTGGCAGAGTACAGATGGTTTAGTCCTAAATGGAGCTTGTAACGCAACAAGCCGATGGCAAAACATTTGCCTTTAGCTTTCAGTACAGAGCTATCATCTTTCAAAATGGACAAGTCAGAAATGCTGATCTCAATGTCAGAGTACTGCTGAATGTTTTTTGCAGTTAGCAATGCTTCTACTAAATTTCATTATTCTGCTTTAGTGACCCGGCAATTAAGAGAACTTTAATTCTGTCCACTGTAATCTGAATTGTGGTGGTGTTGTCAGCAAGCCTACAAGATTGCTTAGTTTACAACAGGTGGAGAATTTTACACTGTAAATGCTGTGCAGTGCTTTCCCAGGATTTACAAATACATCATATGTATATCCATGTCCAGTTATCATGCTCTGCCATTAATTTCTGAACGGATCCTGAGCTGAACTGGAAAAGCTGAAGTTTCATTGGTCTCGGCTTTTTTTGTTCTTTTAGCAGCCAAAATAGCAGCATGTAAAAACGAGTGGTTAGAAACATTCCTGAAGTACAACATAGTTATGCAGTCTAACACTTTCCAAAACAATATTTTGGAAGAATATATACCTGTTTTTCTTTCCTTTTCTTGTGTTTAGACCAAAGGATGCTATATTACTGGATATTTAGTACATGGGACATGGTTTAGTGATGGTNTGGAAGAATATATACCTGTTTTTCTTTCCTTTTCTTGTGTTTAGTCTAAAGGATGCTATATTACTGGATATTTAGTACATGGGACATGTTTTAGTGATGGTTTTGGTAGTGTTAGGTTAATGGTTGGACTCAATGATCTTAAAGGTCCCTTCCAACCTAAATGATTCTATGATTCTGTACATTACTACTTCTGGTATAATGCTGCTCGGAAAGCTCTGCAAGCAGTATAAATTTGATGAGAATATGCAAATGTCATGCAATATGACAGCCTGCGCTAGAATGGAAGAACATAGACAGTGGATCTCAATTTTATAACAAGGTAGTTTGTGGGTTTTTTAATGAGGCCATTGGGCAGAATAAAAAAAGTGTGACTTTTTTGTTTCCTCAATGCAAATGTATCTCTCTGGTCTTCCTTATTCTGTTATCTTTGGATGAGCTAGTTATAATAGGAGCTCTCAGAGTGCTTTGTATTTTTTGAGCCTGCAATATTTTCAAATCTGTCATCTGAGAAATCATCTTTCTTTTCTTATAACAGACTTTCTAACATAGCCAGAGCATTTATCTTCCTGGCCTGTTAAACTGCTTTTTCAGATGTATTCTGTTTGTCCAGTAACCAAAAGAACTCGGTCTGTCACATTTCCCAGTAACTCTCCTACAGACTGAAACACATCCTGCCTCAGAACGCTCCACTCATAACCCAGTGCACAGACATTACCACCTGCTTCCCTATTTCATCACTCACTGACAATTACATGACTCATGCATGCAAATTAGGGATGAACAATTCTCATGAAATTTGAGTTTACCCAAACTTTCTAAACATTTTCTGATGTTTGCAGTTGTACTTCAAGCTTGTGAGTCTTTGGGAGGCGTGACTTGTCTTTTCTTCTAAACAGCATCATCTTGGTGCTAACTATGCAGATGCCAGTCCAGTTCTAAAGCATAGAAGATTTCCAAAAGCTAAGCAAGTAATGTCCTTGTCTTATAAATAATACAGCCTAGTTGCACTCTCAAGATCTGTAACAGTGCATGAAGAGTTACCCTTTACTGTCTGCAAAAAAACAGACAATCATTAAAAATATGGGAGCTAATTATTTATAGTTATTTCCCCCAAATAGTCAGAATTCAGGGATTTAGAAATTATTCCTGTTAGGAATTTGCTGCCATAGTCTGGTGTTGGGAAATGTTTAACTTCTTATGGACCAGACCTGAGAGTGTCTGTCACACAGCCAGCACCGTTTGAGCTGATTTTTCCCACTCATCTTGCTGAGCAGTTAATGGCAAGAATGCTGTGGATATTCCACTTAGCCCACTTAAAGCATTTGTTCACTGTGGTCTTCACAGCTACACCTTTGGATGCATTTTTAGCCCTGTTGACAGACGTATCTTACATTGCAGAGTTTCTGTCTTACAACTTAGAAACACTGACGTAGGTGTACACAAAGCAGCGTAGATCCAAACGTCTCATCCCCTCAGCATCACAGGAGGGATTCTTAGCTTGGTCACAGGGCCACTTAATCAACATTATTGTGCTTCCAGATCCAAGCTACTATGTCAATATCATGCTGCTACCAGCCATGAATTGCCACCAATATGGAGACCTGTCCTATATTTCACTGTACAGAGTTGACATGCCCCAACATGATAAACAGAATTTCTGCAATATTTTTGTGAAAAGAAAATTTTTCTGTTAGAGGTACCTCTTGGGAAAACAGGGCAAATTCTTGGTTAGCAAGCTCTCGTACTCTGCTAATGTATTTCATTTAAAAGGCTACTGTAGAAAGAAAACCCTTGTAGACAGTCTACCACATAATAAAACCATATTTGAAGCAGACAGATGGACCTAAATGAACCAGGAAAACCTACAGCTCATTTAAAAAGGTCTGATGTAGCATGAGAATAAAACAACAACAACAAAAACAAACAAACACACACACCCCAAAAAAATAAAAGGGAAGCTTTATAGCATAATCATTATCCTAAGTATTGACTCCGTATTGACTAGTATTGACTATTGAGTCCCTAGCATATTGACTATCTAAATGGCAATTTTTAGAATTTAGGAAATCGATTACATCGCACATTCAAGAAGATTCAAAATTAACCAGTCTGGCATTATCCTTCTGTATAGTACCTATATTTTTTTAATAGGGCCTTCCTGTAATATATGAAAGATAACCATGCTGAAGAGCACATATATTGTAAGAACTTTCAGAAAGTATAAGAGCAAGGGCTTTCTCTCTGAAGGAGAATGAGCACAGGGGCACCCAGATGAATACATACAGCTTGCAGAGAAAAAGCACAAACTCCTCTCAGCAATTTCGGAGGAACAAGGAAGTTAACAAGAAAAAGAAATTTGATATAAACAGACTGTCTTACTCATACAAATGCTGAATACTGGCAATTAAAACATTTAAAAGATGGCACTGCATGTTAATGCTTCTTCAAAGACAGTCTCTATTCTTCTCTAGTCTCGTGTAATATGCTCCATCTCTGGGGAGCTGAGAAGTTTGAAAAGCGGTCTTCAAAATACTGCTCCTCCTTCTGCAATGAATCATTCCTTCCAGAGATAGTTAACTAATACCAAATGATAGCGTAAACTTGATAATAGTAGCAATGCGCTTTTCTGTAGCATTATTTCAAAGCAGAGAACCTGAGGATATGTTTATTTATTACTTGGTGAATAAATATATTCTCAGCAGATGACAACTGAGGCTAACATCCTGATTTAATGGCAGTTTTTCATGGCATGGTTTTTTCCACTTTCCTTCACATTCACCTTCTTGGATTTTTTGTTTGTTACTAGTTTCTGATGCATGCATCAACTCTAATTAAACAGGCTATGCTTTTAAAGTCATGCTTGGGTTGAATGTGTGAAAACACTACTTTTCCAGCCAGAGACACCACTGATACATTGCAGTCTAAAGAGAAGTCTAATAATTTAGACACTGATAAAATAGCCACTTGCACATCGAAAGATGTAAGTATCATTCGCATGCTGATGCAATACACTGCTAGTGTAAGTATCGTCTAAAACCTCTACACCAGTGTCTTCGGCAAAGATGAGGGAAACTATGTGGGAAAAGAGACATCATTTATAGTATCATGACATTTTGTTTGGCAGCCATGCTTAAGGAGTGATGGTATAAGCGTCACTAACTTCAGAGTATACTTTAAAGTAAAAAGAGTATCTTTTTCAGGGGAATTATTGTACTGTACTTTCACACTATAGCACCCACAAGACATTTATGTATTTTAAGAATAAATAAACAGCCTGCATTTCAGATGTAATGGAGTTCTGACTCTGGACAAGTAATACAGGATTATGTTTACCTCAGAACTCCTTCGTGGTCTTCTCTGCTTCTGTCTCTGTAATGTGCTTCTCCATAGCCTATATGGAGATAGATATATATATGTGTGTGTATATATATATTTTAGCACTCCTAAGCTTCAGAAGCCTGTTTCTTCTAGACTGATAGACCTCCTGCTCTCACAGTGATCCGGGGACTTATTTTCAGGAGCTGACACTTTCTGAGGAAAGTATGCAGGGAGTATGTATACTAATTGAGTTAGTTCCATAGAGTAGGCAAAGTATGTAACAAAAAAGTACCACAGTGCAAGGTGAATATTTGATACACATTATGAATAGCTTGATTTTCATTTCATGTTGCTCTTAAACAGAAACCTTTTTCAATCGGTAGATGAAATTTCAACATCATCTCTTTCATTCTCAAAATTAATTCCCATACCACGAAACTGATAGTCATAGCTAAAAGCTACTTTTCCATACACCTGTTCACATACTGGCCTTGGGCCTAAATGACCTATTGAATAATTTAGAGCAAATGGGAACATTTTTATGGCCCTTTATAGCAGTTTTCCAGCTGCTTTGAACAGCCACAGCTGCATAAAGCAGCCAAAGCCAGTCCCAGAACCTGAACCAAATACACACAGATCGTTAGTCATGCTGTTTAAGCCAAGACTAAACCTATTTTTGTACATATTCATTTCTGTGATGTAAGCAACCTTAGGGCAAAGCCCTTGATTAGAATTTTGCTAGTGCAGAACTTTTTGATTACTTTGGTTCCTGGCCTTATGAAGCCATTCATAAGGCACTGTGGTTTGTGTCTTCTAAGACTCTATTTCTCAATTAGTTGATCCTATTTTCATTTCCTTTTAAGGACAAGTCTTCATTTCTTCCTAACCGTCTGCACCAAATGATAAGATATGGACCCTGAGGCCCTTTCTTTAGTTGCACTCACTGCCATCCAAATTTAGATATGTATTTAAGTTTTGAGCTCTTTCATGGGAACGTATGGCTGAGAGCTGCCATGTATTTAGTAAATCCCTTATGGAGCACTGAATGAAGTAGAAAGCTGATGAACACAGATTCATTATTAGTTGGCCTTGAGACGTATGCTTTAGGAACTCTGCCATGACTTGGTGTGGAATGTTTAACTTTCCACAATGCTTAACATAGTCACCAGTTAAATCATTGACCTGGGCAAGGCTGACACGGCTGTCCTCTGAATTTCTGTCAGATTGCTAATTATGTGGACAAGCAACATATCCTGTATCATTTACTAACACTTTCATGGACTTTCTACCCTTAGTTGTTGACTCGAAAGGAAACTGAAATTTTAAAAAATATATACTGCTGTAATGAAATATTATACTTCCATACAAGACAATTCTTGTATTTATTCTACAGTCTTCCTTGTTTCATCTGTACCATGCTTTTCTTCTTTCCGTTCACTTATACCCTCACTGGGATGCATACAGCTGAAAATTAAGCAAACCAAATAAATTATATCTGAATCCCAACGCAGGAATTTTGCAAGCTGCCTAATGGGTCTGGCACCTAATCTGTCTTGATAGGAGACAACTAACATTTAACATTTCCATTCATGAAGAGTAGCTACTTAGACTGCTTAGAGGGTACCTTAAATTTTTGCATGCTGTTTATTTTTCATTTATGTGCGTTCTTAAACATCTTCCTCTGTCTGTTTGTTGGCTGATAAATCTAGCTGTTATAGTCTTAGTGTAGACATCATTTATACCTAGAAAAGCATATCTGAAAATACATTACCTTTAAATAGCGGGATCCATCACATCTGAGCTCCCATGTCTGATAGCCAAAAAGCTCCATTTCATTTCATAAGAAAAATGGCTTCTGTCAAGGTAAACAGAATGCATTATCCCCCTTTAATAACCATTTTTAAGCATGCTTCTGTATTACTTTTTTCACAGCTGTATTGCAATAAGCCTTAGAGTAATTGCCAGTTCTTCTGTCTAATAGGTTCATTATTCTTTTGCCATAATTGCAGCCATTAAACGTCCAATTGTTAAATTTCCACTCCTACATTTACTTAGTGTTACATTTTATAATGGGGTATGTCATTACAGGACCCCAGTGGCTACAGCTGTTGTTCAAAGTCTTTCTAAAAGTCAATGAGATCTATTTGAGATACGTCTGTATTCTTGATTTTTCACAGATTCTCTCCATTGCACTATGTGTGTCATCTTTTTTTAGCTTTTTCAAAGATAGCTGCATTTAGGTACCCTTTACTGAAAGTTTAAGAACCTGACCTATTCAAGAAGAGATAACGGTGTGACTTTAATATTTCTAAAGTACCATTTTTTCACTTTTAGGAAATGATTCATATATAACAAGGTGATGGAGCAAAGATTTAACTAAAGGAAATTAACACTTATGGCTTAATAGCTTTTCGAGAGTGCTGATTTATCTTTTGTCATGTTAAATTTGTTGGGCTTTTTCTTTGTTGTAAAAGAAGCCTAGCTCCTAGTTTTAGCTACAGTTGTGGTAATAAAAAGATGTATTTAATGCCCCTTGCTTCATTATTTGACATTTCTAGATAAGTTAATAAACCTGGTAGGGTTTACTTCTTACTTATGTGAGAGGGTCTTGTTGATTTGAAATGTTACATTTGGACCTGATATGTAAGCTTTATTAAAAATAAGTAAAAGCCCTTACAATTATTGCTCTATAATCATCCGTAATCCTCTTTCTTTCATAAGACACTCATGATCTATGTAGTTTGTGTGTGCTATGTGGTCTCGATTAGTCTTTTTATAATGACAGTGAAAAATGATTTTGAAACACCTGTACTAACACTTGTGTTAGTTTATGTTTCTGGCAAGGACAGAGGAACTGTTTTGGAAATTGCTGGTACCAATAATTGTCAGACCCAATCAATTTCCTGGGAAAGTTGATATACCATGCCCAATAACCCTATTTTGTGACGTTATCCAGCCTCTTTTTAGGATGTAACTTCATGTGACTTTAAAATTCTCATAGGCAGTATGTCATTTTTATTACTTAGATTTCACACTCCTCCATAAAGGGTTGATTAAAACTGCATTTGAAATGTATATCACATAAGGTTTTTTTATATACCACATTTTTATTCTTCATTATCGAGCTATATTTTTTTTTCAGTGATTAACATAAATTGCATCATTTCCTATCAGCATATGCAGTATTTCATATCTTCTACCTCATACATTATAACAAAAATAACATGGTATGGTGATAAAGATATTTGATTTACAGAACATAGAGATTTTTATTTAAGTACTTTTAAAGAGAAACATTTTCCTCATCTAAATTCCTTCCCATATTTTAGAACATATACTGAAGACAGAAAGAGAAGAGGTCACCAAAAAAAAAAAAAAAAAACCACAACCCAAACCCCCCAAAAAATTAGCTTGTTTTTTTCTGTGTCGAGGTAGGCTTTCCACCGAGGAAGGCAAAGAAAAACCTTCATGATCTCTACTTCTAAATTGTGGTTCAAATCTACATCATTATCAAAGTAGAAAGTTGTTACCACATCATGTCTGTGTACATGACATTTATCTGCTTGTTATAATCATGTTTTCAGTACTGAGGTACTGGGTAATTAATTCTTTCAGTGTCTGGCACTAGATTACAGTTATACTAGATATGCCAAGGTGTTGAAGATGCCATTCAGATGTTCTGTTCTCTTGTGGGGGAGTTCTTTGTGAGCAAAGTAGATGTAGCAAATTTCTACTGTAAATGTCAGTTTTACAACTACAGAACAGGCTTTGCTTCCCAGGATCACTTGATTGCAAAACTCAAGGAGATAACAAAAACAGAGAGAAAAAAATCCACCAGCTAGTAAACTGGAAGAAAAAAAATGTTTTATAATGTGACTAGTGTTAATGTAAGCAAATAGATAGCAGAAAATATCTCGTCGACTAATTTCACCCTGTTTTCAGCTCTTTGGGGCATTGGGTAGAAGAAAAATTAAACATATTCTTTATTCACAATCCAAGCCAAAACAGAGTTTCACAGTCAGCAGATTATCAGATTGTGAATTTCCAATATGTCAACCAGATGTACGATTCACATATAAATCATAAGTCATTCTGCAAGCCGTATAACTTAGTTAATAAATATAGTTTGTATTTCACACAGGCTAGAAATAATTCCCATTTACATTTTTCATTACAGTAGTTACAAGTATCATCATCTTCTCTCTTACACCCACAAACCATCATGGCTACAACAGCACTATTGTACAGAAATGTTTGGTGGTTTGATTGATTCTTTCAGTGATCTTTCAATGTTTGAGCCAATGCCCATCAACATTAGCTGAGAAACTTCTATCTATGACTGGTTGGAGAATTGTGTAGTTTAAAAGATACAGTGAAGGTATAAAATTGCTATATTTTATTTGGCAGTAGGAATGAGTGAACCAAATTGCTAAAATAGGTTTTAGCATATTTTTCCCTTGACACAGGTAGCTGATATTAGTTAACATTTAATGAGAAGCATGTTAAGATGGAAGGATGTTGGGAACAAGGTAGCTGACAAAGTTGTTTGATAGGGATAGATTGCAAGGAAGCATTTTGAGTTTGGAGCAATGGAAATTTGCCAAACAGAAAATTTGGATAAATTACTGATTTGGAGACTCATCTAAAAAGAAGATCCAGGAATGGGTGTCTGGAGAGATGAAGAACAGGGTTGCCAAAATAGGATCTGATTCAGCTGCAGGACCAGCCAAGGCTACTAGGCAAGATAAGCTGAAAAAGCTACACGGTCATAGAAAGACCGTGGGTTACTCCATTGGGCTTTATCACAGACAGTGGTGAGAAAACAAAGACAGTGAAATGCATACAACATTATTTTTGAGCACAAATCTGAACATTTCTTATGCTGTTAAATTAAAGAGACAGTGGTTTCCGAAGTGTTGTACAAAGTCTTTGTGAGTTATATTTACCATGTAAATTTTCCATAAACTGGATGAGTGGACATCTTCCAGGGGAGATTTCTGGAAAGGCTGATTAAATCACAAATGCTCCTGAAGGGTCATTGCCAAGTCCAGTGGACAGTTCAGTTATGATTCTGGCTGTCTGGAGAGGATTCTAGAAATAGTAGCTACCTTACCAGGGTATATCTGGGAACTCCGAGTGCAATGCCTTCACTCTGCTTGGACTCCAGAGGTTGATGAAGTGACTAAATAAAGCCCATGAGATTGTTTTAAGTTACATTAATGACCAAAGCCAGCTAAGGAAAAGGAGACTTTTTTTTTCCCTGTGAGCATAAGGTTTCATAAAATGGATACAGATTAAATAACTTCGTACAGAAGGGCTTTGTTGTTTTGCCTGTTAATTGTGTAAGATTAACTGCAGTCACCTGGTCAATGTCTTTGGATTTTTTACAAGTGTAATCCATTTTAGAAAANTTTTTTTTTTTTTTTTTTCCTATGTTTCACCGTCAGACATCCTCAAAAGTGACAGGGAAAGGAATTGAAATCAAAAGCTGGAGCAAACCAGAAAAACAATCCACGAATATGGTTCCTGATCAAGAAAGCTGGTTCCAGCCATATCTGACTCTACTTAAAAGTCAAAATTTGAGGCTTCTTTCCTCCAAATATACACCCCAGAATGGTGCCTCCTCTTTGCTGAAAGCCCAGAAAGCTGTCTAGCTGATAAAAGTTTAACCCTTCTTTATCTCCTTTGAGAATAACAAACTTCCCGTGTTACCCATCAAGTGATGGCTATAAATGCTCTGAAAAAGGGATAGCACTTTCCCAATCCTGCGTGGAATTACCTGCTTTGTTTTTTAACTCTCAACAGAGTCAGATATATGCTGAACTCAGCAGTGCTATCAAGAAGAGGCTGCACACCCTGAAACTCCTCCTGGCGGTCTGTACAGCGTGTAAATCTGCCCATGCTCTTTAGGCTTTTCCTGACACCTATAAGAAGTGGTATGTAGGCTTATGAGGTTGGGGGATTAGTTTATAGCATAATCTGAAAAGTATGGCAAGGCTTTTGCACTGTTTTTCACACATGAATTAAAAAGTTCCTGTTGTTTAAGGCTCAAGTATACAGTTCATAGGTCAAATTTCACTGAGAGAGTAGGATCATTCACAAGCTAAACGTGAAGGCAAAGTGCTACCAAAGGTGAGGACCAGAGTGCTGTGTCTTTGGGGTTTGAGTCCTGGGTGGGGATTTAGAATATTACGATCTTTGAAATGTGCTAGAAAAAATGTCTGTGAAAGTATGAAGGTTTCTGTCTGTGGACAAGGCTTCTCCTTGACTTTGTGGAAGAGGCAAACAATGCATATTTTCCTACTGGCTAGTGCTGAAGTCAGTATTGAAAGGCAGAAATGAGCCTACTTTGACAGGGGGAAAATGAAGATACACACAGCAGTGTTCTGGGAACAGGCTTCTATGATGCTGATGGTTGCCCAACACCATTTTTAAGGCTTTTAAGAGCCAAAGAACCCTGAAAAGGCTGTATTTTAGCATGCTGCTGGGGAGTGGGAGAGGAGTGCATGTGTACATAGGCATTATGTTAGTTCAATGGTAAAGTTGTACAACAAGTTGTACTTGTTCATAGAAGTTAATAGCGACCTCAGGGCTCAGTACTGGGACC
>RSEF01000008.1:21878382-21893063 GCA_003993805.1 Himantopus leucocephalus
TGGATGGGGCTTTGAGTAACCTGGTCTAGTGGAAGGTGCCCGTGCCCGTGGCTGGGGGGGTTGGATGATCTTTAAGGTCCCTTCCAACTCTAACCATTCTACAAGTCTAAGCTGTACTTGTTAATACAACTGAATTATGTATCTGTGGACTTAATAGAACCTTTCTTCTTTCTGTTCTAGCTGTAAACTCATTAGTAATGGAGGCAGAAAAGACAGAAGAAATGTAGTTTAACTCTCAGTTCCTGAATTACAGCTCTTGTTCACATTGTATTCATTGCAAATAAGGCCAATCCTTGTGACTTCTAGATTGTTAGTTGGAAAAAAAAAATCTCCTGTGACTTGGGAGTTGAATGACTTTGATATGGTATCATTGGTGTAGACTGTGTAACCCACAGTGAATCTGCTCTTGTTTTTATTGAAGTCATCCCAAAGTCATTATTAGAGTGACTTTTTCCAACTGTGACTGTGCTTTCACTCCTGCTATTGTATCCTTTTCTTTTCTCCCAACAGTACACCAACATATCAGCTTGAGCTTGAAATAATAATAACATTTTAGATAGTTTATGACACAGCCTTAACCTTCTTTAATAGCAGTTTTATGTATTCAATATTCTGCTGCTCTAGTTGGCTTGCAGTCTTTCAGAAGCACTGGTCACTAAATAAAATAAAGTTCATATTTATTGCTATGTGTCATCTAAAAGCAATCACTCAAACCAAGAATTATAAGATCTTCTATAGATGAAAATGTTTTTGTGATGGAAGTTGGCAAGGCCAATCTGTTATCATGAGGCATGGAGAAGAAAGGCCAGTGTTCTTGACTGTTTGGTGAATGCACTTATTTTCTTTTTGCAATTTTCATTATGGCAAATTGTTTGACCTAGCAGAGAGACAACTTCTCAAGGCTGGGATCATATTGTTTTGCTAGTATAATTCCATCACAGTCAACAATGGATATAAATGGAAAAATGAGGCAGAAAGGTACAACAGTATAGGATGGTATGTTTTCAGATCAGTAATCAGTGTCCATTTAAAATAAAATAGATATGTATGAAATGAGGTGCTTTGACTCCATTTTATTAAGGTGAAATGAAGTTTTATTACTAGTGTTATGATCAAATGAAGGAAAGTAGGGGTAGTGAGAGCTATACACAGAGGAATCAAAGCAAGCAGCTAAAAATCTGTTATATTAACCTAACAGTTCTTGACATTCTGTAAAGTCATTGAGATGTGGGTTTTCATCCAAAGCTAAAAAGTTCTGTGACAGTATTAATTAAATAAAAAAAAAACAATGTGGAAGTCCTGTATATTGTGCGCATCTCCATTGCAGGGGACACATATGTCTGATTTTCTTTCGGACAATGTAAAAGAATAAAAATGCAAATTTTCTAATCTAAATTCTAGAGAATAAATATCAAAATAATAGAAAAAATAGCAAAAATTGCTTGCAGAATAGTAACTTCTACAAACAGAAGCACTGCTTTTTCTATTACCTTGCCAAATCACTCCAATGGCATTTAACCGAGTGTACATATTCTAACTTTCTTTGTAAAATGGATTTGTTTCTTTTTTGTTAGATTTTTAATGTAATGAAAATATCATGCCTAGGGTCATTCTTTCCTGAATTTTTATAAGTTCGGAAAGATTATTTTGCAGTATAAACCAGTATGTGAAGAAGCATCAGCCCTTCATTTATACTTATGCAGCCCAGTACTCACATGTGGTTACACTGGGCCAAATTTAACAATACTGAAGGAGGAAAACAAACACAGGTTGATCTTACAAACTTTTAAAGACATGAGCTGCTTGCTCATGTCTGTACTTTCACAGAAGTTAAATTGAATTATTATGCAAATAAGACTACATGTGTACATGCTGTCAGGTTCCAGTTAATAAATGGCCTTACTCCTCTGTTATTTTCATGAACTACACGAAAAAGATGCTTATGTAGACACTTCTTCAAAAATATAAATAAGGTTTTCTATGAGATGAGAGAAATAACACTATTTAATCTGGCGTTCTGTGAATCAACCTGCAAATACAGTGTTTCACTTTCTGAATTTCTGGACTATTTTAATTACATTATGAATTTATCTCCATAGGGATGTTGACATGCATTGAAACCATGGTTATTAGTCATCTGGATATGCACTGTCCTGGTTTTTGTTGGGGCCTGATTCTGATTTACATGAAGTCTTGGACACCGGTTAAGCAATGAAAATGAGTCTTTAAAAAGATGTGCTTAGCTGAGCTTTGCCCCCCATTTACAGGCCCATAACATAGTCAAAAGTGGGTACAGTTACCTTAGTGCAAATTAGAATCGGACCTAGTACTTTCATGTACCTTTATTTTAGATCCTGGCATTGCAGGTGTAAAAGTGTACGCCTGTTATAAGAGAGTGGGTTATTAATATAAACTTGTATTTTATATGCCAGTGACCTCTGGAATAAATGCCTATATATGTACAGACATACATACGTACATACATACAGGACTGAGCCTTCTGCAAACGTGAGCGCCTTTCAGAATTTAATCACACAGATATGCAAGGGTTATGATAATACTCAGCAGCTTTGTCAGCTCACTTTTGCAATGTTCCTCAATCATGTGACTCAAACACACTCACAAACAGCCAGATAGAGTGCTTTGCCTCACATGGCCTTTTTATCACCAGTGGTTTGGCTTCTTGAGAGATGCTGAGGGAGGTTGGACTACTCTAGAAGTGAATTGAGTCCTTAGTCTTAGTTTTATCTGGATGTGCAAGAAGAGTAAGGAGATACGACAAAAGGAAATTTCCCTTGCCGTGTACTAGGTCACGTTCAGACCTAATAGTAGTTCAGAGTACTGCAAGCAAGCTCAGAGAAACTGGAGGAAATACTGCTGTACCCTTTTTGTCAAATCCCTGGATTGATTTGTTTTGACTAGTCCTGCAGTCAGAGGTGGCTGAACGTAGAGTGGAAATTACTGCCTTGAAATAGTGAAGACTTAGGAAAATAAGGTGATTTTATTCAGTCACTGCTTGCCAAGATACTCCTTTAAAATATGGAAATTTTATTTTTATTTTACTTATGCTTTTTAGAACGAGGTGAAGGCTTTTTGGTTTGAGACTATGACAAATTCTACTGTTGCACAATCTGTTTTTTAAAAAGTTATTTCTGACTGACTTATGAATTACAAATCAACTCAATCTTTTTTATTCTCCATTTCATTTTTGAGATATATTGATAGTGATGAGTCATATGAAAAAGAACTCGCATATGTAAGTGGTTACTGGAATTGTTAATACATTCAGCAATGATTTGCCACAGCATTGGATAAAAATGTATTTATGGAAAAGATTTGTAAGTTCTCTGAGTGGGAGCTCAGTTTGAATAGACAGTAAAGAGTCTCTTGCCATGTTTGTCTCATCTTTTCTTCCCAAGCTTCGGCAAGTCTGCTGTAACTAATTTGTAGAACACTTAAAATGGTTGTAAAAATTACATTTAAAAAAAGGCTAGACCTTTTTTTTCCATTTTCTGAACACTCTGAATTTAACAGGCTGGCATCTGAGATTTACTAAAGAAACCCATTCAAACTACAAGAAGAAAATACCAGTTCACGTTTTCACTTTGGTTGCTTCAACTTTATTGACTTCAATGGAGTTAACCAATAGAAAGATGCTGATCCTGAAAACATACATCCCCATAATCTCATATCATTCATTTATTACTGATCAGACTCTGAAGTCCAAATGTTGTCTGTATGATTCCTACAGCTGTTTCCTAAATCTTCTTGCTTTAAGTCTGATGTAAACAAATAACAAACTGTGGGCGTTCAAATGGAGCCCTTAATTCAAAGACGTTGCTTACTTACCTGTTTAAACTATGTGCTATCTAAGTACACTGCTTAAAAGAAGTAATAGTGAGAACAGAATCAAGATTACTGGGGTGATTTTTCAGTGTTTATTAGGCCGTAAAGACTGTGAATATGCTTTTCCCAAATGTTAATGAAGATTCCTTGTCTTGTGCAACAGGCACAGTCCAGATGAGTGTGCTGTCTTCTAGTTTGCCATTATACATTCCCATCTGAAAGCAGTCAGGGGAGCGAACATTCAGCCTAGGCTAAAATCAATGTAAACAATCAGTTATTGACAATATTTATCACGTATTAGGAGTAAATATAGTATTAAATTGAGTAATTGAGTGTGGCTCCTCCATATCTTACAACTTGTACTTTTGCAGAAATGTATTTATTTTAAAAATAAAAAATAAATTGAAATTACTGCATACTTCTGACAATCCCAAATACTAAACTTTCCAAAATTGGATTCAATTTTATTTTCTTTTTAGGTTTCAAGAATGGTATTATAGAAGCTGTTTTAGCATACCATTTTATCTTCACGTTTGAGACACTTTTTTGAGTCAGCTTGAATTCTTCAAAAATGCATATAAACTATTTCACAATAATTCTGTCTGGAGTATATTGATAATTGTGACAGCAAGCACTTGTGCCTATATAGCAATGGATGATAAAATAATAGTCTGTGCTTTCTATTTAAGTTACCATTGAGAACAGATGAACTGTCATAGCTTTAAGTGACAAAAGTCATGTCCACACTACTGAGATTCCAATTAGCCAACTTTGAACACAGTCCATTTGTCAGATTTTAGGTAGCAAGCATTGCTGTTAGCTGGAAGCAAGAGACACTTCTCTACAGGGAAGGCTATTACTGGCATAACACATGGAAATATTCAATTGTTCTCTACAAGTTATAGCTTTTGTTTCATCAGCAAGTATGGCAGAAAACCTGGCCAGGCTTCCTGCCTAACAATCATAGCACAGCTTTCTTTCATCAGATTTTGATAACTTCGTCAGAGGCGGGTAGCAGTCTCTGGATTTTGACACTGCCAATTTAATATAACTCAATGAAATCTCTAAAACAGATTAAAAGACTCTGATAAGTTACGCCTTTTAAATTTTTCTTGATGCATCGTGTGACTACCCCAGGGTACAACATGAATATTAATAATAATGTATAAGGTAATGCAGATCTGTCTGCCAAAACACACAATTTCCATTCTTTATCTCTGTTTGGTTTCCACTTGTTTTCTCTATCAACAGTGGTTGTTGAAGTCCAGAAAGAGACATGTACCTAATCTTTCTTTATGTATAGGTTTTTCAGGAAAATGTCCACTGGTAAGTTGTGTGAGCTTCTACAGAACTAAGATTGAAGCTGGTTACTTAAAAATTCACAGCATAGTTTTTAAAAAAAAATCAATAAATATATATAGACTGCAGTTCAGCAAAGTACTTAAACATACACATTTTCATAGTCTTAGGTTTTAAAAACATATTCAGACAGTATTTTTGAAACAACACATTGTAGTAGAAAGAATGGAAATACTGGGAAGTGATTTCTTTCATAGAAAAAAGGATTAATATGCATTAATTAAAAGGGTAGTACTTTTCTTTTGTTTAACCATACATTCTCTGAGCCTCCATTTAAGTCCTGCATTGGTTACTTGAGTTATTGCTTCTTTTACAAAAGGCCAGATCTTGAAGGCAAGGAATACTTGTAAATCTTTTAATCTCAGAGAGAGTGGTCCAACAGACTGCACCCTGTTACCCAGACTAAAATGACAGCAATACCAAATATTTGCATACTCATGTAGAGTCCATTCTTTCTCTTCTGAAAATCACTGTGGCAGAAACTGAGCTCTGTTGTTTTGTATGAGTTGTGGCCAATCTCTCTACTTAGTACCTCGGGCTGCTTTGCTAGGGATTGTGTTAACACTGGTAACCTTTTTAGATTGTCAGTTCCTCAGGCTTTGTCCCCTTATTTGTTTACAAAGCACCTGACACTCTTAGGGTGCAATAATTAAAGACATAATGGGATATCAAAATACATGGCATGCACCAGTTGACCTCCATCTCACTTATAAGGCAGGATCACTTATGGAGGAAGGAAAGGGGTATAATGCATAGATTTAAAATTCCATTTCTCATTTATTTCATAGGGTGTTCTTTATTTCAAGTTGAAGCAGGTGAGCTCACCTGGTATGAGTATGAACTTGGTTCTCTTCCGGTGAAAGTACCATTTGCAGCTTTTGCCTGAAATGAGTGGAATACTTCATAAGTTAAATGTGTAATTCTGTATGTAGAAATTCAAGCAGGTTGTAGTTCCACTGGCACAGGATGCTTGTTAACAGTATGAACTGTAGATCCAGATAAATAAGATATTTTGAAAACAGGAAATCGCCTAAAGAAGGGTGGAGTTCAGAGAAATTCTCAGTGAGGTCTAAAAAGCAGGATCATTCCTATGAATGCAGTTGTGGGAGTCATCTAAGAGAGGGGCCCTGATCTTTCTATGATTCCCAGTAATCTAACTGAGTCTAATCTAATCTTGTCATCCACGTGACCAGGACACTCCTTTTTTCCTTAAGTAACTTCCTCCCCTTGCTGGTCAACTACTCAGACAAGAACAGAACTAAACATTCCATTTGTCCTTTAACAGTAGCAAGCAATGATTATTCATGAAGTCTAAGAGACATCTTTAATAGCAGTTTTGCCTGACTTGATCATCTTTCACTGCCTTCTGGAAAGGTTTACTAAGCAATCCTATTTTTCAAACTCCATATTACAAATTGAATCTGGAGTCTAGTTTCTGATGTGGTTAAGTGAGATAGAAAGTTAGGTAACGCTCTGTCATATGGTCAGAAAGTTCATTAAGATGACATCCATTTCCTGGCTTTTGCTGAGTTTCTCAGGCAAGTTCCACTACTGCTGACAAAGGGGTTTTCATTAATTCTTGGTAGACACGTACCTTGGCCATGAGGTTAGGAAGGTTCTCCTAGTATTCTGGTTATATTTGCTTTTTTGCCTTCATTTTATATTCATTCTATTGTATAACTCTGAACAATTTCACTTATTCCTTGTCAAATATCTGTGGATGTTATAATATTCCCTATAGTTATTCCTTAGCAAATCTTACTTTAGTTATTTTAATCCTTCTTCAAAAGCATCCTCTCTAATCTACATGTAATCTCTCAGGTTTTTTCTGAATTATGTTTAGTTCACTGACACCTTTCCAATATTACAGTGCCAAAAGCTATGTACAGAATTCTATGTACAGTCTCACCAAAGCCTCAAGGAGAAAGATGATCGTCTTCTTGGGCTGTGGTACAATATTTCTACAACCTAGAGTCAGTTGCTGTTTTGGCTGCTTCAGCCCTTCACTGTAAGCTTTAATTTGCCATGCTTGGCTGTCTCTTCGGACTTTCCAGTATGTCCTTTCTATAGAATTGCAGTGCTTCAAAGCATAACAAAGCATGACTTTGATTTTTGGAGGAAGAATTTAATTTTTATTATTTTTACTCTTATTTCTATCATCTAAGAGTTTTTTGTATGATTTCTCTGTCTTTGACTAGAATATAAAAGTGCCAAATTTATTATGAAATGTTATGCTGATATATGAAATATATGAAATATCTATTCTCTACTTCCTTTAAATTGTTGTAGATAAAGTGTTCTAGCCTCCTGTTCATAGCAGTTTTTGCTTGCATCCTGTTGCTAAGACAGTGATCATATCCAAGATAATTTTGATACATTTTTAATAAGATTTTGTGAGAGGTTTTTTGCTTAGTCTGTTGGTATATCAAACTCAGAAGACATAACAAGTGGAACCCCACAAGGATCTTTCCTATGTCTGGTTGTATAAGCATTTCACTATTGATTGAGATTGCGAAACAGTGGGTAAAAAAAAAATGTAGACGAGACCGAAAGGTTGCAAAGGTCTGCAAGGGGAAGATTAGAACTGAAATGGTGATGATAAATTGGAAAAACATTCTGAAATCAGTAAGGTGACATGCGATACAGACAGATGTCTAGATGGAAACACCAACACACTGTGACGTGATTAGCTGTGCAAAATCACTGCAGATAATTATCTGGCCATAAACTGAATAGGATTCGCTGCACAAATGTGATGCTGGATGAAAATACAAATGCCATTCTGAAGCGTGGAACGGGAGTGTGATCTAATTATGCCATGATTTTTAGCACTGCTGGGGCTCTCCAGGACCACTGTACTCCATTTGCTACCTCACACTTAAACCTGAGTAGTACAATTCTGAGAAAGTTGAGAGAATGCCAGCAAGAACAATACAAGGTTTAGAAATGAATGGGTGGTAGAACTGATTGCTAAAGAAGGCAGCTGAATGTAATAATCACCTGCGAGTAATGCTGAAATGGAGAAGACAGCGATATGGGGGGTTTATTTCCCTGTGTCTACCTAGAATAAAAAGGAAGAAATGGGTCTGTTTGAAACACGTAGTGTTGTTCTAATGTTAGGCAAACCTTTTGATTTATAGGACAAAAGGTTGGGAGCAGGCTACCTCTGGAAGTTTTGCAAGCTTTTCCCAGAGGATTTTGGGAAAAGGAAAGTAGGCTAACTATTCCTGATTCTGTCTCAGAGCAAGAATAAATCCTTCTAAGGCCTTGTCAAGCTCCACACTTTCATATTTCTCTATGCACAGCGCTGTTTCCAGCTCCCAGAATTAAAGCAATACAAACTGTCAGAGAGGTCTGACTTGATACAAGCTCCTTATTTTATGCCCCAGCCAGGCTTAGAGCTCCTCTTGCAAATGCTAGTGTAGCTTGTTGTAGAAATACAATGAAGTCAAATTTCATTGATAACAACAGTTCTTTGAAACTCTTCGGGTTTGGCAAACTTGTCCTGAAGTGAAGGTAGAGATGTGGGGAAAACATGCCTGCCTCCAGGTGAGTCTGCCCTAGGAAAGGGTGGTAAAAGCTTTGGGCTCTTGAGCCAGCCATATGGAGATAACTGTTTTCTTTTCTACTTAACTGTCCATACCACCTTTTCTTAGTTCTCTTTTTTACAGGCCAAACTGAAAAAACAAACAAACAAACAAACAAAACCACAAAAAAACCCTAAACCCACAGTGCAGGCAGCTGAGTCATTTTTTGAATCATTAGTAAAGTAATCCTCCTGATCATTTACTACCTGGTCTAATTTCTCATTAGTGTATTTTTTCTTCTTGATGTCTTCAAATATTCTTTTATTCACTGTTTCTTCTTTAACTAAAATTACCTCAGTGCATGTTCAGTTGCTCATATCTTTGTCCAGCTCTGCTCATTTATATATAACTCTCTGTATTTCCAGAACATTCTCGCTGCCTTCCATTCTTGAGTAGACATTTGGGAAGCTGTACTGGCTGCTTGGCATTTTCCTTTCTTCATCAGCAGGATTATATTGTGTTCTGATGCCTTTCAGGAGTCTGAGAGCTTCTTGCGTTTTTGTGTCAGAAAGCATCCTTGAACTACAATATCTACTGCTCTGTGAATCCATTCTTTAGCATGCACCAGAGGACTAATGGGCACTACCGGGGAGCATCCCTATTATTTAAAATCAGTTCATAGTATGAAAAATTGTAGCAATGAAAGTTAGATCCGTGATGAACATTCTTTGTCTAGAATCTTTACTTTTATGACTCATGAAATTGTCTTTTGTATAATTTACTTTTTAGATTCAGAGTTAAACTCCATGAGGCCAGTTTTTTAATTATTTTTGCCACCTTGTAAATACAAAGGAGCTATATCCAGGCCCTACATAGCCTTCTATATATATTCAGAAACTATAACCAAGCCCTAGAAAATATTACCTGTATAAAGAGAAGGTCAGGAGAGAGATATTCCGAAACCATACTGCAGCTCATTTTAGCAGTCTCTGTTTTGTTGACATGCGTAATAGGATTCAAGTTAAAGCAGTATGAAGAAATAGTCCACAGCTAGCTACCAAACAGGGAAACTGTGAACCCCTCTTTGTATTTTTCACACTCCGTTTCTCAAATAAACAGAAATCGGAGAACTAAATGGAGAGCCAAAGCTGGTCATTAGTTTGCACCAGTCATCCAGAAGTGTTTGGCCAGCTTGAAGTGTTTATGTATATTGTTAATACAACCCTGACTCCATTAGTATTACAGATTTTACCAGAATTCTTCTGTGGCCACCTCTTAACAGTACTGGAGTGTCTCACAGCCACTAAATTCGTCTGTCCACACACCATTCTCATGAAGCCACTGTTATTGCTTTCTAAATAGGAAAATTGACTGCCAGGTAAATGTCATGCTTAAAGTCCTAAAGGTTTGTGGCAAATCCCAGGTCTATAGGAACCCTGATTGACAGTCACAAATCAATGACATCCAATACGTCTTGTGTTACTTCAGATTACTGAGAGTTGCAATACGTGAAGATGGAATAAATCAAATAACTTTTAAATACAACAAAAATTTTTAATTGGATGTTGCCACTGTGGGTCCTACTTACGTCCCCACAAGAAGCGACAGGTGGTGCCTACTGATAATTGTAATGAAACTGAAACATGAAAGTTGACAAAACCAACAGATTCTGAATGTCCTCCTCAACTTAATTTTGAAACACCACCTTTTTACCACCTGCAGTCCCTTTAAGGAAACAATGGCAGCCAGTTCTGCAGAAAACAGGACACAGCAGTCCTAGCTAATAAAACCTGGGATTTGTTGGGACTGTAGGTACAGAAGTTCATGACTGAGTGGTTTAGAGAGTAAAGTTTTTACTTGCCCTGGGGATCCATGAAAAGACAGGCACCAGGAAAGGTGAAACAGTAAGATGCAGAAGTATATGTCATCAGGTACTGATACAGTCATGGGTAGATGCAGGTAAATGGAGCTCCTCTTCTTCTAATTTAGAATAATGTAATAATAGAGCTTTTTACACGCTTCTTACCACATTTGCGTTTAGCATTATACCATCATCTGCAAACAACGTGTAGTACTTCTGGGAACTGGGATTTTACAGCTGTTGCAGACTTCACTTATAGGACAGTAGCCACACTTTGAACTTGTTGGCCTTGAAAATGCCCCTTGAACCTTTTGATTTATGGAAGTTATTAATCTGTAGAAATGTAAATAGGCATACAAAGGGGAAACTATGAACTGTATTACATTCTTGGTTTACAAAAGCAAAGAAAGACTGGCAAACAGGACAGATACTGCCTGTGCATTGTCTTATGGGAAGATCCATGTGTGTTGGGTAAGGGAAGCAAAGGCTGTAGTACCCCATCGTCCACTTTTAAACTAGCTCTTGAGAAACACGTTACAGATAATGCAACCAGAAAGAGCTGTGTTGATGAAAGCAGGAGATAGCGAGCAAAGGCTGACAAAGTCAGTTCGTGAGCCATGACATTCAGTGTTCAGAGAACAACACTGAGGCTGGAAAATGCAGTACAGCAACAAAGCAAAAAAGCGTGTTAAGTAGTCATATGGAGTGAGGTGGACTTGCAATAATAAAAATTGCTGTGCATTTGTGACCTCGGATAAAGCACTTCTTTCTTCAGATTATCAGCTTTGCTGTATTAATAATTCTGTGTGTAGAAAGAAACAGAGCAACTGCTGTCTTTATTGTTGTATCTCTTGAGTAGACCCTAAATCAATCCTACTAAGCAGACAGTAAATATTGTAAGATCTGATTAGTGTGTAAGCTGATGGCTTTGTAGCCCTAAAAAACTTTAGGACCTATCTCTACAGGCAGGAAGGATATGTTTTGACTTTGTCCTGGATTACAGTCTACGATTACTAGAGAATGACTGACAGCTTAGAAAATCAAACCAGCAAATTTTTGTACATGCGTATGTGTGTCTATGTATGTATTTCAATCCATAAAACTGAAGAAAACTCAAAAGCAACTTGAGCACCATGTTGAATCAGCTCCTATGCAGATTTTATTGAAGCAAAATTCCTGTTTGGTTCAGAAAAATTGGGAAAGGATGGCAAAGTCCTGTCCTTAATCATCAGAATAGCATACATTGCACTGTAGCAATTTATGTCCCTGGCTGGTCCATGTACAAAACTCTCATATATATATTCTTTATTGTTCTGCCAGGATCTGAGTCCTGGGAAAACCAAGGTTGGAAAAGGAGTAAAACTAAAAGTAATTTTCAAATGCTTTGTTTTAAAGTCATTTATCAATATTTAGAGGCCAAAAGTAGCTTCAGCCTGTTACTGCAGATCTAGGTCTGCTGAAGGCTTTCACCAGGCTTGACTCTAAGCACATCAGTCATCGTTTAGATTCAAACACGTCTGCTAAATTACAGGAAGTAAAATATGTGTATTTGTCCTTGCAGGATGAGGGCTTTGAACCATGGCTGAAACTTCACAAATTGTTTTGTCACTGAATTGTTCTACAAGAGTTTATGAAACACCTTCAAGTACCAAAATGAACTCATTTACAGCATATGTTAATTGCAGGAAACTTTGCTCTTTACACAAAGCTGTAGGACCTCAAAAACATCTTAAACCAACTGAGTAAATAGTGTAAAAGGCATCCAAAAATATTGCAGCTGCCTGCCATTCTTCAGTCATTTTTAACCTCATTATTATTGCTTATTTATAAATCCCTAGAAATAGGTGTTTCTAATAGATCTGCTGATAGATCCTGAACCAGAATTATACAAATGGCACACTGTAATTAGACAGGGGGTGGGGAATGAATCTGATGTTCTGCCAAAGCTCATTAAAACAGGTTGTGCACTCCAGTGCACAGAATACCGCTTATGACTGGTAACAGAGGAGCATACTACTAGCTTGATAGGGAGGAGAATGTGAAATTATTTCTCTAAAAACTAAGGGAAATATTGGAGAAGAATGGAGAAGTAAAAAGAAGAGTGAGTCGTCTTTTCAAGGACTGATATATTGCTGTTCCTGACCATATGTTGGTAAACCAAAATGCCATTGTGCTTTACCATTTATTAGCAGGGCAAAGGTTTACTGCTCAGAGGTGCCAAGGCCAGAGTCAGTGTCTGTACTGCCTAACCTGACTGGCATTTATTTGGCAAGGCACACAAATTTCTTGGCAGATCTGATGGTTCCACTTGCTAATAATGTACTATACATTCCTGTGCTTTTATGTTTGACAGTATAAAAAGATGTGTGTGGTGCCTGGAGCTGCCATTTCTTATTAAAGCTGATGCAGCTTTAGAAAGCATTTGACTTTGGGATAACTTGTGCATTCGTACTCATCTTTGCTTTCTTATGGCCAGTTTTTGACCCCGAAGGAAGGATACTCTTAATATGTAGGTAACACACATACTGCCTGCCGCATCACCTCTTGCTCCAGCAATGCCAAACAAAACACAAATTGCTTGGCAGCCTTGGCTTTGCTGCGTTGACTTTGGCTAGACAGAATGGCCACCCTGCATGGGGTAGCAGAAGAGAGGGGAAAAATATTGTTGAATGCAGCAACTTGCCCGTGAAGCTTATTCTGCAAACAAATGTTCTGTAGCTCACAGAAAGGTAAAAACCAGTGCAGCAGGGGCGTGTACAGCAGAATAGCCCTAGGTGCATTGGATACACACTTAAAAAAATAACAGAAAGTGAACACTGTATAAAATACTGAGAAATGGTGATAAATGAGAGCAGATGTAAACTTGAAAGGAAGGGTTAGGGTAAGCTATTTAGTAAACAATTAACAAAATTAGTGTAATGAAGCTGTCTGTTAAAAATGCAAGAGTATTTCCCTTCTGCTGAGTGCCACATGAAAGGAAGCTTTGGACAGTTTGAAGGTTACTTCAGTCGTAGCATGTCAAGGCAGAAGCCCAAATTTCATCACCTCTTCCATGCAGGTCTTGAGGGAGAACATAGACCTTTAAAGGTCTAGCATTATCTATAGAATACTTCTTTAGCTTTCATAAACTTTGTCTTAGACAGTATAAGGTATTATTATTCTGTAAATCCTGTACGAAGCAAAATATCATTCCCATTTATATAGGGCAGGGGAGATGATTTGTCTCCACTCAGGTGCTAAATGTTTGGTTGAGCTGAAGAACTGAATGGAAGTTTCTCGAGTCTTAGTTCAGTTTTCCCTTAGCAAATGATATTTCCCAGCAAACTATGTTTGGGACTTCTTGTTTGGATGCTGTTCCCGTATCATAAGGACATCATAAGAAGGCTGAGATACTCAATGACTTCTTTGCCTCAGTCTTCACTGGGAAGGGCTCTAACCACACCGTCCAAGTTGCAGAAAGCAAAGGCAGGGACTGGAAGAATGAGGTACTGTAGGAGAAGACCAGGTGTGAGACCAGCTGAGGAAACTGAAGGCGTACAAGTCCATGGGATCTGATGAGATTCATCCACGAGTCCTGAGGTAACTGGCAGATGAAGTTGCCAAGCCATTATCCATCATATTTGAGAAGCTGTGGCAGTCCGGTGAAGTTGCCACTGACTGGAAAAGGGGAAACATAACTCCTATTTTTAAAAAGAGGAAAAAAGAAGACTCGTGGAACTACAGGCCTGACAGTTTCACCTCTGTGCCTGGCAAGATCATGGAGCAGATCCTTCTGAAAACTCTGCTAAGGCACATGGAAAATAAGGAGGTGATTGGTGACAGCCAACATGGCTTCACTAAGGGCAAATTGTGCCTGACAAATTTTGTGGCCTTCTACGACAGTGTTACAGTGTTGGTGGATAAGGGGAGAGCAACAGATGTCATCTACCTGGACCTGTGCAAAGTATTTGACACCGTTCCTCACAACATCCTGGTCTCTATATTGGAGAGACACGGATTTGACCACTGGACCACTCGGTGGATAAGGAACTGGCTGGATGGTTGGACTCAAAGAGTTGTGGTCAACGGCTCCATGTCCAAGTGGCGAG
>RSEF01000008.1:21893163-21930674 GCA_003993805.1 Himantopus leucocephalus
ATTGGAACTAGATGATCTTTAAGGTCCCTTCCAACCTAAGTCATTGTATGATTCTATGATTGTGCCCTTGTTACATGAAAAATATTAGCCCTGTTCATTAGTTATTGATTGGAGACAATAAAACTCCCTGGATCCAGGTCTGATTTCAGATGTCATCATGTCAATCTAGTGGAACAACAAAGCTGATAACTTTTTCTCAGTAGGAATGAGGGAATCCAGACTGAACACCCGCCAACCACTCCTAATCCGTATCAGGAACAAATGACCACATACTAACGTATCAGTGTAAGAGTCTATATGGTGAGAAGAGGTACTGACAGAAATGCTAATGAAAAACAAGCCTTCTCTATTCTGGGGAAAGCAAAGAGCAGAATCCTCTCTAAAGGTTTGCTTTGGTAGCTACTCTGGAGTTGATGGCCTTATGTGGATTGACATTTGCTGAGAATCTGGGATAGAGGTTCTCCTGTACTCAGTAATTTGGGACTGGAGGTTACAAACCAACACAACCATGGAAATCATGGCTATGTGGAAATGAAAGTTTTCAGCATCTATGTTTCTACTGCTGTGTTATGTTCTCAGCAACAATCATATATGCTTTTGATCTATGCCAATGGTTGGACAAGCCTCGCAAATGCATGAAAAAGTTTTAATGACAAAAGCCAGGGAACGGCAGAGGAAGGCCTTGGGAAAGGTGAATTTTCAGGCTCTGTGTTATATATACCTGGTGAAATGGAGCAGTAAGCTATGCTATCAGCAACTCTCCTCTAAAAGATTGTGGAGTTTTTATGATGTGCAGCATCAAGAACAAGTTGTATAACTTGTTTAAGGCATCATGGAAGTTCACAGCTTAGAATGACTGAGACCTACAATTGTTCCTAATACTAAACATACAAAGTACCGGTATAGACTGGGAATATATCCAGGCTTCTACAATACTTCCTATATTTACATTCTTCCTCCTGCACAGAGAGTTTCTCTTTGTACATGGATGAACAGGTGTTAAGATGGACCAATAAAGACTTTACAGAACATTAGTTGCTGCTTTGAAGTGTTATCTTTAGGGAAAGTAAATTAAAACATAAAGAAAGCAAGTAGTAAGCCTGCTCCTGAGGCAACAGACAAGACTCACTTGGAGAAGTTTCAACACCCAGTGACCCAGCATTTTACTGCTGCTGAGGGAGGCAGAAAGAAAGGTACACGGCCAAAGGCTGGCCTCTGTCAGAAGTGGCCATTCCTGAAGCCAGGGAGCTATTTAGAGTGGATACCATTTTCTCAACAGGTTCTTCTGAAGGGGGTAGTTCAGAGCTGTTACACCAAATCTTCACCAGAGGACTATTCTTTAATCAACAGAATCTGCAAATGTCTAGCTAAACAGGTGCTATAGCTGTTTTGTACAGTGCATCTGGAGGCCTGGCACACTCTTTGTGTGGTAAACTTTTGTCCATCTGGGTATTTGAGAGTTGCTTACCTGACTAAACTCCTAGGATGCTCTGTGGGACAGATGTGCAACCTGGGGTTGCACTTGCAACCTTAAGATTACATGGCAGGTGAGTGAAGTCTGGATAGAGGCAAGGAAATAAAACTTTCTCTCTGCTGAAGCTAGGAATAATTTTCTCATCAAATTCAATGGTACCGAAAAAATATTTTATCCGGTATATGTAACTCTGACTCCTTCTTTTTGATCACAGGGCTCTCTTGGGTTTAGTTGTATGGCATGACCCATTCAGAATTGAAGTGCTACTGTTACAGGTGTCAGTTATTGTCATGAATTCCTGAGGTATATTCCAAGGTCTGGATTCCCTTGTTGGCTTTTGGTGCTATTCAGTGATTTTTGTTCCAGTTCTAGGATTTGACATTTCATATTAATAAATGGTGTTTGTATTAATATCAGAATGGGTAGGAGCTTTACTGTCCCTGACATTTGATGAAGACCTCATCTACCTACATGAATCAGCTTGGTTACTGGAAGACTTTGTGATGCGTTTATTTCTGAACAATAACACAAGCCAAACAGATACATCAGTGAAGTGTAAGAAAGAAAACATATCAACAGGAGTCTGAACAGAAACCAAATACTGATGAGAATGAAACCTTATCTCAGGATGCAGGAGTTGGCATTCCCTGCTGCCAACAGCTTTCACAAATCGAGGAAGAGAGAGAAATGTTTTTAAAAAATTATAGAGAAGTTGGGAGACCCTCTTAGATAACTATCCACCTACATGTAGCTGTCACTGAAAAACCAAACAGCAGGTATAAAACCCAATAAATGCCTATTCTTCAGTATGGCCAAGTGTCAGCCATGGGGCTCCAGTGAAATGAATGTGCTCTGTCTTGGGTAAATATATGTATTAATTGCTTGGAGCTGCACTATCAAAGAAAACCAGCTGAACAACAGAACAAGAAAACAAAGAAGCTCTGAGGCCTTCCACTGCCTACAGCAATACACAGTTGAAGATGAATACTCTGCTCATTTCCATTCTGAACTAAACTCCATTTTCAATGCCATCAATATCATCAGTGTCATTACTGCAACTGCTGCGTGAGTTTGATGCAATAACTATTAATTAGACCATTTTGCCCTTCTTCAACAACAGTCCTAGTGCTTCAGTTCCTAATGGAGTTTATCTTATAGTATTTTGATTTTGCTCAGAGCAGCCTTTCTGAATTCTAAGTTACTGTAAGGTAATTGAAAGTACAGCAAAGGTTATAGAATACCCTTCATACTTTACCAGCTCATCTGCTTCACAACATTACACATCAGCAGCATAAACAGCCAACTCAATAATGAAGAATGCTGACATAAAAAATAGCACCCTACGATCACACACACTAAGTCTTTTCACTCCTCTCTCGGTGGTCAGCAAGGTGAACAAAATTGGGAATGTCATATCAAAGCAAGAGTGCACAAACCAGTTAAAACTATTCACTTTCAGAGGCAAGAACTATTCATCCTTAAAACATCATTAGCTGTTCCATTTATCTTACACCACGATGGTTGTCCTGTATACCTCTTTTGGATTAGTCTAATAGTTTCTTTTCTCAGCCTATAGGTATATGTAGTATGTTAGCCAACTTGCTAGTTTAAGTCTTTCCATTGGTACATGAAACAGCAGTTAAGTTGATTTGCATTGTAGGAGCGCATGTTGCTGCATCATCACCCTGTGCAGGGAGTAACGCACATCTGCCTGTGCTGACATTGCTGTGGCTCCTGCCTCCTTTAGTTATTGAGTAGAGACAGGACAAGGAATACACTTCTGTCTTTTCTTATCTAGCTCTCTCTCATCTGCTTCTTTGTGTTTTCACAGTCCTCATCACAAACAGAGCTGAGCTGCTCTGCTTCAGCAAAATGAAAAAAGAACTCAGGTATCTTCTAAAAATCCAGCTCCTCCAGTCTGTTGCAGGAACTAGCCACAAAAAGGTTGCAAGGATTTCCTGATATTCCCACCAATGTTCAGCTCCCGTTTCCTAATCTGTGGAGATGACACTTGATGTCCACTAATTCACGAAGATGTAAACTGATGTTTGCCTATAATTTTGAAAGGGGACGGTGGGTTTTATTGATCGTTGCTATTGTAAACCTTGCTGGTACTGTGGCTGAGTTTCTGCTTCCTCACTCAAACAAATTATCTAAAGTTTAAGTGCTAACCTATCAACCAAGGAAGTTTTAATGTGTATACTCACATATGTATACATATATATATTTACACACACATTAGTGTGTATATTAGAATCAGATATTCTATGAAATTGCTGTTTCCTGCCTCCAGATTGGGGTATATTTTCAAGGAAAGCACATTCTGGTCAAATTTCATTTCAGAAATTAGTGAGATATGTGGCGTTTGGGGTTTTTTTAATGGAAAAGAAAGTTGGATGCAACCTAAGTTTTTGAAACTGGAAAATGCTATGCCTGGTATTTGGTTCCAGTTTCTGCTTTTCAGGTTTATCATAACCAGAAAGCCAACATATAACCAGATCACGTGCATCGAATCCAGCAGCTTCTATACAAGCAAAACCCCCATTGAATCCCGCTGACTTAAGGGAAGCTTCTTATTGCTACTGATGATGCGTTTGAGTTCCTACAAGTGTAAAGCTTTAGGTCCAAATGTGCTGAGAGGCTTAAAAATATCCATGAACAGAACTACTGATAATCAGTGTTGCTGAAATGTCAGAGAAGTAACTCAAAAGTGTCATGATGCTGTTTCCTTATCACTGAAGTTATCCCTGAAATGGAAGAGAACTACAGGGGCTTTCATAATCTTTTTATAACATCATTATGGCCTCATCCCTTTAGAACACTTGATACTGTTGGCTCCTAGGAATGGAACACAAATGGAGTCAGCACATAGGATACTTGGCAGTATCACGCACTTGCAGTCCTGAAATCTTTGATTTTGAGGTTCAGTGCAAGTTCTGCCTGAGTGATTTGTGAGGTAGGTGCTACGAAAGAGGCTTGAGGGCTTAGCCCTATATGTCTCTTTGGTTTGGACTCATAGGTATTTAAAAGTCCGTTATTCTTTTAGTAAGGCTGTGTAAGAATTTGCTGAAAACTCTGTCTCCCTTGATTCTTAATGTCTACAGGATATTCCTTATGATAAATATTAATAATTTGCAAGGACATGGATGAATGCATTTTTATAATTATCAAAAAACAGACATACTGGTTTAGTGTTTAAAATTAATTATAGTAGGGAAACTAGCATTCCACAAGGGAATTACATTAACTCATTGGAGTGAGTTCATTTTGCCTTTCAATTTACCTTTGTTAAACTTTATTTACTGATTTTGTATTTAACTTCTAAGAACTTAGCGAGATCTCAATTTTTGTAACTAGAAGGCTTTATTCCTAAATGTTTGAATTGATGTGTATTTAATTTACATCAGCATATATTTAAACCTGTTACAAGTACATAAATGCAAATAACTTAAGAGGAGAATAAGAGTAACACATTTTCAAAAAGTTCCTACAGTTGCAATATTCTTGCTGGTGTGAGAATGGACAATTAGTATTTAAGGATTTTTAGATTGTTTTTTCTTCTGTAGATACCTCAGTTTACCATATTACTGAAAGGCAAGGGTTTCCAAGAACTAGTGGCGGTTAAACGTCGCTGATTTCAGGGCCAACTAAATGTCTCATCATCTTCTGTGGTTCTTCTGTGTCCTACAATAAGGATCGTATTCCACCCAAGAAATGTATTTCCTTGGCCATGCAGTGATATCTGCAATCTTTTTCATAGTGGGAATGATGATCTGATTACACTTAATTGCAGAAGCCTGTGATAAATTGGAACCAGCTGTTTAGTTAGTTTCATCAGGTATCTCTCAACATTTCACCTGTACTTTGCTGATTTCTCTGTTGCCATAGGGACTAATTCTAGCTTCCCAAATCTGTAGCATTGAGACTGGTGTGCAGGTTACAGGTTACACCTCTAAGTGAGCTAGCAGTGGAAGGATCTTTGCCAATGCCTGTCTGCAAGAAGCTCCAAGCTCACCTGGTGCAAAAGAGAACAGTAACAGAAACTAGGGATGGGAAAGACTCAAGTAAGGGTTGATGTGTACCAGAGAGTGCCACTGTGGGAGGATGTTATCTCAGCATTATTAATGAGACCATAATGCAGGAAAGCAGTACAAGAAAAAGTCTAAAATATCATAGAAGAGGGTTCTGATATTTAACATGGGGGAAGCAGGAAGCCAGGAAACGGAGGAAGAGCTTGTACTGCAGTTGCTCACATGATGCCTGGTTTAAATGAAGGTATTTTCTTTCTGTTTGTAGAGGCAAAGGCTTATTCATTCTAATATTGCTGGCATACTTCTGTTTGGCTCTTTTGGGACACTGAGGAAAAGCAACAGAGAAATTGTATAGCCTCTTGAGAATTCATAAGGATTTCCCCTTTTTCTTCATGATGATATGCTTTACTGCAAGGGGAGGAGACACTTCTTCCTTACATCACTCCTGTGATGACAGTATGGGAGAGCAGTCCATAATGCTTCTAAAGAATTCTTTCTTCAGAAAATCATGTGAAAATCCAAGCCTGGAGTAAAGCATTTTTTCATTTGAAGCCCCACTGTACCCCATGCAGGCCACTGTGAAGGTCCTCAGACTTGTGAATTTTCAGTTTAACGAGTAGAGAGGGACTCACAGCAGTTCCACAGCTATCATCACTTCAGCTCCAAAACCTTTGGCTGAATCCTAATCCACTGCATATCTGGGAAGTTGTTTAGGAACTGTAGCTCCCTGCAGAATCTGTTTTAAAGTCTCCAAAGGGTTACTAATGTATAACAAAATGGGACACTATTTTAAGGGCAGTTCTGCAAATACAAGCTCTCAGCTCTAATGCATTCTATTTCAGAGTCTCCACCCAATCTCCCAAGTCTTTTAAAGACTAGTTTGCTTCCATTAGCAAAAATAGCGCTGAAAGTGGGCACCCTTGGCTAGCCTCCCTCGAAAGTCAAAATTGAGATAGTATTGTGACATTAGTATGCATCCTTGCTCAGAACAGTGTAACTGATGCAATACATTTACAGCAAATTTTAAAATTTCCATCATAGTAAAGAGAAACTGCCATTCAAGCCAGTGAAATGCTTTCTCAGCGTCAAAAGATGCTATTACCACAGGACTGGCATCATTTTTCATCTTAAAGAGGATATTAAATAAGCACAGCAAATTCGTGCAGGTGAGCCTACTGTACTAAACGTAAAATAAAACCACGCATTGTTCAGGATGAATTATTTTAGTGCTTACACTTTGAGTCAATTGGCCAATAACTTTCCCAATTTGTTAATACCTGCATTTAGGAATAAAATGGATCTATGTAACCCACATTCCTGTGCGTTTCAGTCTGTTTGAACGTTGCCACAATCAGCACCCTGCAGTCTGCGAAGTATCTGCTGGTCAGCACCTGGTTTGCATAATCTAGTGTTACAAAGACACACAAAAAAGCCAACATCAGCTTGCAAAAAAAAAAAAAAAGATGTTCCCTTTTTGAAATGTGAAGGCTAACCTTGTCTAATGATTACAAGATTTATGAACAATTCAATAGCAATAGACTAGAAAAGGGAAAGGTCAGCCCACGTGTACACAAAGACTAAGCAGCTTTGGGTGATACGAAAGATAAGACGAAGATCCAGCTTAGATCCAGAGCTGTATTTTCAAGACTGCACAGTATGCTGAGGAGTAACATCCTTATACAGAAATGTTTAGGTTTGGGTTTAGGAATATACTTTAATCACCCAGATTTGAATACATAGTCTCCCTCTTCATGGATCTTGAGCTCCAAGCAGGGTAAGGCAGAAATGTTATTTCCCTTTACACCACTTCTTTATTAAGATTTAGGAATTATATTTCCCTTATATTTGGTATGGTCAGAGAGCAGCCATCGCATGCCATGCTTTCTCTGTGTACCATCTTCTACTTCCTTTGCTAAATCCTAGTTAGCTGGCTTGAAATGCCAGCAGCCCAGGGCAGCCTTTAGGCCCCAAAGCTTTCTTTTCTGTTTGTGTGAGTGAAACCGTGCAGATCAGACTTACTAATTTTTTTAGTGTCTTTCTTGACTTCTTGACTGCCTGTGATGTCTAAGACCTCACATACCCCTCAAAGTGCTTCCCACCCTGCACTGTATCCATATTTGTTGCATATACACTTTCTGCCCCGCTCTAATCCCTTCCTCTTCCTCTCTCACCTTCAAATACGTAAAGCTGCAAGTAGAGCACTCTTGCTTCTTTGTGTTAGTTAATAATACCCAGACTGTAAAACTAAAACTTACAGAGCTGCATTTCTAATTAACAAAAAAGACATGCTGTAATAATATAGCTACAGGTAAGTAGCTGTGCTAGCAATCACCCAGTGCTCTGTTGAAAAGCGACTTGCCAAGCAGACCCATCATTAGCCCATTGTATCATGGAGCTCTACATGGATTGGGTAAGTCCATGGTGGAGTAGGTGGTAGGAAAGAGTAGCCAGGGAGGACCCAGTCCAACTACTCAATGACTGGACAAGGGACGAGAAGGAAAGAAGGAAGGAAAATGAGTGTGGGTGGTTCTAGTTGAAGATGAGGGCGGGGGGATTTGAGAAAGGTTTGTGTCAGATGTTAGCTGCTTGTGTAATGTGTTGGGACAATCAGTACAAGGTAATTTGAAATTATTGCAGTGATCATGGGCTCCTGGACATTTCTGGTTCAGGTCTGCATATTTTCTTGTAGGTCCTTGTGCCTTGCTGGCTGGAGAGGTGATGCAAAGCAAAAAGGGCTGAGCAAAGCCTCTGCAGAAGCTGAGAAAAGGAAACTGAAAACCAGAGTTGGACCGTATGTCTAGCAGATATGCTAATAAAGGCTGGCCCAGTTTCTCATGAAATGAGTCTGTGCATAGGCCATCTTTGCCTTTTGGGGAAGAGTGAAGAAAACACATTTTTTTTCAATGACCCATTAGTCTCCAATGTGTCTTATCAGCTTTAGACAACTGCTGATCATAATTCAGGAGAGACTGTGAGGTTTTGTAACTTACGGTAGCTAGAAATGTGCAGAATCAGAGAGTCAAGTAATGCTCCAAGCCAGCATTTGTATGAGGTTACTTTCCATCCAATTCTGTGTGAAACTTTTTTAACTACAAGCTGAGATGGGAGATGTTGCTATCGCAGCAATCCTCAAGTCATGCTGAGAAATAAGACCTCTCGGTTTTGAGAATTCAACAAGGTTCAGATTTCCAAAAGAGGCTTCTAATTTTCAGTGCCCAATTTTAAGCTTTGTGGGCTTCAATAGCCAGGGTACTAATTATTCACAGCTATAAGGTGACAGCTGGAGTTGAGTGAGCAGCATTCCTTACCTTCACTACACAGCTATCTTCTGTAAATAGGGATGAAGCCACATGGATTTTGTGAGGACTAGTTAGTGTGTAGAGAATGCTTGAAGATGAATAGTGTTTAGGATAAAATCTTTTTAGGATCCTAAAGAAATTGACAAAGTCAGTAGTTTCTTTGATTAAAATGATAGAGCCAGCTACACAAACAAGACTGGCAGATAATTCCTTCTGTCCTCACTTAGGAAGAAAGTCCAACACTGTCCACACTTGCTCACCAGCAGGATATCAAATTATATATGAAAATATCTCCAAAATCAGTGACTGAGCAAACATTGAGCAACTATTATATTATTTTATACTAATGCATCATGAACATTGTTTTCAATTCTCTGGTAAGCTTTTGTTCTTCTCTACTATTTGCAAGTTCTTGAACCATAACCCACAGCGCTTCAACCTAGCAGACTGCTAGTGAGTTGGAGCTGATGTGCAGATGGACCTGAGCTCCTCTGCACAGGCTCCAAGCTGGGCGATGTGAGCCAGCTTTATCCCAGACGGCTTTAGGCGCAGTAACGCAGTTCTGTGCCTGAGTTAATGTGCCAGTATAGACACGCTTTCGGATTCCAAGCTCCACATTTTCCAGATTGATATTGCTTAGAAACAGAGATGCTCTCATTTATCAATGGACAGAAACTGAACCCGCCAAAATGGAGTAACCATTGTTGGAGAGTGATTCGGGATTGTGACAGAGATGAAGCAATAGGAGACTGAGCAGAGGAAACTGATAAAACGAGCAAGAACAGCTTGTGTCACGTTACCACCTGTTCCTTTGACATCTGAATTTATGGTCTAAACCATAAAAGGCCTAAGGCCTCATTTATTTGAACTCGGGACAAAACCAGCACATGCCCTACAGAGCTTAGCTTCACATTTCAAGTACTGATCACAAGAAAAACTGAACTAGCCTTACAGAATTCAAGGGCTTTTGGTAACAAATAAAATTAGATAGTTAGCACACAAACAAAAACTATTGTAAAGAAAGAAGGCAACAAAATAATCCCTTCTAAACTGAAATAAATAATAAACAAAAAAGAAAAATAAGGCAAATAGATAAATATGAGTGTTTGATTAGAATGCTTTGGTCTCTGGAGAAATTCAGCAAAACAAAAGGCCAAATGCAATTCCCACCGAGGAAATCATCAGAAGGCAGTAAAAGTACTGCGGCAAAACTCGAGTCAGTATGTTCTTGGCACTGTAGTTTATGGGAGAGAATAGGTATATAATCATCACCTTGAATAAAATATTTACTGTGATTGGGAAAAGTACAAGATTTTTTAAAATTCTGTCACTTGAATCAAAAGCATAAGGCAGGTGGTGGTGACAAAGGCTAGGGAATGTGATAACAAGTATTAATAGCAGTTCAAAGAAAGAAGGGTACAGCTGCTGCAGGAAATGTTGGATCCAGCTCTGCAGCTGAGCTGAACTTGGTCCTCTGCCCTGAAGTGTAAGAAAGAAAAATGAGTGTATATAGCCATGGATTTGCTCTAATCTGTGATTTGAGGGTGCCATTAGACCCCCAAGATATCTATCCTGTATGAAACCGAGAACACTTGTTTTCTGTATTTGTTTAAGAGTGACAAATATCAATAATACGGCAGAAATGTTTAAATGAGAGCACAGCACATCACAAAGGAAGACAATCCATCTGTTTTAGCAGCTGGTTTGAAGCATTGTTAGGTATCTATTGCAGTGAAGAAACTCTCCTACTGTTTCAGGCTAGTTCCTACGATGCTTATTCATCCTTGCTGGAAGAGTTGTCTAGGGTGGCTTGCAGTACCAGATTTGGACATAGGAAATTATTTTAGAGTCATTCTGTACTCTCCTGTAGGTCCAGATTCCATGTTCAGCTGCGATTAACTAAGCAAGCTACATAAACAAGGTCATAATCTCCATACCTCTAAAATGGCTGCACCCAAGGCCCATGATCTCCGATATCTCATAGTAGAAATCTATCCCCATCTAAATCTGCAAATGGCTAGAACCAACACAACAAGCAGCTCACTTGAATGCAGAGACCCTCCTTCAATTCCTGTCAACTTCCCTGGGAAACGAGGGTACTCAGGACCTCTCAGCAGTAAGCTCAAATCCCCAAGACTTCATTTAGGTAACTGCGTCTGGAGTATTCTGAGTATTCTGGGTAAATGGATGAAATTGGTACATAACAAAGGTGGCCACTACATAATTTCAGAAGCACACAGGACAGGAGCATGAAATTGCTGTGCTAGGACAGGAGTCATTGGCAGCTATTTTCATGCTGTACATTAACTGATTTATCGCTCTGAATTTGCATATATGCTTATATAGTGATATACTATGTGACTAGTAAAGATGGTGTCTACAAACTGGTAGATAAGCACAGTAGATATTACCAAAATAAGATATATATGGCCACTGAAGGACTTTACTTGATTTGTGACTATGCTTTTCAGGTTGATGGTAATGGATCCCCTTGCTGCCATAGTTGTTCAGCCTGTCATCGTAAGTGATGTTTGTGTTTGTGTTAGTAATAGCAGGAGAGTTTTCTATCGACTCTCTAATAATACATAAAGAACTGCAAACCAATCCATAATGAGCACTTATCCTTCTTTGCTTCCTTTTTTGCTGTAATGCTTCATGTCTGATATTTGTGTGGTAATTTATTTTAAAGTTTAGAAATTCTGTTCCATTGAACACTTTGACTTCCTGTTGGTGTGGTATTTCTCTTCAAAGCACTGAGCCATTTGGGATCCTGTTGAGATCTCTTATATCACAGCAAAGGTACCCCCAGAATATTCAAATGTAACAAATCTCTTACCAAATTGTAGTAATTATGTCCTCAGTTGCTTTAGTCCCTATGTTAAATCTGTGCTATGTTTATAGAGATTATGTATGTCTTCCTTTTTTGTTTTGGTGGTGGACAGTAGAACAAAAGACCATGAAGAACAGTTTCTGGTCATGCCTGTTGGCTTCCACAAGTGGTACTGGGTACCCTCTATCTGCAGCCTCCTGTGCTAATTTCTTAACCATCAGATTTTCTGACTTTAGACGTGGAATCTTGAGTATGCTGTATATTCCAGGATGTGCCTTGTTTAACTTTCCTCCCCCAAAAAGTGATTAGAATGAAGAACAGTGTTTCACATTTGGTCTTAAAGCAGATGAGTCCATTCAGTTGAACTAGACAGATTGTTTCTGAAACATGCAATACCTTTATTTATGCTTCCTAGATTGAGGGGAAAACTAAGAAATAGAAAAGAAAAAAACAGCAGATTCAGCAGATCTTATCTCACTATTTTCCCCCTTCTGTTTTCATTTGCACTTCTATTTCCATGCAATATTTCATTTTTTTATGCATCTATCACTGTTTGCTTCTGTCAGAAGTTCAAAGGCAGCCTGCTTTCATAAAGGAGAGACGGTATTGACTGATCTATAATATTGTTTCTACCTTTTTTGACCAATCCTCAATGCATATTTCCAGTTTTGAAAAGCACTTCATGAATCACTGGGCAGTTTGAAAAATCTATAGTGTAAGCTTATTACTTTGCTGGCTGCTGAATGTTTTCCATGGGTTGTGTTTGTGATGCAAAAATGCAGCCCTTTCTCTCAGGAAAAAGAGGTTAAAATTTCATAGATACATAAATAATAAAACAACACGTGGAGATGATCTCAGTGTGATGTATTTCATTTCCTATATACTTTTGACTGCCCCTCTGTCCATTAATCCATGCGATCTTTCATCATATTCCAACCTCCTTAACACCTTTAGTCTCATTTTTCTAGCTAGTCAGTCAAAAAATGCTTACTTCTTCCTCCTGAAATGTGGCACTCCCAGCCATCCTCCCAAATGTCACTGGCGAAAGGCCCAGGACAAGCAATATTCTGTTCTACACTAGTGATCATGGTTTAAGCTCATACTTCATGAGGCTGCAGAGCTAGGAGTGGGAGCTTTAAACTTGCTAGTGGGCTCCTTGCCCCCCAGCAAGGAGAGGGATAAAAGAAGTATAGTTTATTTCAGTGGGGCCAGGTTTTTGCTCTTGAGGAGGCAGATCCAAGGCTTCACAGGTCACAGAATATAATGGAGATGACAAAATTATGCAACTTGAACAGGAGTCACTTTTAGATTAATTTTGTACTTTTAACAAATAATTTTGCATGCTTAGACACCTATAGAATCTTAGTAACTCAGATTCTTCATTTCAAAGGCATAAGGATATCAAAGTGGTCCTGATACAATTAACCTCCCCCCTCCAATCTATTTTAAGCTCTTCTATCACCAGTATTTTTCTGAAAAACATCTTCATACACATAGCATGATGGGAACCTATTTAAGTGCTTTCAGCACTCCTGCAGAGTAACATGCAGAACTTACCTAGTTTTAACTACTTATATCCCACCAGATCCTTTTCTTTTCACTCTTTTGTGAAGGGCAGCAAATAAACAAAAACTTCATTTTCTTACTCTCTTTAAAACTGGACACAGATCTAAATCAGTTCTCTAAAATATTCTCTTTTTTGCAGCAAAGGAGCCACACTGCCATCAATGAGTCACAAAATAATTAAACATTTAAGACTGACTGGGCTTTCATTCTGAGGGGGTGACAGGGCTGAAGAGTAGCTGCAGCTTACAGTTTGGAGGCATTCTGTGTACTGACTGCACGCACAAACACCTTACCTCTGGTCGTGGTGGAGAGAAGGACAGCAGGGTCCTAGAGTTTGCTGGAGTCACACAGGTAGTAACCAGTGTGCTCAGGGAAAAAATCCTGGCAAACATCATCTGGGTCATCAGCAGAAATACTAGGCATTGCCCTCATCCTAACTTGCAGTGAATATTTTGGCTACCAGTTGCTGAGATGCACTGGCATAGATCAAGAGTAAGAGACTCCTCCACTCGAGTACTCGTTCCAGGCCAACCACAGTATGGAAAGTATGTTTATAATTGTTCATTATATTAAGGTGTAGATTATGCTATGTTGTCTCTATATGAACTTCATGAGAAATCAACCATAGTTTGAAAAGGTGTTTTATATCTATACAAGGAAATATCTGAAAGACAACCCGGGTTAAAATGCATTATAAAAAGATAGTTATTTTATTTATCCAGACAGCTTGGGGAAAGTTGCTGTTTGAGAAGTTTTATTTAGGAATCAGTGAAAGAGCTCTGCCGCTCCAACTCCATTGTCAGTTTTGAGAAGTTTGTCTCTATCTGCATCACTACTTCTTACATGGATTTCTCACTCTACATGGATTTTTGTCATTTGCATCTTAGGTCCTCCTGAAGCTACCATAAGCAGATTTTTATTTCATGTGACTGTTTTGTCAGCCTGTAGCTACCGGAAAGGTGAAAGTGAGAAGGGTATATTGGACGAGGGGACAACCCAGTCCCTTCCATGCAGCTGAAAAGCTCTCCTCAGTCAGACTTGGTTGAAATACCTAACCGTGGCTCTGCCACTTTTTCTCCTGGGATAGAGAAAGCATCTGTTTATGTTTTAATCTGTCTTTACCCCTAGCTCTAAGGAGGAATAGAAACGCATGGACAGTTTAGTATCCCTTGCATATTGAAAATAAATTGTTTGAAGCAGGAAGTCAGACAGACTTTAAGATGTTCTCTGTATTGTTTCCAAGTTGCTTCAATGCTTATGAGTTCAGCCTGTCCTCTTTGCAAGTCTAACTATTGGGTATACAGATGCATATCTGCGAGTATGTAGATTCCAATAGTGTTTAAAAACAAACCTCCAGATAGCTAGAACTATTAATTCATAGGAATTTAAAATTAAATTAAATAGCTGGGCTGTTTTCCAGATGATTTCTGAAGTTCCCATGCTTACACATAAAAACCTCCATAGGATTTACATTACACTACTGTATTTGTTTCTGTGAGCATTTGACTGCCAAGAATACTGTGTGTGACCATCATGGCAATCTAATTAAAAATTTGACGAGCAGAAAGCTGGACATTATTCAAGTCAAGCTCAGCATTAAATTAGAAAATTTAGTTTGACTCCTTTATCAGTAGATTTTTAAATCAGTCTATTCTACCAAAACCCATAAGTTTAATGAATTTGGTCAGACGTACTGTGTAACAGATGTCTAACACACAGCCGTGAGCCTAAATCATAAAAATAATGCTTCAGTTTGGCATGGCAAAATATATTAGAAAGGCTTAGAAAGGTCAGTCACCAGCAACCTGCTTGCTGATAGTTGAGAAACAGCACTGTAAAATGCATGAGCTGCCTTTTGTAGTCTCTTGCAGGAAGCCTTGGAGAGCCACAGATAATTCGCTTTCAATGATTCATCAAGTTGGCCCTTTGTTTCACTAATTTGAGTGTCAAGTGCAACCACATAATAAAGAATTACCAAGACCTGATAAGATTCTTCTTATATTGCTTCGTTTGTCTTAACAACTGGTACTATTGAAACCAAACCCACAAACTGAATAAATAGCAAGCATGCTTGCAATATGGCTTTCTTCTTTGAAATGATAAAGCATGTTTACTGTGCTATCCGCTGATGTACCATACATTCTTGTTTCTTTTTACTTTCTTAAAAGGCACTAAATGCTGGATGCTGTGCCAATGCTAGAGGTGGCATTTGTTTCACTCTTAGTCCTCCTATGAATTAGTAAAGATAAAAAATGGATTTCAATGACAATTCCAGCCTTGAGAAAGCTGCTATTGTGACCATGGTTGAGTTAGCCTGCTGATCGTTTTCTCCTTAATGCAATCTTTAATGTTACATAGCTATAGGTTAGATGTGAAGTCATATATTAGAACTATTATTTTCATGAGTAATTTCAAGAGAAATATCTTCATGATTAGCAGACAGATTTTTTTTTAATGCTGTGCTGTCAGTTTAATAACTTCGTAAGAAATCAACCTTAAAATACCTTGTTTTGAAGGGGCACATTTACAAACGCGGAATTCCCAGAGGAAGAACTCTATGTAATTTGGGGGTCTGTTAATAAAGTTTTCACAACGGAACTGTACACCATTAACACACAAAAAAAGAAATTATAATAACAAAAAAAAAAACCCAACAACTTTAGAAGGCTCCTCATGAAAGGAGAGTGGGAAAATGTTCGTCTTCGGAAACCAAAAAGATGACATGGGGAGCAAGTCTGTGAGATTTACTTTAAAAAATGAAGAAAGCTTCTGTCAAAAGGCTTTGAAACTGGTTTTTAGGGCTTGGGGAAAAGAGGGTGGTGTTAGCGCCGCACAAGGAGTTGAGGGCGTCGATTTTTTCACTAACGTGAATTTAAAGTATTGCCTGAACGCTGCCAGCTTCAGGGAACGCAGCTAGCCGTGGGAGAATGACGAATTTTCCGCCAGGGGAAAATACAAATAATGTAATGTGAGCGTCGTGCCCCGGTGCTACAGGCAGGACAGCAGGCTGGGCCGACGGAGGAAGCCCTGCCCGCCCGCCCGGTGCCCGCCCGCCCGGTGCCCGCCGCGGGCCGGGGAGGCGCCGCCCGCCCGGTGCCTGCCGGGGGCGCGGTGCCCGCCGCGGCGATCCCCGCCGCTCGCCGCCCCCCCCCCCCCCCCCNGAGGCAGAAGTTAACTTCCACCTGCCCTGAAGCCGCCGCTGCGCCGGCAGGAGGAGGCGGAGGCGGAGGCGGAGGCAGGCGGGGCAGCCGAGGACCCGGCTCTGGCAGGCTCCGAGGGTCCGGCCGGGTGTAATTCCCCCCTAATCCCCGCCACGGCGGCGCTTCCCTGGCCGAGCCATGTCTGCGGCTTCCCCGCCATGCCGAGCCTAGCGGGGAGCGGGAGGACTGGCGGCCGGGAGGCGCACAAAATGAAGACCCTGATGGTAAGTGCATTGTTGGCACTGCTCATCCCGGCTCCGGCGGCGGGGAGGAGAGGAGCGGCGCGGAGCGGAGCGGCGCGGAGCTGCCCCGGGCACCCGGCACACGCTCCAGCCTTCCCCGGGCTGCATCCCCGCGGCTCGCCGGGATGGCGCGGAGGCGAACAAAACCCCGGCGGCCACGGCGACGAACTTTCCGCCTGCTTTCTTTTATTCGTGTTGCTCGTGGTTTGGGGTTTTTGTGTGTGTGTGCGTTTTAAGGAGCGTATAGAGAGCCGATCTGCTTAAAGGACGAGGCTGGAGGTAGCTGCGGGGGGGGGGAGCGCTACAATCCCCAACACTCGTTAAAACGCACGAATGAGATGCCCAAAGGGGGACGGCTGCATGGGAATGAGAGGCGCGGGGGAACCGGGCGCGCAGAGGGGAGAAGAGGCGAGGGAGCAGGGCTGGGGGAGAGGGAGGGGAGGGAGCGGAGCGGGGCGGCGAGGGGCCAGGAGGAGGAAGGAGGGGGGGGTTCCCGAATTCTGGCCTCGCACTTTTGCCGGGTCTCTGGCGACGTGAAACTTGGCGGGCGCCGCCAGTGCGCCGGCGGGGAGCGGTGCGCCCCGCTGGGCCCCGCGGCGGGGGGAGCCCCCTGCCCCGCGGCGCTGAGCCGCCTCTCTCTCTGCCCCCCGCAGCGCCACGGGCTGGCCGTCTGCTTGGCGCTCACCACCATGTGCACCAGCTTGTTGCTCATGTACGGCGGCATCGGCGGCGGCGGCGGCGGGGGCCACCCGGAGCCGCGGCGGCAGCAGCAGCAGGTGGCGGCGGTGCCCAGCCGCCAGCCGGGACGCGGCCAGCACCGCCCGGCGCTCCCCGTCGGGGCCGGCCTCCTGGAGGGCTACATCAGCGTCCTGGAGCACAAGGTGAGAGCCTCCGGCCGCGGGGCCGCCCCTCTCAGCCGGCCCTCGGGGCACCGGGGACCCCGCGCTGCCCCGTCCTCCCAAGGGGGTGGGTACTCGGCACCGTACCCGCAGAGCCCTCTCCTTCTCCCCTTCTCCCGGGTCCACGCCCGGCGGGATGGGGTGAGCTGGTGCCTCCATGTCCGGGCTGGCTTCACCGCCGGAGTGCCTGGCCCTGGGTGCGTGGATTAACGGGAGCCGGTGTCCAGCCTGTGGTTAGGCCTTTGTGGGGTCTTGATTTTCTCTTGCCTTGCCCTGTAGAAGATGGAGAGTGAAGTGTTTTGTTTCTGATACTGGATGCTAGAGGTACACTGCAAATGTTTATGACGGTATTAGGAAGGGTTAAAGAAGGAAGTTTAGTTGCTAGAAGGGAAAGTCAATAGGAAGGTGTCTATTCTTAGCTCATTTCATCTTGGGAAACTGAAGAGAAGTGTATCTCCTGCGCAAATGACCTTTTCATCCTCCTCCTGGGAAGCAGAAGTTGTCAACCGTAGTCCTCATTCTAGAAATTGGGGGCACCTCTTTAATGGTGAACAAAATGACGTCCCTCCGCTTGACACAGGAATTACCAGGCTGGATTGTCAGACTGTAATACCCATTTACCAGAGATAGGCAGACTAAGCTTTGATATCTCACAGGACAGAAGTAATGACATAAAGTGAGCGAGGTGGCACATCCATGCTGAAGAGATACTCGAGCTTCAGTGATTTTCTCAGAAGGCAGATTCCTCTACTTCTTGTGCGGTGCTCAGTTTGTTGCATTTACCTGGAAGCTCCAAGGACCTCTCTCTGCCAAACCGCCAGCTAATGTTTAGGTACACACACTTCTTGCAGTAAAAATTTACTTTAAAAAATAAGCAAGGGAAGCGAGGATTCTTAACTTTCTCATGTTTTCACATCCAGACTGATATGTTTCTGAAAGATATGTTGTCAAACAAGTTACTGAGCTCAGTTTAGAAGTACTGTGTGAAGATTAGTGACTTTGATACACAGAGATTTTTATTGTTCTGGCTTCACTTTCTATGCAAGAGTTATCTGTAGGGCTCTTAATGCAGAAAAGCAGCTCATGATGCTTGCTTGTAGGCTTTATTTGCTTTCTTACATGGTTGTCCTGGAAATTCTCAAATGTAATGTCTGTATAGAAAAAGCAAGTTTGGCCATGGGACTCCGTACTTGTGTGAGCTGTTCTCTAGTAATTCTTTTTTTCTTCTTGAACATGACTGTAGTGATGAGGTGTAGGTATATATGCACATGATTTTTGTAAGCTGTAATAATTGAAAAGGTATCAACAGGTTTTTAGGGTGTATATGTGACTTCTGACACTGGTAATCCCTTACACTGATTTCTCTGGACTCCCAAACGCCCCTCATTAATAGAATGTACTTAAAATACTATTCTGTTTTCCATGGTAATATTAATGTTTCCCTGTGTTTTGGAGAAAGCTGATCCTCTGGCTTTTTAATATATTGTAATATGGCCCAAAACCCACAGATACTCCATTTCTGAATTTCATTTCACATAGCTCATGCCTCACAGTAATAATCTGCTGAAGCTTTGATATGTTTTCCACGTAACTTCTGGGGGTCAAAAAGAATTGTATAGTCCCTGCTGTGTTCCCAGCTTGCTTTGTCTTATTTTAATGCACATGAGATCATGCAGAGAGCTGTGCCACTGTGGTACACAGAGCAGTGAGGACACTGTATTACCACAAGGAGATGATGGGGGAGAGAAGGGCTCAGATTTGACTATTAATAGTGTATTTGTTTTAGTATTTTAACAGACCCATGGATCTGTCTCAGAATACATAGGTTTCCTTCAGAATAAAAAATGGAGAATGCACAAGATCACTGGCGTTAATGGTTTGGAAAAAGAAGGATGCAGGATCGGTGATGATGAGTGTAGGGAGAGAGAGATTGCAAGAACTGAGAAATGGTGAAGAATTTTCAGAGAACGTTGTTTTTGGGTGGGACACTGGAGACTGCAGAGAAGACAGCTTGAACAGCAAGCAGCATAAAAGTCCAGCCCAAAGTGAGAGAAAATGAAGGAATCAGGGAGGTTTAAGGAGTATTAGGAGAGCTGCAAGAAGACAGCAAGATAAAATTCTGTAGCTGTGAGAAGGACATGATATTTGAAGAGACAGAGGGGTCTGGAAGGAGATGAAAAGTATCTGTTGTATGAGGACAACAGGCTTGGAAAGGTAAGGGGAGAATGACTTCATCAATGATCCATGTTATTTTGATGGCATAGAGGTGACTGTGAAATGACAATGGATGGTAGATTTTTCACAATACAGCTTCCTTAATTTCCCATATAGAATCTTGGCATTATCTGTCAGGTTGAATGACTTGAAGCTGGATGACCATTAGACAAAATTCATCCATGGTATGTGTTTGCGCATGAATAGAGAGTTAGCAGTAGACTAAATGTCTAGATCATTCAGATCTGGGAGCTGAAACATGTTCTTAACTTTAGAAAGACTTTGTTTCTGGATCTCATAGTTTGCTTTAATATGAAAACCTGGTTTTATGTTTGTGGTGTTATACCCATTTTGATGCATTTAATGAGAGTAAGCCTGTACATATATGTAAAAGCTATATGATAAGTAGTAAAATTATTAATCCATAATTACAATGTAAGTATTGACACATATAGAAGCTGTGTTATATGGTAGTATTGACATTTCTCTTCAGGGGTAAAATTTAACAATTGTCCACATTGTGAAATATCATGTATTACAAATGTCTATCACTAGTAGCAATACAGCTCATTTAGTAGTGCTGGGGGATCGTGTATGGAGACTATTTGCCGGAAAATCAAGGTACTTAGTAAAGTACCGATGATTTTAAAATGTACCTTGCAATATTGTATTTACCAATTATTTTCCTCCTTTTATTTCATATTCAGTAAGAATTGTAGTTCCTCATCCAGCCTGTCAAGATAAGCAGGCGGTCTCTGAGAATACAGCTAAAATATGTGATATTCTTTTTACTGGGCTGAAGAACCTTTTTGCAGGAGTCTCTTGTCACTGGGTCAGATTTGTGACATTTTGTTTCTTAGTGCTTTTTTTCCCTGAATCAAGCAGCACAGATCAGAATCTACCTTCTTAGCTTTAGCAGCCTTTTGTAGTTTCGCAGTGCAAACTTTGTTTTTGTTGCACTGAACTCTTAAAACAAGAAAATGCAGAAATGCACTGGATTCAGAGATTGGTTCTTGGCATTTCGCCTCTGCACGTCCCAGCCCAACAACAGTTGACAGTCATTGTTGATGGATGTTTGAAATGAACGAATGATACCTTTTTTGATCCTAATAGCCAGATGTTTATATCCTAAGACCTCTCACATTTGGAATAGAACACGTGGTTAGCTGATAGTTGCTATTAGAGGTCAAGGACCAAAACGAAGTGGAAAAGTAGCAGCTGCCCTTGTAGTTTGAGGAGCTGTTGCTTCCTACAGAGGCACATTGGCAGAGTGTAGCACTGCTTAGCTATTGCGTCTGTTCTGCAATTAGAAAGGACAAGAGTCCCAGACTGTCAAGCTAACATCTTTCATGAATTCTTTGAGTGTAATCCTGAAATTAAAGAGGCTTTGTCAGTGGCATCGAGGGAAGCAGAATTATGCTTTTCCGTGGGGAGGCATGGGGATAAGAATTTCTGTTGATTTATCATAGTGCTAGCAAGAAATTACAATGCTAATATTTTTAAAGCAATTACTGCATACAAATAAGAGACTGTTAATGAAAGTAGGAAACCTAGCACTATTCTGGAACTTGCAAGAAATAAATATTTAACCATTATATTACTATTCTGAAATGAATGTGAGAACTTGTCTCTGGATAGTTAAAAAGCTTTTTACCCAGTATTAACTCAACAGTTGGAACTGCAAATAAAATATGAATTTGTCACGTATGTAATTCAATGATATTTCAAGCCATCAAGGATTCTGTTTCTCATAAAATAAAAAAAAACCTATCAAAATCAATCTCGCAGACAAAATGTGTGATTTATTAGAACCATGTTTAAATACCTTAAGAGAGCATCGAGATCAACATGATAATTTAAGGGATCACAATGATTTCTTAATTTATGATAATGTAAATTATCATATGCAAAGAAATCTGTGTGATCCCTTTAAATTAATGCAAATCAGAGAATAGTGTAGTTAATGAAGTGTTTGAGAAAGAGTCATTCTGCAAATAGTGCTATACCTCCTTAATCTCTGAGACACAATAGGTTGTTCTGGGATGTTACTATTTTTGCTAGGATAGTAAATTTAAAATAGCAGGGAATCTTAACTGTGGTTTATATTCTTTTTAATGAGTATTAGATAGAAAGAGTTTGGAATTTGAATTTTTACCTAAATAGTTAAACCATTGATGGTTTTGGGCTGAGTAGTTTGTGGGAGGTCACTAAACCAACCTTCATAACTAAGTTACGTAGAGATGGGAAGGAATTAAATTATTTTGAGGGGTTTAGTGTCTTTTAAATGAATCTATCACAGAATCATAAGGTATCTTACAACAAAACAGCTTGCCTTGCCTGAGGTGGGATCGAGTCCACTGAGTTTGAAGTAAACCACGTACCATGATTTCATTATATTTTCCTATTGGCCTCTGAAATTCTTACCTGCAAAGGAAGGAGCACAGACTTTATTATGCAATTAAGTATTTGATGGAGCTTTTATTATGTGAGAGATCCACAAGGGGGAGACTTTATTCTAGAATAACCTTGTTGGGGGACACTTCCGTCTGTCAGAGATCTAGGCTAGCTGTGAGTCCAAAAAGCCCCTTGTTCAGTGTTTTGTTGGTTTCTTGGCTTTTTTTGTATTTTGAGGTACTGTAGTTACCTTTTACTCTGATAAGCTGTACGTTCATTAAAACCCTCATACAGCTGACAGAATAAAAAAAAAATAAATTGGGAGCATGACAGTCAGAGAATGTAACTGAATATCCACACGCACAAAGACAATTGCTTTACCAGTTTTACCAAACATTTGAATTATGACTATCTTGTGCTTTATATTTTTCTGCTTTTGAGCTACTGCAGTAGTGGGCTTTTTCAGCCTAACAAATCGTAATACTGGTTTCGTTCATTTTGATGACCCTTGTCTAAAATTTTTAGCAGCTTCTGTGTAAGCTAGATAATAATACCTAGTGTGCAATACATAGTGCACAACAATGATAGGAAATGATGGTACATTCTCCTGTTTTCCAGGTTCTTGGTACCTCTGCAAAGAACCAGTAGTCCTAGCCTGGTACTGTTCCTACTTAGAATATCTTGAAATATTTTCAAATGTTTACATATAGGTATCAGGTAGCTGTGCAGTTTATGCATTTGTTTTATGAAAAAGGCCATATTCTGTAGTTGGATGATTTTTTATAGAATTCTGACTGCGGTGTCTGCTTGAGATAGAACACAAATGTTAGCTATCACGATAATAAAAGCAAGCAATATTTTGCAGTTACCGCTTGCCTAATTCTTTCTGAAATAAGCGCTGTTAAAGATGAAATCGAACTAGTAGAGGTAGTGACTCCAGGCAGACGTCAGGACCTGTTGCTTAAAAGAATAGTCTAAAAAGAATACAGGTGCTATTAAATATTCAGATGTCCCTGAAAATTAAAAGATGTTTGGTATGCGTCTAATACATGGTGATATTACATTCATTCATGCAACGCAATGCATAAAAACCTACCCAACCACAGGCTGGTTGTGTTCTGAGCATTTCATGGTTATTGAGAAGATAAAGGAGAGTAAGTCGTTGTTATGATGAAAACAGAGGAAGTATTGGAGTTTATACCAAGTGAAGATCTTGCCCCATGTAACTTGTAACGTTTTGTGATGTAGCTTTATTTTTTCATAGAAACTGAAGCAAAAAGATTATTTCAGAGACTGTATCACAAAATCGTGATGGATTTCAGTACAAACATAAATAGTAGGTAGATGGTCAGGTCAAGACCGTTAATGCAGAATTGTGTTTTAATTTTCTCACATTTTAAAAAAGTCACATCTCACAGCAATATCCAATACCGTGAAATTGGTCATAATATGTTATCTGGTTTTTAGAACTGACTAGGACAAAGTTCTTTTTTTCTTTTTTTTTCTTCGTAGAAGAAAAATTGCAGAAGCATGAAGATGTTTTATTTATTTTGCACTTCTGTTTTTTGATTGATTCTGAATTACAGTCTTTATCCTGAATCGTGAAAAATGAAGAATGGCTCTATATCCTCTTTCCTGTTTTATGAATATCCTATGCATCAACTTTTAATAAGTGGGTGCTGTCTGTTTCCCTTGTCTGCTTCCCTATCTTCTTTTGCGAACATGCACAATTCTTCATTCGATGGATATGCAAAATACTTCCAGGCAGGGAATTGGTGACACTTTGTTGCTAGTGAGATTTGCCTGTCTCTCATGCAAAACCCCTTATTTTTTTTTTCTTTTCATTTTCATCATTAGTTTCAACGACCACATTTATATTTCTGGTATGTGCTGAAGTATATTATATTTGATAACCATTTGAAGTTACCATATTGTGCACTTTTTGCACACAATCTTTCACTGTGAGCATTTTAGGCTATTTTCATCTTCCTGTGAAGACAAAGTGTTCTTTTGAAGGGTTTTAATCCTTAGTGGAAGCAAGTCTGAACTAAATGAGATTTTCAATGACAGGAAATGTAATTTTTTTTCACAGCTGATGGATATCTCTCAATAGAGTTCCTTAAGTTCTCCCTTTCTGCTTGTCCTGGGGCGTAAGTGGATATTGAGTGTCATCCTAACTATGTGATATCCTCAGCACAATAGACTGCAGGTAGTTTCCTTTTCCCCGTGACCTTCCTTATTATTTTAACCTGTATTGCTCAGTAATGCTCCGTATGCACATCCTTGATGCTGAGGTGGCATTGATACGAAGAACTCACTGTATTAATTGAACTTCTAATTAGGGCAATTATGATCAAATCAGCAGACATTTGGTGCTGATATAAGCAGATGTGACAGCACAAAAGCTACTTTGAAGGTGAGATGAAGCATCATGATGTTTCACCTCACTGTTTCACCTCATCCGTAAGCAATCTCCATTAGTCATCACTCTTTTGCTCTAACAGTTAAAGCCTCAAGTGTTAAGACCAGGTTAATTACTGAAGTTTGCTATCAGCTGGAAAAGCAAATATTTCCAGTTCAGAAACTGCTATTAATTGTTCTCCGTTGTAATTCTGAAAATACCCAAATACAGTTAAGAATAAGAGTCACACAGGAAGCGAGGGCACAAGTCAAAGCTGAAACCTTCTGCCTTCAGAGAGTCTATTTGCAACAGAAGTGCAAAATACAAATGGAGAAGCGGAGCTCTGAGGTGGCCCTTGATGGTGTTATATGAAAGACAGAGTTGGGTGCTGAGAAACATGTACACTTTTCTTTAAAGAATATACCGTATTTGAACTGAGGTTAGACAAATCTGGTACTACTGTTAGTGCCTGGGCTGTATTCAGAAAGACATACAATGTAAGAGAAGTATACTAGAGTATTTTTTTCACGGTGACAGTGAACTAGTGCAAAATGTTAATTATCCAAGAAAAGGGAACAGTAATGGGTTTATATGGTATACAGGCAGCATAGATCAGGGTTTTTTAAATTCAGATTTAATAATCTGGACTGTTGTGGGTAACATAGAACAAGAATATATAACTGTGTACTTAGTCATTGAATACAACACATTAAGAATTCATTGCAGCTGTAGAAAAATTTCCATTACAGAATGGATGGCTTAGTAAGAAATAACCTGGAAAAGTGGAGGAGAATGTTTCTCAGTAAACAGTCAATACATTAGGAATATGTATTTTTCTTTAGCAAATGTTGTATTTTGATTTTAGTATGTTATTAGCATCCTCAGGTACTGGCATGATGTTAATATTGCAGAGACAAAATATTCTGTAAAATTTGTACTGTTGGACAGTATTAAATTAGAATATATCTTGCCCTCAGCTATAGTAGGTCATAAAAGTAGATGTAATAACGCTCAGCACAGCATCAGTCTAGAGTTATCTCTAAGGAAAAGAAAAATTCAACAGTGCAAGTTTGTGCAAATGTACATCTGTATCAAGCTTTGTGCACAGGTAAGTTGAAGGAATATTGTTATGCTTAAGAAATGGCTCACTGAGAAATAGGCTTCTAGAGACTGCATTCATCACCAGGTGCTTGCTGCTTACCAGTATGCCCACACGAGGTTAAAACCTTCTCTTCCAGTTTGAGACACCAGGCTGTATGTTGGAGATAGTGACACGAGTTACATTCAGGCTCATTACCTTCTAAACTGTCTTGCCTGCGTTGCATGCTCTGTGGATAAAGATTTTTATTCTGTTTCAATGAAATTCACCCTTGTTTGTATGAAACATAAGCATCTGAGGAAGCACCTAATAGAGGCACCTGGCGGGAAGGTAGCACGTGGTTATGGGCTAATAAAGTGTGATGCAGAGATCCTAAAGCTAGTGGAGGCTGGGGCAGTAAGTCTACGTAGTGTGGTTCAAGACAGGCTTGTTAGCTTGAATTTGAAAGTGGAGTAGTCACACTGTATCTGAACAAGTAAAACCTAACCTTTGGCAGGTACATTTCTTCTGGAGCTGGGCTGGCGCTGCACTGTGCTTTCTGTGGCATACAGGGTCAGGATAGGCTGGAGCTACGCGGGGTGCCTAGGGAATGGTGGTACAGACATGCCCCAGACATTTCTGGACCATTCTCAAGTGCAGTGCCAGGGACTGAAACTGCATTTGAAACACTAGTTGTTCTTTAACTTTAGTCATCCAAACTATATACACCTTGTATTTGNAAGGTATGTTTAGAAAGCATTATGATTTCCAAGACTTGTTCATAGCCCTTATGAGAAAGCTCTTGGCACGGAAGCGGTACTCTCCCAACCGTATCCTCAGTCTTTGTGCAGAGCTCAGAGGCTCACAGGGAGCATGTGCTGTTGTGTAACCTGTGCTGTCCCTTCCCTGCTCTGCTCTATCTTTCAGTATGGCATCTTTGGGTCAGTCCGTCAGACACTTGGCTAAATTTCATCCTTAGAGATTAGAATAATGACAAATGTGCTCCTAAATTTGGTTGCTCTCCATTTTATTCCTAATGCTACTGTAAAGGGGATAGTTTTGCACATCTCAGTATATTGGTTGACTCTAAAATAGGAAAATAAAACCTCAAAATACAGTCAGCAGTCTGACTGCAGCTGCCAGAGTGATGCCGAGTTCATTCTGCCCGCCCTTCCTCCGCTCATCTGCCAGTGCCTGCACAATTGTAGGTGAACTCCTCTTTCTTAAAGCACTTTGTGTTTTATTCAGATAATTTCTTTCTTAACACTTGTATTCCAGAAAATGCTCATTATTGGTATTTTTGATGACTATCCAAAATACATTTTACAAATTAAAAACTTACGGCAGAGTCATTGCTATTGCCATTTGTTCATCTACTTATGTATTCTCTTTGTAACACTGCTCTGGATTTCTTTCTGTTTTTAATAGTGATTCATGAGCCTTATGAAGACTGAGACAGTTTGTTATAATATTGCTCACATTATCCATGAGAACTACCTCGGACGTGAATGGGACTATACATAATAAGCAGCACTTCAGTAAGGGTTTCCCCCTCTTGCCAAGTGCCAGCTGACATGATGCCTAAGCATATGTCTATATGGGATTTTGCCAGCAGACGAGAGCATGCTCTGCCCTCCCTTGGAGCTGGTTGGAGACGCACCGGCTCTGCTCTGGCGGCTGAGTAGATGCAGTTAGCATGTTGCTAAGCCAGAACTAATAAGATTGACTGAGAGGCAGGGTTTATTATCTTGGGCTCAGCAGCATATTGAGTGTAGTTATGTAGCTTACACCATAGAGCTTCTCTGTGTCCTACAATCTCAACGCATGGGCAGAGCTTGCTTGTGGTTGGTTGTACGGAGCGTGGTCGGTATTTGCTTGCATCTCCCTGCAAAAATCTGCTAGTCCATATCCTAATGGTTTTCTAACCCTGCTCCCGTTTTCAGTCCTCTGCCACACCACCAAGAATTTCCTACCTAATATGACTGGAGAATATGAGTACAACCTATGGCTTTATTGTACAAATGCACTTCTCAGTGTTCTGTCAGAAGTCTTACTTGCATACCTCACAGTACTTGTTACGTAAATTTTGGTCATTAGTTTGCCACGTTTAGTACACTTAAAAAAAGACTATTTTTAGCATTTCTCTTTTGTACAGCAGCCTAGTATGATAGATGATGTTGTGGTTTAGGTTTTCAAAGTTTGAAGTGAGATCCTACATTAAGTTCACAGAGCATGCTTTAGTTATCTAAGTCATCATTTATGACAAAATCTGCTGTTTTCACTGGCCACATACTTACCAAAGAAAAGATTTTAATTGCTTTGCTTTAGAAAATCATGTTTGAGAATGAAGCTAAGAGGTTTTTTGCTTGTAATGTGGCTATTTCTGTATAAATAGGTTATTTCATTTGTAATGTTTGTGTTTGCATTTGTGTTTTCTGGTATTCTTACCATGTGTGTTTCTTTGGAAATGTTGATGACTATATCTTAATTTCAGTCAATGAAGAATTTTTGCTGACAGGATATTTAGTAATATCGTCACTAACGTATGACTGCTGAGTCTTAATGTTACTCTTTCCGTATGTAATTATCATATTAATTGATTTAATTTTGATGTATCTTTTAATTTTTATGAATAGCCAAAAGCTCTGTTTTTTTATAATTAGAATCAAAACTAGAACTAAATTCTTCACTTTTGCTGTATCTGCTTTATGTCTTGGTAGCAGCACAGAGAAGCAATGAACCTAGTTATAGATATGCTGAATATTCATTCTCAGGAGTAGTGTTGGTGTATCCCTGATGGTTTAAGGGCATAAATGCGGTACTTTGTGCAGCTGGGAGATGTGGGATATCAGGGCCAGAGGGTATCTTTGGTATTAATGTGTCTGATTTCTTCCAGCACAGTGATCCCTTTTGATCTGCAGCAATTTGTGCAATACAGAACAGCTTTCAGGGTATCTTTAATTATGCCTGTGGACATTTTGGCCTGGAAAGTGAAATGAGGCTTTAGCATCACCTTTTACTCCCAGCTGTGCTGATTTGAAACTTCGCACAGCTTGTTACCCACCTGTAAGCGTAGGGATCGTGTTTCTGCTCTCATGAAAGACACTAAATGTGCAGCACCCCGGGCTTCAGTAGAAGGTGCAGCTGGCTCTCAGCCTTTCTGTCAGAGCTCTCACTGCTGTCAAGATGGCATAGCAAGATATCCTATACATACACATACATATAACCTGTAATAGCACGTATCTTCAGATCAAATCTAGCTTGGAGACAGTTCACAGGACCTGAAAACCTGTCGTCGAGGTTTCATGTTGATATGGAATACAGTGAAACGGTTGCGTTAGGAGCACCTTAGAAATAGAGTTTATGCTAAAAACAGAGCCATTATGCTTACATCAGTGCTCTCAGACACATATAGAATAAATTGATTGATGATAAGATGCATCAGCTTTATTAAAGTTTCTCAGAAATGATTTTTTATAATTATGCCACTTCCTAGGGATATTTTTCAGTGTGTTATGAAGATGACATCCTATTTGTAGTGCATAATGTGAAAAAAATCGTTCTAACATGACAATTAGCGTCCTAACATTTGAACTTTCATGTATGATGGTTAATTTTCACGGTCTATAGCAAATAAAAAAAAGAAGATTAATTCCACTTGAAGGTGCAAGAGGTGATCTTGGCCATGTCATACTAATTCCAAGGACCAACAGTTATTTAAGTTCTCAAGACTTTTTAAAATTGAGTGCATTGCTCACAGGAAGTGCATGAAAACCTCGTGACTGCGATCAGAGGTAAAACCAGCTGTAACAGAGCAGCGCGTAAACCAGTTTAGCTGAAATTGTAGTCCCATTGCCTCTTGATTGTGGATGATGAGGTTGCATCTGCTTGCCTTTTTTTTATTGGAATTCCTTTTTTGTATACCAGTCTGTGCAAAGCACCGAAACTTTGAAATTCAAAATAAAAGTAATCTTAAAAAAAAAAAGTAAGTTTTCTAGTTCGTTTTTGTTTCCCTTGGAAAACAAATAGATCTGTCAATTTTTTTTNTATTGGAATTGCTTTATTGTATACCAGTCTGTGCAAAGCACCGAAACTTTGAAATTCAGAATAAAAGTAATCTTAAAAAAAAAGGTAAGTTTTCTAGTTCCTTTTTGTTTCCCTTGGAAAACAAATAGATCTGTCAATTTTTTTTTTGTTTCATATCCCATACTTTACATCAGTAGAACTACTGAAAATTACATTACACTGTGTTTATTAAAGTTGTGCTCCTATGCAGTAATACACATAAGACATCTTATACTGCCTTAAGGATTAAGTTAAGCTCCTTTGTCAAGCCTGTTGGTGTGGCGGGACTGTTAATCTTTAACTGTCAGAGTCTGGTTAGATCCTTCTTTAGACTGAGGCCATGTCTAAGTGCAAAGAAATTAAAACAAATCAACTTTCCTAGTATTTATGCCTTCATATTTTTGCACAGAGCAATCAATAAAAATAGAAGCTGTGTTAGACATACATATTTCTATAAGAAGATTGCATTTCAAGCTCTTATTTAGCAGCATCATAATTTGCTTTATGTTTATGCTTGTGAAATACGAAGACAAAGTTGACAGAAAGCGTTCAAAATATTAAATTCATGAAAATAAGATGTGCAGTGGGTGACAACTCATTGAAAGGAGGACAGGGGAAATTTTGTGAACCTACGTTTCCTAATTAAAATTCCATAGAGTTGTCTACAGTATGTTCATGTTTTATTACATCAGTAATTACTCTTACATTTTCCTTTCAAATTACAACATTAAGTCACAAAAGAAGAAATGTGCTATAGTTGCAGCATATTTAGACAAGTCAAAACTTGAAACAAAACTGTATGAAAAGAACAGTGAAGCTGGGAGGCAAAGTTAAATTCACCGTGAAAGAGTAAACCTAGTATTTTAGCCCCAACAGGGTATAAAACTGGCAGTAAGAAGCCACAGTATTGTGCTTTAAGTAGCAAAGGTTTACATTTCACCGTGGATGTCAGTACCATTTAATTAATGGTGTCCTAGCTAAAACTTGTGAAGAGGAATTTTTTTATAATTATCTGATAATAGCCAGCTAGTGCAATTTGTGCAAATATTCATTCAAAGTGGAAACATAATAACCCAATGAAGTGATACAGGTGGGTAGTGAAGCAGTGGGTAAAATATACTACAAAGAAGCTTTTGAGTGTGGTAGATACCTAAGTTGTACTTTTCTAATCAGGCTACATTTTTTGAAATAATAGGAAAAGAAACACTCAACAAGTAACAATTTTTTTTTCGTATTCTCCTTCAAATACCGTTCCAAGTGACTGTTTTTATATTTTACACACACACAACGTTCCCATTTTCTGATACAAGAGTTTCTTTCCTTCAACTCATTAAATAATAATACTTTGTACTTACATATCACCTTGCTTCTGAGGATCTCCCAGTGCCATAGAAGCATTAAATGGAGACTTCTGCCTTAAAGTACAGAAGTATTAATTCCTTATGGCATAGGGGGATAGCGAAACAAAAAAGTTCAAGCCATAATTTTGACCTTGAGTGTCCAGCAAGGAATTTCAGGTAGGAGTTTGAAAACTGCTGAAGTGTTAAAAACTGAGGGGACTCAACCTCGGGATAGGTGCACCAGCAATCGCTTGAGATACCCGATTTTCATGCATGGCTTGGAAGTGAAATTTCAGACCTTGTTCTATATAAGACTGAAGCTATATACAGTGGATTGGGAGAGTTTTGCACCTGAAATGGATTTGAGATCCCTACTCTGTGTAGAGTGACCCAACAGAAAAGTACTTAAGTGCACTTTCAGTCCGGCCTTCCTGCTTGGACAGGATCATGGCGGAGGATGGTATAGCCCAGATAAAAGATAAAAACAGAGAACGCAATTTGTGGTCTTGAGTTACACGGAAATGGTGTGTAAAGCATTTGAGTTCCTGCTCCAGAAGCTGTTAAAGTACATATTTTGAGAAGCACATAAATTGGAGATTACAGCATTACCTTGTAACTTTGCAAAGAGCTTTCTAATCTGTTTTACTGAACCGTGTAACTCCCCTAACATCATCGTACATGGCAGTGTTAGGTGTCCTGTGAGGCTGCCAGATTTAGCCCCTGTCAGATCACGGTCAGACACACAGAAAGAGCGATCCTTAAGCTCAGATTTAGATGGTGGCTTTTGAAGACCACTCTACTGATTTTGGCTTTCAGGTTCTGTCAAAGTGTCATTGACTATGTGTGAGACACTGAGATCTCACTCTGAATTAGTACGCAGACACATAAATTACCTGCTTTTCAGAGCATGTTGAACCACATGCATTTTGCAACAACTCTGGTGACTTAGGGCAGGTTAACTCTTTAAGTGTGGTATTTGATGTGCGCAGCAGGGCTGCACAGTATTTTGGGCTCTAATAAACTTTAATGGGGCGTGCAAATACAGGCACTGAACAACGTTAAATAGGCACCCTCGGGTCCTTAGGGAAACAGTGTATTCCTCACACTGGCACCAGCTACTTCTAGAAATTCATTAGTTTATTATGCCTTAAAATATTTGGTATATATTTTATATTGTATTACATTGTGCATTTGGTATCTATTATATGACATATTAAAAATATATTCTGTTTAAAAATCAAATATGTGAATTTCATTGATGGGGAGAAGAATCATGATAGCACATCTCAGATTCCTCTTTGCATACTCAAGTAATCCCATCATATTTTAGTGTAAAGAAAAATAAAATCCTTGCCGGAGTGCAGAAAAAGACCACAAATAGGATGATTTAAAACATATTTGAATATAAATTTTGTGCTTGTATGAAGTACCTTACTGATAGTTTTGGAGTATGAACTCTATGACAATCCTGTGAAACAAGAACAGTTTTGGAAGAGCAGGAACAATCTTGCCATATACCTGGAAGGGTCATCTTTAAGAGCAAAGGTGGAAGTAGTCTTTAGACTGCCAGCTCAGTCCTTAACCTCTCTATGAATGCTGATCCAGAGGTTCCTTGGACATTGACTTGTGGCAAAATCAGTTGTGGTGAGGCTGTATTTTATCTAGTAGATGAAAAAGGTAGGTTTCCTGAAATTCTGTAAGCTGTAAGGGCATCCACTGTATGCTTAGTATTTAGATAGCCCTCTGGGGGTTTTTTTGCCTAAAATTTGCAAAGTCTAAAGAGCAAGTACAAAAATTATAAACACAAGAACAGAGATACAAAAAGTTTCAATAATTTTCTGTATAGCAGTAGTGAGGTATGAGCAACTGGGTACAGAAATACAGGATTTACGGAGTATCATCTTTGAAAAACATGAAGGTCTTCTTTCAAGCTCAATGTTATGCAGCTGAAGTCTAAATCACCTCAGTTTTCTTTGCTTTCTATGGATTAGGAGTAAATATTTTTCTCTTCCCTTTCAAAGGGTAAAAATAAAGATAAGACAATTCTGTTCTCATTTAAATTAGGAAAGTTGGAGGAGAGAACTGCCTGTAGTGAAGCCTGTTGTCATGGATAATAAAACTGCAATAAAAGCTGCACTGCACAGCTTGCAGAGTGAGGGTGTACACGCCAGACCGTTCTGATCAGGCACTGAAATACACATATTCCTGCCACAGCGTTGTAGCCTAAGCTAGATACATGACTCACAAATGGTGAACCCTGACAAATAATCCATCAAGTGGTGTTGAGACTCTGTCAGGGAAAGCAGCCTCAAACAACTTCCTTTTTTTTGTTTATTATAATCCATCACTTCTTGCTGTGCATCTCCTAAGGGTCTTGTATTGGCAGACGTTCTTGTAACTTTCTGGTTGTCTTTCTTGGGAGAACAAAAGCATAGCATTGGGTGACTAGGGCCATTCCCACCTGCTGCTTGGCAGAGCTAGGAAGAGGCACACAAGGTCAGGAAACGCTATGAATGAAATATCGTTATTCAAAGAACCCAATCTTGCTTCTGCTAAAACTCCGTGGAATTCTCCCCTGGAAATCAGCGGAAGCAGGATTAGTACCCACGTCTGCAGCCCAATCAATTGTTATTAGCAGAGGCTGCCAGTGCTGCAGGCGCAGGCCTGCGAGACGTTAAGCATCAGCTGCTGATCACCTAATAGAGCACCTCTCTTATGTTGGCACATAGACTATTTCCTGGTTCTGCTTTGAAGTGTTGAAATCTATAGATCAATAACATTTGAAGGCAGAAAGGGCAAGTAGCATGCAGGGTCAGGCCCTCTCTGTCAGATTCATACAGATTACAGAAAAGAGTGGGAGGCTGCAGTCCAGGGCTAATCATTGTTAGGTCCCAAGTACTTTCTACGCTGAATGTTTCTAAAAATCTTTGTATATGAGTCTGATTGTTAAAGGAGCATGAGAACTTAGAATACTGCAGAGGAACGTGGAGCCATAGTGTTAATACAGAATTTGGATTGGGGAAATAATTATATTATTTTAAAACATTTTTTAGGGTTCTCTGCATTAAAGGGTGACAGTGATAAAAAGTGATGCTTGTTTTTCTATCAACAGGTCTAGGTTTTAATAAAGTGCAGACTTTGGCAAGGCTTATTGTCACATGTTATTCTGATGGTGTCTGTGCAGTGACCATTTTTAAGGAATTCCCATTTGAGGGTTGATCTTTCAGTGGTCATCCTCAGATCTGAGGAAATCTGTATGGTTTTATGAATGGTGCTAGGATTATGCTGTTGAGGGACACTGAATCTCTGTCTTTTCATTCTTGAAACTAGCACTGAGCTCAAGTCCCAGCGGTGCCCTGAAAGGCCAGAACATCCTTTCATAAACCACTGACCTTTCTTCTTGATTATCTTTGTGAACTGGTGCTGTCTTTCAGTTAATAGAACTTCGTAATCAGGGAGCTAAGAGGGATAAAATAGAAGTGACAGTTTTTGCTGCTGGTTAGATGTTAATGTGAGTCCTGAACGCTTTTTAAATATGTTATTTTCAATCTGAGGAAATGGAGAAGAGCACTTGCATGTACTAAAAAGGCTGGGAAAACAAACAAACCAACCATTTGTCTGATGAGATTGAAGGATGTGTCACACAAATTGGAACTGGAGATACAGGTACAGAAACCCTTTATGAATGCAAAAATACGATGCCTTATTACACTTTTGTATGCTTTTTTGAGAGATTTACTATTTTAAATATAAATCCTGTTTGTAAATATTACCGCACTGCAACTGACTTCTGGTTTAGTCCTGTAGTTGAAACTGAAAGAGAAATTCAAACAGCAAAATGTTTCTGGAACTGGACTGTGTCACTCTTGGCCGCTGGTGAGAGTTAGAGCAGCTCCATGCTATCTCTAAATTTATTCTCTCCTTTTACTCAACTTTTACTCCTACTGTTGAGAAACAGTGAAGACACAGAACAAATGCTATCAGCACCCTCATCTGACCACCACATTCAAGAACCCCAAGGAGCGCACTTTCCTGTGTTAAGGAAATTGTTCAAACATTTCTCTGAACGCTCACTGCGGACGTATTGTAGGAGTGATGTTTTCTACAGGACGCGCCTCCCATGAAATGGTGCTTACCTAATGCTTTGTATTGAAAGCAGCATTTAAAGAAGGCAAATTATAATTTGGCTTCAGTGAGTGATGTTTGGCAGTTCATTTGCTTTCTTAATACAGAAATGAAAATAGTATAACAGTATGTGAGAAGTTGTTTATTCTAGGCTATACAAGAAGTAGTCTGCTCCAAACAGATCTTGCTGTTGTTCCTGGCAATGGACTAATTGGCTCGGAGGTCACTGCAAACAGGACACAGTTACAGAATAAGGTGTTTATTTATGTTTACATCATTCCTTTAAGCCTTCTTGCAGAGCAGGCTCTGAGGTGCCAGCTGCTTTCAAACACAGCGCAAGGAGACAGTCCCATTCTATTGATTGTTCTTTTAACATGATATACCTGGCACTTGCATAGCTCTTCCTAAAGTGCTTTGAGTCCTCAGGGCAAAGAATGGATCAGTGTTATGACTCTCATTTTAAAGATGAAAGATGAAATTCAAAGTGATAATTTCATTATAAACTAGGCAGCCTACAGCTTCGAAGTGATCCACAGGGCTGCGTCTTAGACTGAAAGGCAGCCTGTTGTTGTTTGCTTGGGGATTCTCTGTTTCTCGGCCAGTGGCTGACCAGGAGGATCCTGACAGCTGATGGAGAGGTACAGCCTGGCTACTTGCAATGACATTTATCCAGTTTCCATCTGTACCCACACTTGCTGGACTGGCTGCATGGCGGCTGCGGTTGTTTGGTGACAGGCAGCAAATTCTTATTTATTTAAGGGGGCTGACTTGCAGCCGTGAAATGGGGTGGAGAGTGAAATTAGATGTTTTCACTTTTGTGTTAAGCATTTGTCCTGCAGAGTTATGTAACTCGGGTGTTAGATGCTGAATCCAGGTGAAACATCCTCATGCTTGGAAAACTGTACAGAGAGCATCACAATCAAGTGTCTGTATTTTGCATGCAATTGTCATGTTCTTTTTTATGTGTTAATTTTTATTTTACCCTGTGTAGCATATCTAATTGCAACAGTAGCAGGCATTCATTGCTGCCTTTGACATTTAATCCAGTGGTGTATGTGAAATCACCAGTTTTGAAGATATGAGGGAGGGCACACCAGATTCAGTATTTTCTCACTGATAAAGCTTTTGGAAAGATTATTGCAGCTTTTGAAATGGCTCAGTTGTGCCAGTTCAGATTTGCATTTCAGATTGGTTCATCCTATTTGCAGTAAAAGTGAGGATGTGGATGTGTTATGTAGTGTTGGGATATGGGATGGGATACAGATGGGATATGTAATTCACCTGTAGTGAATTTGTGATTTGTGTAGTGAATTGGTGGATTTGGTTTAAAAAAAGAAAAGGTTTGTGCTTTCAAGCCAAATGACAACAATATAAATCAGCTTTTGGTTACATTGTAGCAGTGTTTACCTCAANACAAAGTGAGACGTTTGTTCTCAAGTCAGAGAAACTGTCTCCTTGGTCTTCTTTTAGTAAAGGTTAAATCCTGTATTGGAAGAACAGTAGTCTCAAAAATGCCAATTGTACTTCATATATCATCTCAGTGTGACTTTTTTTAAAGTTCCTTTTCCTGTGTGTTATTTCCTCATCTTGTTGCATCTCAATGCGGTCTGTTGCTATGCATTCAAATGAAATATACCATTAAGATATATAATACTGAAAGCCTCAGCTCTAAAGTCCAGTGAGACACATTTTCCCTTTTACTGGTAGATAGTGATAATGCAAGTCTCTAATCTCATTAGTTCGAAAGAACCACCTCGTAGCACTTGGGTGCTTTAAAAAAGCAAGAAGTAGAAGAGACATGATTAAGTTTGTAGAAATTGGAAGGAAAATGTTTCTTTTGAGGTAACAATATACTTACGCTAGTTCAGTATTAATGTTCTGGAAGACAATGAAAGAGTCTTTGATTCTGAAGTTAATTTGCCTGTGTGCTGCATGAGAAAACTTGGTATTTTGCATGAGTATGTTTGTGATACAACTACAAAATGGCATGTTGATTTTTTTTTCTAATTTGCCTTTCTGTCAATATTCCTTATGCTGTTTATCTTCCCACCCTCAGTGAGAGTAGTTGGCAACTCCATTTTTGTTTTTAGCTGCAGTGTTTATGATTATTCTCAGGTGTGTGTGTTGCTACTCTTGGCAACTACCAAATCTATCAGCTCTTCATTGACATGTTTAGTAAGTAGCATTATTGTTTTATTCAAGCACTTAAATTTGACTGATGAGTTCATCTATATGTTTTTTGCAAAAGTCTGTTAAATCCATTTATTTGATATTCTGATATAATTGCCTGTGCTTGTGTTAATGCTGTTTTCCAGAAGATTAAGCATATGCTATAGAATCTAAATTCCAGTTT
>RSEF01000008.1:21934881-21989499 GCA_003993805.1 Himantopus leucocephalus
TAGGAAAAAAAACCAAACACCAACAATTTTGAAAACAGAAGTGTTTTGAAAGGTTTTCTTCTGTGAAGAGAATCTGTGTTCAAATTGTGACCGTCATCAGTATTTTGCTTTTCTTCTAAAGAAATCAGTTAGTAATGTTTATGATCAGATATTAGTTTGAGAGGTAAAGATGTGCCATTAAGAACTTGTATTTATCCTGCTGAATCATTCATTGCCTTTCACAGTGCTGTTATAAGGTTGTAAGTTTGACCAATAAATATATAACTGAAATATTTATCTACATCTACAATTTTTCAGGCCAGAACCCATCTAGCTCCTTCCAAGCAGTTTTCCTTCCCCCTCAGTTAGTGCCTTCACTGTACAACTTCAGATTCTTTAAAGAAAACAAAGCCCCGGAAACCCAGAGCTTCCTTTATAGTCTGTAACACTCTGTTGTGAACAAACATCAAATGCAGTAATTCCAGTTCTGAGTTCCAACATCAGTGCTGTGTGTTGTAGCATGTCAGGGGTTCAGTGAATAATCAGGGCAAGTCACATTTCTCTCTAACTAACAAATTTGGTATTTTCAAGTGTACCATACTTTTCAAACTTTATAAATGTTTAATGATGGCAGCATTTAATTATGTGTTCAAATTCCAAAGATTGTGTTCATCATGAATTATTTACTAGGATGAAGATTTTATTCAATTTTTTGTTCACTGTAGAAGATTTCAGGAAGGGGGACTTCAGAATCAGTTTTAATGCCTATTTAATGCCTAACTCACTTTGGCTTTCTATTGCTTCACAGGCCCTTGGGGAGGCATAATGTTTAGTCAAATAATGCATGCTACTGTATTTTAGAAGCATCACTGCGTTGGCTGTCTGAATACTTAGGGATATCTCACGTATGGGCTAGAGCAGCATGCGAGTACTAACTCAGATGATGCTGGGAAACTATTCAATAACTTTGCTATTGAGGCTTCCTGCTCTCAGCCACTATTCTAAATCTTACTCCAGAAATGTCCACACGCTTTGGAGAGTCTTTATTTGGTTATATTGAAAGATACTGGCAGGAAGAACAGACCATAATTACAGCTATATTTCAGTGAGGTGCTTAAGCATGTGAGTTGTCTGTTACTTCAGTGAGAATAATTAAACCTTTAAGCACATACTTAACTGTCGCGCTAGTGAAGGCTCTAGTAATCCGTGCCGGACTCCGGCTTATCCTACTGTGGTTCCAAAATGGCATCGACTTCCTCTGGTGCGTGTAAATGTCATCAGAGGGTTCAGAAAGTGACGGCCTCCCATGAAGTCATCCGGTATCTTTAGGAATATGGGGCTACTGAAATCTGCAGATAGGTAGCTTTTAAATAGTTACTATCAACACAATGTGATCCATAAAAGTGGTGTTAGTGCTTTTGTATCCAGAACTGAAGCCTTTGGCATAAAAACGGCTCCTTCTCCCCCACTTACAGCTTAATGTTGTACCTTAACAATATGAAAATGCATGTATTTTTGTGCATTTATGGTTAGAGTCTGTTTGAAAAAGATCAGAATAAAGGACAATACCTCTTGATTCTACCAGATAGATCAGTTATTACTCTGTGTAAATCGGCATACACTCCTTGAATCCTACAAAGTATAGTGGGGTTTTTTAAGGATGGTTAAATTCTACTTATTACGTTTGGCTGCATGGGTCAAGCTGTGCTGAACTGCCCTTTCTTAGATGCAGTAGTTTGCTGTGAGTGGAGCGTATGAATTTGCATTGCTTTGGCCAGAGAACTAGAAAGAAATGAGCACTGAGGCATTGTTGGTGAGTAGTCTCCCCAGGGGATTGCAGTAGAGAACCTTTTCTGCTACTGTGTTTTTATTTTAAAGCACAGGTAGGGAACCAAGCCTAAAAGCGCCAGGAACTTCACAAACGTGCAATAAATAGATCAATTCCCAGACCTAAAGAGTTGGAGGGCTAAGTAAGACGAAAGACAGGAGGTAAGGCAAGAAGTTGCAAGGTAAAGCATAAAGTGGCAGTCAGGTGACTGTTACCGTACACTTGCATCTGAACTATGAGAAGTTTTTGTAAGTGCTAGAAGTGTTATAGGTACTGTTTATCTCATACTGGTGCAGTTAATACAGTAATTTAAATAAATAATGTAACTGTATCAAGCACCAGAAAAAAAGTTAAGAAGAAAGTCGAAGCATCACAGGATAAAATAAGTAACCAAATTACCTACAAATTTCTGTGCTTCTTTTAAGTGCCACTGCAGTGGAAAGTTCCTACAGTACTGCAAAATGTTTTGAAGGCTTTGAGCTCCTGTGATCCAAGGTGATCTGTCTGTTAGTAGAAATGAGGTTCTCAATACAAATGTGAGGATATATGCCTGCGTGTGTCACTCCTGGTTAGACTGAATGTGTATGGTAGATAGAACAAAGTGTTTTACAGTATTTAAAAATATACTAGATGAGATTAAGATTATTAACTACTTACTAGGCTGCAGAAGAAGGGTGAAATATTTCTTTAGAGCACTGATACCAAAGCAACATACTGATGCATGTGAAACATCGACTGTGGGGATTACCTCATATATCAGGTACATTGTTCAATTAATGTCTGTGTGCCTGTTGCTTTCTCAGATCAACCATCTTGTGTCCTTGTATTGGTTCTGATCCATTAAGAATACAAAAGGCCACATTTTTCATCTTACTCCAACGTGTGTAGAAGCATCACTGCAGACACACGGTGAAAGTAGGATATTTTGGAGTGCGCAGTTAAGTAGTAGCATCTGAATATTAAAGAATTTTGGCATGATACAGTTAATTTTTGAAGTATATTCTGAAGAAGAAAGCTTAATACTTGGTAGAATGTATTTTGAAAGAAAGATTCTGCCTCATTTCAGTTTGCTGTTGTGACACTGTGCTCATCAGCTGTGTAACACTGTAAGGTACTTCAGCATCTGTCAGACTTTTAATCTGATGAGCTATACTTGGAATAAACCTGAGTTGATGGAACAATCAGTGAGCCTTTGGCACGCTCAGAACTGATTAGTGGAAATCTAGCCAGTCTTTGCTCATGTGACACATAACTCTGCGCTGTATATACTAAGGCTGAATCATCGAGATTTTCCACTGTGACTGACCATTACTTAATGCTAATAGCTGCTCAGGGCATGATCACCTCATTTAGAGAGATCGTATATCCTTTCAAACATGGTAGAATTGTGATTATGTAGATACTTCAGTATTTGTTGACAGGTAACCACCTATTGTGGGGTTTCTTATTGATATTCCAGACAGCTCTGGTCATTTTTCCATAGATATCAGTACTGCAGTGACAGCTAAATGCACAGGAATGATTCAAATTTATGCATGTTAATTTTCAGACTTTCCGTCTAGACTCCGTAAAATTAACCCGTCATCCACTGAGATATAACTGAATTTCAAGGTACTGCTTGACAAACTCTATTGACAGTTCATGTGACACACCTCCACAAAAAGCAGCAACTACTTGCTACATAGCTGATGTATAACATGTACGATACCCTATTTGGAATATAATATTCCATGCATTACGCCTGTAATAAATGCACTTAACATGGTTCAGGGAAACAAGTATGCACTTTTCTATTTGAGAAGGATTTGTACAAACCAATTGATGTGATTACTCACATGTATCAGATTATGGGATTGGTCCTGAAGTCTGTGGATTTACTTGAAAGTACAGTCAAGGTTTGTGACCTTCTGCAAGCAAGCAAGAATACTACAAAATAAACTGATATATATATATATATATATGTAGTGTTATACTGATTGATTTGAACCAAAATCTGTCTAGTAATAATTCAGTGAAATGTAGGAATGTCTTTGGCACTCTACATTAGTATCAAGTAATTATCTCCAGCTAAGATAAAATGAGGGTCAAGACTGATTCTGACTATTAGAGCTGGAGTGTTGCTTGCTTTACGGAGCATGTTAATTTAAAGCTGCATTAGGAAGAGATTAAAAAAAAAAAATTCTCCGAAGTGAATTTCATAGTGACTTTTTTTTTAAAGACTGGTCACAAGTTGTTTTTAGAAGTTAAAGGAGGGCTGTTTGCAATTAGCTGTATGTTGGTTGGATGGACACAAGCTGCCCTAGTTGACTACTTTTGATGTTGAACTTGGTATTTCACATTTAGGGCTTTTCAATGGAAAGATCTCATCTCTTATTATAAACTAATGACAGTAAGTATATAATTTGGCATTTTGTAAAATTCATTAGAATAATACATAGGGGAGAAAGATCATAGCCCGGTGTCTTATCCTGACATGCCTTAGACTGATAAATTTGTAAGTGATGTCACTTGGTTAGTGTGGCTTGGTCTAGCCATGCTGTCATGGCATCATTGTACCTCGGAGTGATGGGCAACACCTGGTATCCATAAATATTAAAAACACTATAAATACTGTTTGACCTATCTGTCCTTTCTCTGATGCCTAATTTCAGATAATTAGATCTGAAATGGACAGTTTTGTGGACTGGACACTGCAGCTCAAACAGATGGTGGGACCTTCCTGCCCAACCTTTCCTTTATGACAAGACCCTTTCCCAGCACAGCTGTTGTCTTCATCTGTGTTCTCAAAACCTACTGATACTTTTTGCATGAGTTGCATAGCAGCTCTGCTTTTGCTTTGGAGAAGGATGTGAGCAACTCTACCCACCGCTCCTGTGGGCCCAGGAGCCCCGTTTCAGTCCAGCCTGGGGCCATCAGTGCCTGTCCCAGCGACACTGACACGAACAGTGCAGGAGTGCCAGCCTGCAGCTCTGCCCCAGCCCAGCCCAGCCCTGCCAAGCCGGGCCCAGACCTCGGGCTGACATCCTAGCCTGGCCTCAAGCACATCCCTGTCCCCATGGATGTGCCTGATGCTCAGGGCTGGTGTCCTGCTCCCTGGCTGGGATGGTGAGGCTCTGCCCTGCCGGCTCCCTGGGGAGCCCCCACCGCTCCTGCACCCCCCAGGGAGCTGCTGGACCTCACTGAGACACAGATGCCATGGTAGCATGGTAGGATCAGCACCTAGTAGTTTTAATATAATTCAGTATTTCGTGGATTTAGAAGCCTGATCTTACAGTGATATCAGCATATTAGCCATCGCAGTAGGAAGGGATCAGGCTGCACAGAACAATATTAGTGTTTGAAACAGTTTGAAAATGTTCAAAATTTTTATATGAGATTATTTTCCTCAGTGAGGAGGGTGCTGCAAACCTCAGCTGATGGATTGTGTGACTAAGCCAATTTCTTTCCTCTGTGAATACATTAACTGTGATGATAATACTGCGAGAAATCCAGAGGGCTAGTTCTTCAAAAGTAGTTTGATGAAAATTTTCATTCATTGCAAACAGATTTAAGTGTCTATGTGTTTTAAAGATCTAGGCCAAAATATTTTAAAGTCCGCAACATTAAATAGGAATAATGGAAATCAACATCTTTGGACGGTGACTCAGTCTTAGGTGAATGTATTGGTTAGCTGTTCATCACTACGGTGGTTCTCACCTAACTCTTTAAATTAGTATTTGTTTGGAGGTTTGTTACAGTTAATCAATTTTTCATAATGGCCCCTGTAAATCCAAATATAAAAATATATTCTCAGTTGTTTATATTCCTTTCTTCTAGCACAAGAGGAATGCTTTAGAGTGTGAATTTGCATCAGAATAATTCATAAAGCAGAGTTTGTTTCAGGGCTATTTATTTCTTCCCAAGCCCTCTCACAAAGTAGCCGTAGTAGAATTAGGGATATTGTGATCTTTTTGTGAATTACTAGTACAGTTGCCCCAGGAGGGCAACTTGATACTGGACAGTGGTTTAGTAGATCATGTAGATTGCAGGAGGCATTGCCTAAGAATGCAGCTGGAGGTAACAGCGCTCAATGCTAGGGACAACACAAAGGTTAACATAAGTTTCCACGCTCTGTAGAGTTGTTGAAGAAATCCAGGCAGAGGAAGATAGCATGTATGTTCGTCCTGGCACATCACAGACTGTTCGGAAGTGTAGTGTTTCAGCTAGCAGGAAAAAAACTACACGTAAGTTGGTGTCACGGCAAAATATTTGGAGTATGTTGGTGTCCGGAATATATCTGGCCACAGTAGGGGAAGATGTAGTATTTTTACATTAAAAATAGTTTTGGCTGCACTCACGAATTACTTCGGTATTTCAGAGGAGCATTTCTGGATAGCAGGTAGGATGGTTCTGTCAACGTGAGACGTTTCAGATGTACTAGTAGATATTCCTGTCTGAGCACCTGTCCTGCAGAGGTCTGTTGCTTTGCTTCTCAGACAGCTTTACGTTGTAAACATTTTGGTTCTTATCAGCCCTGTCAGGAAGCAGTCAGTCTGCTGCTCTGTCTATACATTAAATTGTATTCTGAAAATGGAAATATTTGGAACACAAATGGAATAAATATTCCAAGCAGCACAGTGATACAAAGCAGCAAAAATAATAAAAATGCTAGGCTCAGACTTGCGAAGTGATAACTCCATTGAAAGCACTTGATAACTGTGGGTCTATTTCCATCTTCTGTAATTACACAATGCGGAGAACTGTTAGTGGAAAGTCTGTATGTGCAAACCCTGAGGAGGGCATCAATGAGAAACAAAGTTTCCTTTGCGTTGATAATGGTGTGCCTTTGGTGTACAAACAAAAGATAACTGCTTTTTTATGCTTTTTTAATCAAGAACCCTGTTTTCCCCGTTTCTGCTAAAATGTGCCCTCTTTTGTTGGGGCTGGTCTACGTGCAATTTTTGTTCTATTGTGTTCACATCCCTAATGGAAATAGTTGTCTTCTGCCATGGGCATAGATGTATAATGTCAAGATGCCTTATCCCAGAAATGCCTTTTATTCTCATTTTCCAAGACTAGCTTATCATGGAACAAACACCTTTATACCTCTAAGACTGCATCCACGTTAAGACAATTGTACCGCTTTATTTATACTTTTATAATTAAAATGATACGTCTTCTGTGTGTGCACTGCATTTCAGTGAACACGTTGCTTTTGAAATATTTTTGAAGATATCCATCTTATTCCTAGCGTGTTTGTGTATAATCCTACCTCTCACTACCAGCAGTCTATTACGGGTATCTAAGTCCCTGATGGTGCATTGTATCCTCAAGTCATTTAGCCCTGTCTCTGTTCATAATGATACCACTGACCCCTCTGAGGCAATTCCTTCAAAGGAGATAACAGTTTTTCCCCTGCCCTTGACCAGTAGGCTGACTGTTGTGTTCAGCTCTCCTGAGGACACTGTTCTGTTTCCCTCAGGAATACAAAAAAAGTAATTTCCCCAGATAACAGCCAAAAACTCAATTAAGCTTAGATTAAAGAAAAGGAGGATTTATTGGCGTTTTATGGAATAGAGAGAAAAGGAAAATAAAAGATAGGAGATATTAAATTGCCTGAAGTGGAGACAACAGACTGTCCAGTTGCTAGCATTACGCTTCACTTTACAGAATAATTGGTGGATTTTTAGCTGCTTTTAACCATACAACAGTAAAACACTGGCTCTCCCACAGCCCAAAGCCATGTCTGTCTTTTTCTGTCACAGCCGGAAAGACTGTGACATGCTGTCTTTGAAACAGTGTGTGTGGCTGGAAAACCCCTTCAGTGACTTGGTCTCTAAATTTGATGTGAAGGTGTCAGTAGTTACAAAACATGTTTATTTTCCCAGAAGGATGCTGAAATACATGCAAATTGGGCCAAGTATACAAGATTTTAATTTCTGTTTTCCTAGTACATTGTTTTTTAGCATATGATTTTTTAAATCCTTTCACACAATGTATTTCACATCTCATTGTGATCTTCCAGAGGATCCATTGTCTTCTCATCACCTGTTTAAATGGGACACTAGGTACTTCCTTGGTTGAAACACAAGAAAACAAATTATTTGCATATCTTTAATTAACCCACTCTTTGTGTAGATTAAGATTGCCTTTAGTAACTGTCAGGTTTCTTGGCCAGTTGAATAAACAGCTTCTTGCATGCATTTCAATTACTGCACTTTTGTATTGCTAATGAGACCAAGCAACAGTTTCTTGGAAGCAATCTTAATTTAGCGATTTCATTCACATTTTTATACAAGTACAGTGTTCCAGCTATGTAATTAATGGTGCCATCTCAGCTTTAGAGGTGGATAGAGAATTAAAAATCAGCATGACAAATACATCAAGTATAATTCAAATCGTGAAGCCATGTTATAACTTATCTTAAATTATTTTCATTCTGCAGAGTCCCAAACTGCTTTACAGAGTATACGCAGAATATACATAGTGCAGACCATTCTGTCCTCAGAAGGCAGCAGCCAGGTGGACAGTATCTGACTGGGGAAGGTTTGGTCATGGCCAGAACATGAGTCTTGTGACTAAGACATGCTAGCTCCATTACTGGCAGCTGGCAGGACTTCAGGGCTTTTATGGCCTCATTAGGAGGGTTTCCTCATGGCGAACTGAGTGAGCCTCACAAGGTGAAGGGTTGAGCTCACCAGTCTTACTAATATAGCCATATTTCTACCAAAACCAATGTTTATGTGTATGGTTGTGTATTTTGAAGTTTCAGCAGCGTTCAGAATGCTCTACAGGCAAAGCTGTGCTCTGACGGACAGCTGCAGAAGCAGTGGGATAAACTGTAGTGGTGTGATTTGTAAATGAGCCTTAGGTCTTTTGTAGTTAGGCAGAAGAAACTTGATTATAAATAATTCCCACTATACTACTAAAAGTAGCGTTCAGCTTTTTGGCCAGATTACTTCAAAGAGGACTTCAGAGCTATTGCACCAGGAAAGCAAGCAGAGATATTCCAGGGTCAAATGGTAAAACAGCATCAGGGAAGGTTAGAGGGATGCATTTGCAAGTCAAGAAGACATTGAAGGGGATCTAATTATAGGCTTAATCGCTGTAGGTAATGACAATTCAAGCTACTATATTTAACATAGCCTGGATAGTATAACTGAGGTCATCCAACAAACGAATCAAAATCCAGAGCAGATTTTCAAGAAACGTTTAGAAAGGAATGGAAAGTCTTAGACCTGCCGAAGCCAAGAGGACTTTTATCAATGAGTCAAGTTTTCCAGCAGAGCCCAGATTTCATTCTACACATAGGACTGTGGCTTTGTTTCAGAAAACGTCTTCAATGTGTTTATTGATAAACTTCTAGTAATGTATATACTTAGCATTTTGCTGGAGCACTGCCCATGATATGCTGTGGGTTTTAGAGCGGGAAGTTGAGCCAGGGTACGTACTATGATCCTATTGCCAAATCCATCACTCCCTTGCGTGGTGACTTTGGCTGAGGCACACGTGAATGTTTATGATTATTTGCTCCCAAGTCTCTCCACATCTAAACTACCTATCTGTCTTCATAAAAAGCTTAAACATCTGTGATGAATAGTGCTATATAAGTGCAGTAACTTGATGTTTTCAAGGAGGAGACAAACAAGGGCCAGTGAAAGAGTTGACTAGGTGGATGAATGTAGCTGTATTCTCTTCATTCCTACTTGTCTGCATTTGTAGTTCACAAAAGCGGAAACAATGTGGTATTAATTCATGGTCTATAAAACAAAATCACATTTTTAGTCTTGCATTTCAATCGGTCTCATTTTTATGAACTTTGCAGTTGTGTTTCACTTGGGATGTATTTGGCTGCTTGACAAAGTGACTGGAGATTTATAATTCCTTATTAGTAACTCAGGGCTCTAAAGGGAATAACAGAGTACTTATTTACTTTTCTAGGTCAGACTCATGATGTAGGAGTTTAATGAACTTCTGCTAAACAGGAATTGAAGCAGAATTAAAATCTCTGAGTGCATCTGTCCAATAAGGTTATTCATCTTATTTTCTATAGGGTAGATAGTTTTTCCTTGTGCAGGGCTGTTTAGGCTGCACTTTCTAAGTAATCAGCCAAGAATATGAGACTCTCATATAGAACCTGGTATTAAGTCAATGCACTGATGTGATTTTGCTTTGAAATTACATTATGTCAGATAACTGTATTTATGTATCAGTGTTCGGGGCATAAGATCCCAGTTCGAATGTGCTGAAAAAGAGTTTGTGATTCATGTTAGCAGCTGAACTATTGCTGCAGTTTTGATGCCTCTCAGATATTGTTTGAATCAATAAGGTGGGCACTTCTCTCTCAAGAACACATTCAAATCTATGTTCAAGAAAAACAGTGCAGTATCTCTGCTTCCCTGTAAATGTGAAGAGAATACAGTGTTTCATATTCTCACAGGAGATACACATTGGGATTTACTTGAAATTACTAAATTAGTGATGGAGATAAAGATGCATGGAAGAAACACAAAAACATGTTATATAACCACAGCCATGCTTTTCACTGGACTTGCATTACGGGAAATAACATCTCCTTTTTATTGAAAAGAAGAGTTTGTATTACATTCAGAAATGTCCATGTATCATATGTGTAAACCACAAAAGTATAATTGAAGATTCTAAGTATTTCAGTAGATGCTGTTGAAGGTATAACTGTATATGCACATAAAATGCCAAATCTCCTTGGTTTATGCAGTATTTAGTAAATGAATGTCCATTAACATATGTTTAAGACACTATACAGTTATCTGGAAAAAAACACCAAAAATACAAACCAAGAGATAATAGAAAACAATGAGTGAGGGGTTATGTCTTAAATATCCTATATTCATGCTTATTCATGGCTCTGAAGAAACTTATGCCTTCACGCTGTCCGAAACACTGATCCTGATATAAGTTCCTCCACCCTTTTCTGAAAAATCAGAGATCAAGGTCACCTTTGCAAAAAAACATCTAATTCTCAATTAAACAAGAAGGTCCTCTGCTTTGCCCTGAAGAGTAGCCTGGTGGTTAGAATGTTTATCGAGAATGCAGAGGGCAAAACCTTCATGTGTTCTTTGGTTGGAGGTGATTTACAATTCTTTCTCTAAGGATAGAACCCTAATCTCTAAACTAAAAACTAACATGTGGGTCAGAGTACTTTGTACTTCTTGTTGGAGCTCTGCCTCTAGGCACAAAGAACAGAGCAAGCAGGAGTGTGAGCCGAAGGCTGGGAGGAGCTTGGTTCAACCCCTGCTCCTCTTTCTGCATATTATCCAATGACCATTTTACACAGAACTCCTGAAAGTCCTCAGAGCATCGACTAGCTTCTTTAGCCTTCAGGCAAGCATGTTGTAGTCTCTGTTCACCATTTCTTCTTGTTATTCACATTAGATGTTATTCACATTAGCGATGGAATGAAGTATTGTACTTTGAATTCTTTTTCTGCCTTACTCCTCATCGACTAAGTGGGAGTTCAAGGGGTTCAAGTTAAGCCAGGCGAGGTTTAGATTGGATATTAGGAAAAATTTTTTCACTGAAAGGGTTATCAAACATTGGAATAGGCTGCCCAGGGAGGTGGTGGATTCACCATCCCTGGAGGTGTTTAAAAAAAGGGTAGACGTGGTACTTGGGGATATGGTTTAGAAGTGGTTTTTGTCAGGTTAGGTTAATAGTTAGACTTGATGATCTTAAAGGTCCCTTCCAACCTCAACAATTCTATGATTCTAAGTTGCCAACTGGCAGAGAGTGCAGAATCCTGATTACTCTCTATGATAGAAGAAAGAGAAAGAACCTAGCTCGACATTTGGATTGCAGGTGCTAAGAGATACATGGGAGAAAAACAAAATGGCCTTTTTATTAAACAAGTCTGATGTGGAAGAGAGGGAGGAGGGATTTTATATTTCCTTTTCTAGTTTTGACCAGAGAATACTTGGCTCAAGAGCAGTAAACTACCATTATTCTTGCTTGTAAAAAGCACGTAAGAATCAGGACTGCAAACAGGTGAAATTCGTATCTAATAGTAAGGAAGGAAGGCTGTGCCCATGTGACAACTAAGCACAGAAGTGAACAAAGAAAGCTTTCAAAGCATTACTGGTCAGTCTGTCTGATTTTGTAGTTGGTCAGTGGGAGGACCAGGTGTAGTTGTTTGCCAAAAAGGAAGGCTAAAGAAATTGGAATGTCTAGAACGTTTTTGGGGGAATGCCATATTGAAATGGCCATGGGCGTTGTTGGCTTCTTCAGGATGTGGATAATGGGAATAACTTGTCTGTCCTACTGTTGATGGTCAAGGGAGGAAATCAGATGCCAGAGCTACGCTAAGGAGCCCTGTAGGTGTTGAGAGAGGAGAAAAGGTGTGATCACAGACTGGCAGAGTTGTTTTGGAAGAGACTAATGTAGAAGCATTTGTACCCGTAAGTCTGGTAGAATTGGGCTTGATATTGTGAGGGGGTGATGCAGCTTGCCTAGTACAAAGCACTTCTTTACCGTATAGCTGTATACCTGATAGGACTGCTTTTCTGGCATAATATACTTGTTTTGCTATAACAGTAATGTGCCGCTAGAATAAAAATTACCTAAGAATAAGAAGGGCTGAATACAGTGGAAGAGCGTCTCTCTTTCTCTTTGGGAGGGGTAGGTAGAGACAATAGTGTAATAATAGCATTCCTATCCTATTCATTGATATGGATTTTTTCCCACTAAGATATATGAACTGCCTTGAAAACTGGGTCAACTTAAATGCTGTCACAAATGCTCATCACCAAGTGTATATTGCTGCATACCTGTCACACTCAGCAGCTGGAACGAATTTCATGAACAGACTGGGGTAAAAGGTGAAGCTCAGCAGGATTATTGGCTGTGAAGGAATCACACTTTTGCAGTTTGTCCAGTAGAAAAGAAAGGAAATGGGGCAAAATTGTGCTTAATACTGATAAATACAAATAGTATTTGTCTTTTTGTTTTAAATTGATATTTTTGTTTGTCAAATTTATTTGCATACATTTGGTAAATGGAGTATTATTCCCATGGTGGATTATTCTTGCTGCTTCAGAGACTGAATTTATTGACATATCTAGACATGGAAATTTACTGGGAATTACTTGAAACCCTTTGGGGGTTGAAAGTTCTTTAAATGGAGTTAGTTTCAGTGTAATAATGGGATTGTTGGTGATAAATTACAATATTACGTATTTACTGCTAACCAAAGAAGAGCTTTTTAGAAGATGCTCGCTCTTTTATGCCAAAATGAAGTTACATGGGTGAAATCCATGGTGTCCTCTCATGGCATATCTTTGCTCCAGCAACTCTTGATGATCATAGTCTCCCACTCTGGAGACATTCAAAACCCACCTGAATGCCATCTTGTGCAACCTGCTGTAGGTGAACCTGCTCTGGCAGGGGGGTTGGACTGGATGATCTCCAGAGGTCCCTTCCAACCCTGACCAGTCTGTGGTTCTGTGGTGGTTCACTGTAGAAAATTTAGGATTTGTGCCGGGGAACAACAGCATCTCATCCTAGTTGAACTGTCCAGTAATGCTTGGGAAGTAATAGCATGTATGATTGATGTGCCCCTGTGTTGTATGTCAGTAGGTAGCTTGTCAGCCTGGAGAGAGCCAACGTCAGGGCTCAAGCCTGTACTTTCCTTACTGTGTTAACACAAGCTGAAAGCATCCTCTAAGACAGATCATAAGCTTTCCTGTGCGGGTAGGAGAGTGGTAGAGAAGCCGTAGTTATTGTTCAGGCTAGCTCTGCAGCTAAAGCCTGCCCTAGGAGTAAGTGATTCTCATCTGCATCTATATCCATTCAGTCCTTAGCTTTTTCACTGACAATGCCTCCAGGATGCGAGAAGACAGTTGTGGCTTTGTGATGCAAATCAGTCCTGCCAAGTCTTTCTCACTAAGAAGGTGACTCATTCATTCGGGATCAATTTTTAAGACGGGTTGTAACATCTCTCTCATTTGGCATGAAGGATTTTGCTGAGCGTTTCAATGAGACAGTTACAATCTCACTCAAAATTTTCATAAGAAAATTTCCTTGCGTTCACATGGTCACTCTGAGAGTTGTATGTGAGTGCCAAGAACTGGACAGAGGGACTGAAAAGCAATAAATTAGCTCTCCCAGGGTAAGCAGAAATTTTGCTTGCAAGAACAAGTTGAAGAGTCGCTGGGTTTTTCTCAGGAGGAAGGCAAGAGCAGAGAGGACAAGAGTGGTCCAGATGACCTTACTGGTTTTACCAGGACATATGGCAGGTGACTCCTTAGTGGCCTGTTCTTCAGAAGAAGTCGAGGGGAAGTGGCACAATAGAGTCTTTTGCTAAAGTGTGAAGAGTAAAGCAAATAGAAGCTCTAGCGCATCTGTTTGAGAGGGAGGGAGTAGGAATAGATTTACTGAAACATGTGGCATGTCCTGGAGAACGGGGATGGAGCCAGCAGCAGGGTGGCCAAGCAGACAGGAGTTGCTGTGCTGCTGAAGGCATGTTGCCCTGCAGAAGCTTTGTGTGTACAGGAAATTCTCAGGTTTTGCTTCAGAACTGATTTTGGGCAGAGGAAATGCTGGGCTTAGTTAGTTGGAGGCAGAGTACCTGAAGCACTCTTCTCCAAACCCCTGGTGGGAATCCTGACACAGGGTTAAAGGGGAGAATATGATGCAATACTTCCCAGTTAGGACTACACAAAACTGGTTAGATTAAGCATCAGTATCTCAGTTGTGATAACGACAGAAGTCTGAAGTGAGCATATATGACCATTCTTCACACATTCCCTAGATACCATCACTCTGGAAAATCCAACTCAATCAGTCAGAAATTGTGTCCAACTAATATATTGGTTTAAAAATCGTAGGCTAGAAATACTAATGTTAGCTATAGCGTTTATTTTTTCCTTTGCTTTTGAAATTTCATTGTGTACTTAATGTTACACTTTCCAGTTTCTCAGCCACTCTGAGAAACTTCTTGTCTTCTAATCCCATCACTCTGGGAGCTGGAGGTTTAAGAAAAACATGCAATATTATGAAATATATAATGAAATTGTAATAATTGGCAATATGGTAAGAAGAGTAAACAGATCATCAATCTAAGACTACTATACGCAATAATTCATCCTTCTCTGTTTGTGAAGCCTGAGTCAAGAAAAGCCTTATGTGGTTGCTAGAAGGAAGGTTGTCTACTAAGGTCCAGAAATGCTGTTAATTTGCAGATTCAAGTCATAAGCAACCATCACTGTATTCCCAAGACAAAAAAAACCCACCACCAGAATGTAGACCCTGAACTTGTAAATATGTTGAAGTTACCAAATTATGCTTTAATAACGTAACAGCTATATGTTTTTAACAAGTGACGAATACATAAAGAAAAGACATTTTATAAACTGTCCATAGACTGAAGTTTGACCGTACAAAGTCTTTGGTAACTCTATGCCGATAGCAAATAAAAAAGAAATAGAAAAAAGATTGAAATCTATAGCATGCTCAACTGATTTGTATAACATCCTAAAATTCACATTCACACCCTCAATCTTTTGTGCGCTCTCTTCATCCTTTAAAATGAATTTCAGGGATGTTTCAAATGCGTTCTTAATTTACCATATGTGCTTCATTTATGTTGTATCGCTGCAGTGGCATATATGTGGCAGAGAAATTTCAGCCTAGAAAATAAAGATATACGGGGAGTGAGCAACCGTGAAAGAAAGGAAAAAACACTGAAAAAGTAGTGAGTGGAGAAACTTGGTGCAGAGGAAGTAGCCTGGATTTGAGAGAGAATTCAGTGATGCCAGCCTGTTGAAGCAAAGCTTGTTGAAGTGTGTTAGACAGTTGGAAACGGAGTTGTAAAGGGGAAATTTAATCTCCTCCTTAGAAGACAGCGAAATTTAACTGATACTGGATAAAGGGAAACCTCCTGTGATGCTGTACGGCTAATTTTCACAGAGAATGCTTAATTCTCTCAGAAACTGCAAGACTGCATTTATCATTTTAGTAAATAGAAATTGCTGCTTGTGAAAATCCATTTAGTAAATGTTATTTTGGAGGGTGTTGGCATCTTATGCAGTACTGAGGCTTCTCTATCCACTTTTTACCTGACCTGCTAAACAACTGCAAGTTTTCCTTCATTCAGTAAGCTTTAGCTGAATAAAAACCTCTACCAATTCTTAGTATCTTCAGATAAGAAAAGGCATGGTATTAAGATGAATGGTTAATATGTGGAAAATTATTCAAGATAGAAATATTCTGCCTGCAGTTCTATTAATTTTATCAATGCATATATAGTGCACAATTATGATATATAAGAATTCGGTACACCCATGTGCAGTAGACTGCATAGTATCTATCAAATCTTTACGCTGTAAATAATTTACATTTATTGCCAAGCAGAATCAGAATTTTCTAATCTCAGAGGAAAATAAAGTCTTGTCAGCCCATCATGTTGTCATTATTACTCAATGCCTAGTAACCATTTCCACAAATGTTAAAGTCTAGACATCCTACCTCTTCTTGGATGAGATAAGTTGATTGATTCCTGGAGCCAATCTGATCAAGATGCAACTGTCTTCCTCGAACTTGATGTAGCATTTGCTCTGGGTAAGAAGAACAAAGAGAATGCTAGTACTTGTTTGTGCTTTGGGCCAATCTGGAAAGGGTAGAATATTTTATTATATATTTTATATACCCCCTGCTACTAGTTTTGCTAGCAGGGAGAAAGGAGGCATTTTTCTACTGTGATACTCAGAGTGCTTAATTAATACTCACCAGAGCTAAGCCCTGTAGAAAACCACAGATAAGTTTTTTGTTCTTGAAAAGAAGACAGAGGCTGACCGACTATTAAGACCCAAATTGCCATGGGTAACACAGGAAGTATGCAGTTATTTCTGATGAAGATGGTGTGTTAACATTTTGTCGGTCTGTGGGCTTGAGTTGGTCATTCCAGTCTTTTACTCAGGAGGGACGAACACATTGTAAACTATTGCGAGGTGGTGTTGGATAACTGGTCTTCACATAGGATTAAAAGGCATCATTCAGAATATACAAGAGGAAGCTGTTTCAACATGCAAAATGCACAGAACCAGGTTGCTTCAGACTATATTTATCTGCAAATTGTAAATGTATATGTAATTCACATTTCCATAGTAAGAGTTTGCACACTGCACAGAGCTTGCATAGCCCGTACTTCATAGGCAAATACTGTTGAAGAAATTCAGGGTGGTGATCAGTCCAACTTGTGTCACCTCCCTAATTTGAAAATCCTGTTGATAGAGAGTTGTACAAGAAGGCTAGTTTGACATAGAAGGATATGCATTGAGCTTGAATATATAGTTTGTCTGTGATACAAGTGCTGCCTCTGTAATGCAGATTTCTTCTCTTAAGAAGCATTCACTTCAACGTGTTATGCAAACTACTGCACTACAGCAGCAGCCATAGAAATACACTGCAGCCTGTCCCAGCTATTACACGCACCTGTTGACTGCAGGGATCGAAAAAACAATCAGCCAACAAGCTCTAGGATCGCACTGGTATGATATTTTCTGCCAATTTAAAAATAAAGACCTAGGATAGGGTTGGTGTAACGTCCAAAGGAAGCCTTGCCTGGATACAAAGCTATGGCATTATGCTTTTAACCTGCTGTCAGCCCAGTAGGAAAGATGAATCTGTTTTATTTGGATTATCTGAGGTGCCACTACTTGGCAAACCAGAAATGTCTTCCATTTATGCACACTAAAGTGAGCACTAAGCAGGGCATGTCTTTATTAGCTCTGGGAAAGAGCTTTCCTATTCTTGTGTTAGCAAAGGCTAGGATTTATTACAGCGTAGTGTGGGAAGAAATTAGTCATCCATGATGTGGAGTAGGATATTTTCTCTTTCACGTGGTTTCTCCATTTTTTCCTTGTAAGCCACTAGCACTTTCCTGCATTTTAGATGATGCATTTGCATTTCTAGTTTGTACATTTCCCTTTCTGGTTTTGCTCTTCGTTGGCGTATAAGAGGGGAAGAGATAATAGAATTAAGGGGAAAGGTGATGAGCACACCCATAGCCACAGCAGAATGGTTTGGGGAGAATTGTTGTCTTTAAGTACTGCTATGGTATCTGGTTACTTGGGGAACTACGTCCGTATATGTGAACTAAACATAGAAATGACAAAGTACTTATAAAGGGCCCAATTTACAAGTCATGTGTCATTTTTGCACTGAATAACTGATTTGTATTTGCAGTTAACGCCATTTGTGTCTGAGATGATAGAAAAGTAAATGTAGTGTCCCTGTTTGCTAGCAGTTCAGACTTGGGACTGTAACGTAAAGTATAACGTCGGGCAGTGCCTCGCCTAGTCTAATTTACGGCTTTGGAACAGCTCGTTACACACCTGCTGTGGGACTGGGTGATGGGAGTAAAGAAACCCCCATCTTTTCATGTGCCCTACAGCAGATTGCCTGGTCTGCAGCGCTCTGCTGCATCAAAAGTAGATTAAATCTTTATTTAAGAATCACAGGATGGTGATAGTGCTCTTAAACAGTAGCTGCTATTAAAATGTCAGCGTTGCTGTCAGTCACCACCAAGTACCTGAGTTAGCGCTGTTTCCCTTGATATTGAGAATGGAAAATAGGTTTTTACTTAAAGTGAACTGTTGTAAATGAGGAGCACAGATTTAATCCTTTCTGATATGGCTTATTATCCATCTGTAAGATTAAAAATGTAGGTTGTATTACTTCAGGGGTTGCACTGACCTCTAGATTTCATGCTTTTGGATTTTGCTACTTCTTATGTACCATTATGTTTTTATTCCCTATTTTGGCAATATCAAGGCTTAGTCATATATGTGAAAGAAAATGTAAAGGTACAGATAATGTGGTAATTGTCCATTTTATGAAAACTTTAGAGGTCTGTCTTGTGAGCATTGTGCAGAATGGCAGATATTGATATTTTAACTAATTATTCAATCAAGGATTTGGCAGGTCAGTCAATGGGAATGATGTACAATGGACTAGAATTGATCACACTTCATTTCTCATCAAGTGGCAGAGCAAATGGTAGCTGAGATGATAAGTTAGGATCATTGCCAGTCATTTTTAGGCTCATGCCTTCCGTTTTTTCTTTCTTTTTTTTCTTCCAAACGAGAACCCCCAGACTATTTGATGAAAGCGAATGTCCTCTGATGTTGGTGAATAAAGCAATGCGGAGTTTTTGTGGCCTCTGAGGGACATGAGACTATTTCTGGCTTCATAATTGATGCTGCTGCATAGTCCTATAATCACCTAACCTTATTGAATTGTCCCCATGTGAAGATTTGATTTCAAATTTAGTAATCATTATACATCATTTATTTTCACATAGATTACAGATTCATCTGTAAAGTGACAGAATTTCACCCCAGAGCTCTTTGGATGTTCGGCTCTTCACTTTTACTCTTTGTGGATATGCTTGCGACACTTCCAACTTTGGTGATTTACTAGCAATTAGTAGGCTTCCACGGCAGATTTATTGTAGCCTTCCAAAGAGTGATGAATCAGGTATGTGGCTACAAAGAAGTGGTTTCCTAGGACTTTTATTTAATACAGCAAAACAGTTAGATCCTGTGAAGAGCTTTGGTATCCAAAGCAGGACTTAACCCAATTAAAGCTCCACTCCTCAGCTCAAATGTAAAATTGCAGTTTAAAAAAATCTTTGCTTAGCTTCTGCCTAACCCTGAAAGCACATAAACCAACTCGCTGTTCCCTCATTTGAATTTCAAGTGAACTGGATGCCTACACTTCTTTTTCTGCATCTGCCAGTATCTTTGCCTGATTCCTGTATAAGGCTGCTCGGGAGCTGGAAATTAGAATTTCTTTCTGCCAAATGCCCTGCCTGGTTCGGCAGACCCACCCTGCATTCATACAGCCAGCCATGCCCCTAGAAACGTTGCTGGAAGGGATGGTGCCCTCTACCCGTAGGAGCTGTTTCTTCGTATCGCTGTTGGCTCGTGTGGTTCATACTTGGTGTGAGGTTTTTGCATGCATTCCAGTTTCTGCTGTTGTGCTATTTTGTTCCTGTCAAAAAGGTAACTTACTATTTATCTTTTGGGATAGGGATTGATTCCTTTGGAAATGGTGAATATTCAAAACTAACCTAGTTGTGACAGGACCAAATGTTTTCACATTTACAAGGTTTCTTATGAAAATTTATTGATCTGCTCTTTTTATTTGCTTTCCCAGATGTCTATTGCGCAATACTGATTGAAAAAATGTCTCATTTCTGATGTGAAACCATCCACACGCTAAACAAATACACATTGAACCAAAATAAACTATATTAATAACTTACTTTTTTAATTAAATGCAAATGTAGCATCCATTGCAGTCTGTTAAAGCAAACAAAACCCCTAGCGCGTTTAGCATGTTAAAAAGAAGATTTTTGCTGTGTTCACAATGTTATACAATAATTAAAAAGGAAACCAGCTAAGCCTTCAGAACCTGTCCCCTTCTACAGAATGTAATTAATTTCTGTTTAATTATAATAGTAGGGCTGTAGTGTGATTATTATTTTTGAGGGGTAGAATTCCTGCACCGTTGCTGTTTTTTGTGTTTTGGGAAGCAGAACACATGACAGAAAGGGAAAGATTTGAAACACACTCCAGCTGTGATTAAACACTGACATGTCAGTGGAGTTTGGCTGCTTGTTTCTTCAAATGTGGATTTCCAGGACGGAGGCTTTTCCTGGCTGCGCTGTGCGAACAGGAGCGGCGGTTTCTCCTGGGAGAAGGATGTGTTGTTTTCTCCTCGGGTGCGCAGATCTGGGAGGTAGGCAGGCCTGACACACTGCAGACACTGCCATGCTCAAGGTGAAATTCCCACTTCGTTCCCGCTGTTTTTTGGGGTGGCGGGGTGCCAGCTGTCCTCAAGGGCTCTCCCTTGAGAGCCGTGTGGACACTAGGTGGTCTCACTGTGCCTTCGACCGGGCAGCCCGAGTCACCATTACGCTCTCGTGCCACCTCCTGGCAGATTGTCACCGTGTTTGCCTGTCCGTGCTGTCCGTGCCCCTTCTGCCCGGCCCTGTCCTCTGCAGATGTATTTGTCACAGCATGCCAGCCCCGTGAGATCAGCGTGAAAGCCAGTGGGGCTGCAGGTGGCCTTGTGTGGGCACGGTGGGGAATGGGAGAGGACAGCGCAGGTACGGGGACACTGCGCAGAGCCCTTCTGGGGGTGCTGCGGGGGTCCGATGTTACACCTGCGCAGGGTGCGTGCAGTAAGGTGGGCTGTCGGGCTCTGAGGGTGTGCCGAGCGCGTGAAACATCAGGCAGCTCCCGAGAACCACCTGATACATGTGGGCAGCAGAAAGACTGGTACCATCTCCCCCTGCCAGCGAGGCAGTGGGGTTTGGGCAGCTGGAGGCAGAGTCTCCTGGCCCATTCTGCTGCAGGGTGAAGCAGCCCCTGAGGGCCCAAGGGCCATGTAGTAAAGAGAGGATGAACCACCTGGTCACATCTTTGTTCAGTGGAGTGAAGCAGTTACACCTGATGAGTAGCTGGTATTCCTCTTTTTAATTATTTGCTGAAAGATTCCAACACAAAAAAGTGTCCTCACTTCAGTGTTTCTCCCCTACAAGAAGGAAATACCCTGCTGTCTCTCCTGAGAGCTGAAGTTGTGGCTCTAGAGAGGTCTAGGTTTGTCAAAAATGCTGTTTAGGTGGGTAGGCATTATTTGAGGCAGTAAAGCTGGAAAGATGACTTACATGTCCAGCGCAGAAAAACTACTTTAGAATATGTCTGTTCCTCTGAAGAAACTGTTTGACAGAAGTTCATTCACGTGAAACAAGAATCCTGGGCTGCAGCCAGGCGTGGTACTGAAAAGAAGCACTGGTTACAGAATTCAAAATTTCCTGCTGACAGGTATCAGTTAGATGTCAAGGCATTCGGTAATGGTGATTTGAAACAATGAAAGATTAAGAGAGACTTTGAAAGACCTCTGCAGCCTAGCACTTCTTGGTCATGCTGCCATGTTCTCCTCATTCTTCCATGACCACCACTACCATCGCCCATCTTAATGTAGCATTTGGGGCTGAATTTTATATACTGTCAGTGTCGCTGAAGAAAGCAGTGCCATCCACCTGCCTTTTTTTTTTTCCTTCTGCCTTGTTTTACGTCTCTTTGCCTCCTGTTCTCATTGTGAAATGGATCCAAGGAGTGATCCAGTGAAATATGCTCCCTCCCCACCCCAGGAAGACATGAGTAGGAATTGTTTAATGTCACTACCAGGTAAAATGCACTTCAAATGCCACGCATGTCACATCCAAGGAGTACAATTTAGGACTAGTAATGTGAAATAAAAAGCAGATAAAGTGTATGAAGCACCCGCAAATCCCCTGGGACTCTGGTACTCTGCATTTCACCTCTTTGCAGGAAGGTTTCATTTCTGCTGCTGTTCACTAGAAGATGATTCTTTTTTTCCTGATTTCTGTGGTATCTGTTCTTAAACCTACCTCTTGCATCCTCTCTACACCCTTCTACACTTCAAATTCCTTGACCAACTGCTTTGGGTAACTGTGGTTTTAAGTTATATCATTTCCCCAGTTATAGATAAGCTGCATCCTTAAGCAAGGAATATTACTGAAGAGTGTTAGCCAAGTGCCTAGGAATGATACTTCACTCAAATCAGTTGACAGTAAAACACAAATAAAAGCATTTATGTGCCACAGCCACAAGAGGTAGCACAGTTATACATGCCGGTGAAATACACAGATATGGAAATAGTCTTAACTCTACTTCTAGCAAGGTCAAACCCCCTCTCTCCCTGTAATTAGCTGACTTGCTATCAGCTCTTTCCTGGCTCAGCTTTTCAAGGACTCCCTCTTCTCATTTGCCCTGCAGCTCGGGGTACCTTCCTCCGAGAGAGACCTTCCCTTCTCTCCAGGCAGCCTTTTTTCTCTAGTTCCTCCAGAGATTCCAGTTAGCCTTATCCTTTCCACCCAAACTTATTTACCCCTAACTTGTTCAGAAGATAGTTTCAACGTTCTGCTATAAATTCAAGAGCATCTCTTTGGAGAAGTAATGCCACCTTGGCAGACAGTGCCACCTCTTGTACTTGATTGTTTCATTAACCCTTGGTGGTAGGTGCATTTCAGTGCTAAATGTTTCCATCCAGTGAGTGTTTAATTTCATATTAACCTGCACACTGACAAATAGACTTGCTACAAACATCCTGATTGGATAAATATGTTTATTTGTTTATTTTTGTCTCCCTATCAGGGCTGTGATAATAGTAAACAATTGGAGAGACATGTTTGGAATGCTTGAGACCCTTTGAAAAAAAGACCCAAAGAGCTGACCCCTGAATTCAAAGGATTATTTCTCAAATTTAGTTGTAGTCCAAAACCAGTTAAAATTATATTGATACATAGTTGCAGATACAGATTTTTAAACATCTGTCTTCAAGATGTTTTCTTTTCATCTGCTTTTAGTCCAAAACTGAATATACAAATATTTTAGCCCAAAATACACTCTCTTTTCCTTCTCTACATAAGTGCGTGGGAGAAATTCCCAGTGGCTTTCTGCATCCTGTCCATTTCTGAATGAAATGGATGTTTTGACCAGTTTTGCTGCCAGTACTGGTTTCCAGCATCTGTCTTTAGTGTCAATATGCCAGTGGTTATGGAGGCTACCTTGGGATCCTGCTGCAGAGGTGGTACAACTTTGTGTATTGTTGAACCTGATACACCCTCAAAAAAAACATTTTAAATTCAGATGCTGTATCTTCTGGCAAAAAAAAAATTAAAATATTTTTAATCTGCTTTTGTTCCCTATTTTCTGATGTGCTGTTAACTCAGAGGGGCAGAAGTAAGAGCATGTAGAGCAGTCTGGGTTAATATAAAATATGCTGATGACTACGTGGAGCTAGCCACATGAAAATCGAAAGGCCTTAGAGAACACCATGAGGCTGAACATTTTTGACAGTTTTTGAAACAAATACCTTTGAAGAAAATTTTTGAACAAAGACCTTTCAAAGGAATGAGGATCCTTATTTTTATTTCAGTCTACTTCAACAAGATAAAGAAATACAAGACAAAATATATTTTAGAGAAAATTCTCCATGGGGTCATTAACTCTTTGTAATCAGACATTTGGTCTTAAATTTCATCTGGCCTGTTCTGGGGACTCTGTGTGCTGTGATGAAGTTGTCATATTAAAACTGGGTGCCATTGGAAAGGCTTGCCTCTGTCCTCGCAATTGCTATGACGTTGTTGCCTTGTAGCAATAATGGCCGTAGTGAGAGTTTGAATGCATTTGGATGAGCCAAATAGTGTTACAGAAAGCAACAAGTGCTTGAATTTGAAAACTTGGGCACAGACTTTAAGGATTAGTGATGCTTAGCTGTGAAGCTGGGTTAGATAAAAAAAGTGACCCTGTAAAACTTGAAGCTCAAAAAAAACTCTTGCACAGCCATGACAGGTGCAGAGAGAGCAGCTGGGGGCATATTTCCATGAAGCGTTTAAACTGGAGAGAATTTCCAAAACGTACCAAAGCAGATGAGAGAGGTTGATGTGAAAACTTTCTGAAGCAAAAATCCAGACTATCCAATACCTTTTCTGTAGACTGTTGACATAATTCCCATTTTTCTGACGCTTCAGTGATAACAATTTGCATAGTTAAGACACAAGTTAAGACACAAGTTAAGACTTGTGGCTTTATTGCATTTTAGTGCAAGTACTTTAGCTGCCGAACAAAAGTAAAGCAGTTTGATGTAATATGGATGTCTATTTGCACTCCTTTTAAGATAAACATTAGGCAATAACCATTTCTTTAGAGCCTGTATATTGTTCATATGATTCTCTCTCCTGTATAGCAGCTCATGTTCATCAACATGATACATTCCTGCCTGATTTTCCAGTTCTGTCTTTCATTGAGGATATTCTTTTCTTTCTCTGATTGCTTTTTCTTCTTAGACCATTACTCTAGTTGATAGCTTCAGGTTATCATTGTATCCTATCTCCCTCTCCAATAAGCCCATGATTGATACTAATCTTCCTCATGGGGCACATTTATAGGATGCAGGATGGAAACTACTCTCTAAATCTTAGCTTTATATGTGCTGACAATTTGCAAGGTTGCACCTTATATTCGCTTCAGGTGGCTTAGGGGAAAACATCAGCACCTGGTAATCATGCTTCCAAATAAGAAGAGAAATGCGCTCCATATACTAAAAGTTACCTTGTTGTTCAGTCTCCTGTGCTGCTGCTGCTTGTGTTTTACGTTAACTAGAAAGGGCTCGATTTCTGTAGGTGGTCAATGTCCTGTAACCAAACTCATGCCTTTTCTTTCCAGTGAGAGAAGCCATATTTTAATTAATCTAATGGAAGCTTTGACTAGCAGGCAGTCCCCTGAAAAAGAGTTAATGTGCCGGAAAACACTTCACATAAGCAGAAGACTCTTCATTGACTAATGTGCTTAACGGTACTTTTTCTAAGAAAATTATTCCAGTGAAAGCTTTATGGAGTGCATTTGTTTTTCTATTTTTCTTTTCATAATATAGCCTCATGTTTTGAAATTGAATTAGGTATGTCTAAGGATGTTTTGAAAATAGAATTATTATATTTTTACTATGGGTTTTGCAGATGCCTATCAGTATAGTATCATGGAAAACAAAAATACTCCATTCCTTAGAGGAATAAAACCTAGGGCGCTGTGCTCACTAGTGTGATGAATGCATTTGCTGAAGTTTGGCTGTTTCACTGTTTCTACTAATCAAATATCTGAAGGCAGAGTCCAGTTATATAATTAACTTCGAAGAATCAATGGGAAATGAGGATGCTAATGTTTCCACAACATTTGCATATTCAAGCTCCACAGCCCAAGAAACAAAGAGAAGTAATAAGAAATTCATTTGCTTTATCTTTTATCTTTTTAAACAGGCGTGCATTTATCTTTATGAACAGACTTGCCAGACCTTTTTTGAATTGCAAAGTTTTGCTGCAAATGCTTGTTATTTGGATTTGCCTAAGGATTAACAATGTTGTCCAAGTGGTATCTCGTAACTCTTTCTGTTTACTTGTGTGATACCGGTCACTGGGATACAGTTTTCAAGGCAATCAGTGCTTTTAGCTCAGTGGATAATGCAGTTTGTTTTCATGGCAGATTCTCTAATGTTCCAAAAGTCTAGTTCAACAAAAATTAACACATGTATTTGCTCAGAGGATTTTTTTTTCCTCTCTTGAAGAGCTCTCGGTAACTGCTAGCATAAGGGTTAAAGAATGAAAATTTATGAAACTTGAGGGGAAAGTCTGAGCTGGCATGCATACTGTAGAAATTAAGGTACATTCCCTATCTGAACATACATGTGAAAATGTCACGGTCAAAGCAAAATCATCTGTTAGATCAGAACTTGGCACCACAAAATCAAAACTCCCAGAGACTTAAAAAAGGTGTACCACAGCAAGTTGAAGTTGGTTGAAGTTAAAAAGTCTCTTCATGCTTTAAGTGTTTCAGTCTGGTTTTTTTTTGTTCCAGCTTTTTATAGAGACGTGTTACTTAAAATATCCCAATATGCATCTGAATAATTTTTACTGTTCAGAGAAGACTACTTTGAGAGCATCATTGCATAGTGTGTCAGGGAGATGGGACTTGAAAAATACTAAAGCAAATTCTTTGTGCTTGTATGTTTTTTCATTTTTAATTCTTTTCATATTATTATGAATGCACTGTTTGAACATCAATATATTACAAAGCAAATATTATCAGGGAACTTGCATTATTTTCACAGGATCACGTCTCCCAGAGTACTTTCATTGTGGAGATCACTTCTAAAGTGCACAGGAGTGTACTTCACTAATGAGACAGTTTGAGCCCCACAGCTTGCTGCATTGACTTACAGAAGTTACTTCACAAATGTGAAGCTTCAGGGTTTCTATTCTACTTTAAGGTAATTGTTGGGAATTTCTCAAAGAAAAGCAGATTTGGCCTTAAAATCGTCAGTCCTCTGGGAAAAATACTAAGGAAGGAGGCATACCGATAGAAACAACGTGTATAGCTTGCTCATGAGGGACAGGCATAATGGCAAGACAAGCTTTATACCTGGAGCAGTGCTGAGTGACAGGAGCTCACAAGAGCTGGAGCAGCCCTTTGTGATGTGCCAGCAATGGGCTGGGGATGCCCACTGGAGCTCTTGGAGAGGCTGGGGTGCCCGCTGTGACAGGGGGAATTGTCCTTGAAGACTCTGGGAGAGGAGAACTGGGAAGGAGCAGCCAGCCTAGTGGAGCTGTGGTCCCAAGCCACCAGCTTGTGAGAAACGTCAAAGCTGCTCAAGGCTACAAGAAAGTAAAAAGTTAGAACTCAAGCTGCCAGGACAAAATACGATATTACTGGCAATGCATTAATTACTCTGGTGTTGTTGCCAGTGGCTGATGACCCAGCAATCAAGAACAAGCCATAAGTAATAAATTACACTGAACATGGGGTGAACACAGGGTTCATTAACGTCACACATGAAATGCTGATTAAGTTCTGTGCAAAAGGCAAGGAACATAAAAAGCAAATACTGAGGTAACATACAGCGAGTGTCACAAGGTAGCTGTTGTGCTTCGGCCAGCCACAATGGGCACTAGGTAGGGGAGACGTGAAACTCCTACCAATGACATTATCTGCTTTATAACAAAAAGAGAAAGCTAGACTGCTCTGGAATAAGCTCACTTTCTCCTGAACCAGTAAGACTGTCTCTTGTAGTTTTTTTGTGTGCTTTTTTAACCATTTATATAGCCCTATACTGAATTAATTCAATTGAAAATGGAAACAGTTTTGCTTTCCTGTACATCAGTCTTCTTATTTCTACCACTGCTTTTACTTTAGTGGTCAGTTTGGGAGCACTTGCAGAGGAGGTTGTTGGTTCAGTAATACAGTTCAGGTAGTTAATATGGAGTGAAGAAGCCCTATAGCTTTTCATTCCAGATCAGACAGAAGACAGGTGTGCTGGCGCTGGCTGACAAAATGCTGTAGAGGTGTTGCAGTGGAGGAGAAAAAACATACCTTATTGATATTTTGCACTTTCAGTCGCAAATGTTTAGTTAAAGGTCATTCATCCAAAAGGAATTTGGATATTCTTAAACCTTTCGTGGTCTCTCTTGCTCTCTCCCAATACACTTTGAAGTCATCTGTAATATTTCCAGATGTATCTATGAGGAATGCTGGTGTTGATGAACTAACAGGTGGTCATTTTCTGCTGAACTCAGTAATGAGCTGTTCTTTGCTCCAGATATTTTTGTTGGTTGGATGGTCAGGTCATCGTTGCCAAGATAAAATACTCTAGTTTTTATTTATAGAAGGGAAACCTTTATACTACTGATAATGGAGTGATCTGAACCCAAAGGTCTTGAAAGTAGGTCATTAAGTACTCAGTATAGGAAAAAGTGTGTTTTCCAGCATTCCTGATTTTACTGGAGGGAATGATCTTGTTTTCTAATCTTGGCTTTAAAATCAAAAGACTTTTATAAGCCAAAAAAAATTGATCATTTGATTTCATCACAAAGAAAATAATTATATCTAAAAGTAACATATTTTGAATCAGGAATAACATTTTTTCCATTGATTTTTTTTTGAGCAATAAAGTGTCTGAAAATAATATTTTTCTATCATTGGACAACATAGATTTTAAAGTCAATAATAGAGCAGATTACCTCAAATTGGAAAACACAGAAACAACTGTGGCATTGCTTTTTGTTCCTGTTTGTCTGTTGGCTGGTATTAAACAAATCAGAAGTATATGATATAGCAACAATACTTACTGGGCTATCATCGATGTACGTGAACGTTGCCAGGAGTCAGTGTGGCCCATGATACTTACAGCAGTGAAAGGTTGCACTCATTTGGTAGGGCCACCGTGGTGCTGTTATGGGGTTTACCAGAACCTAGCAAGGTTCACCTGCTCCCTTCATTCCCTTGGGATAGTCCATCTATCCCAGAAAAGCACCAGTTGATTTTTCCAACTTCTGGGCTTCTAGCACTGTGAGCTTGCTGTCTTGTAAACTCTTTTGTCTCTCTCCCCATAAACATTTTTTAGGTGACTGGAACTGAGGGGTAATTTGGGCAATTTATGTGGCTGATACTTGGCTCGTTCACTGTCCAGGTGCCCTGAGTATTGATACGACCGAGTTGTGTTGCAGAAGTAGCCATGTGCTCTGCCATGTTGTACAAGGTGCTGTACATCTAATTCAGGTACACATGAAACTGTGGCTGCTTACTGACAATGGGTAGCATTAAATGTCAGCGGCTTTTACGTGCATGAGATGTTACATTTCAAGATAATTAATACAGATGCCATAAAACTCACCGACCTCTCACCCTATCCCTTTTCTGGGCATTTTGAAGCAAGGCTTATGAAGTAAAGGCTGGATTGCCTCCTACCTAAAATACAACTCATATATTATGGGTTTGCTTTTTTTTGGTTTGCCTTTTTTTTTTCCCCAACAAATATCACTGTAATAATTACCGTAACACAGAGCTTTCTGTGGAGTTAATGTTCTTCTGGCTTAATGGCCCCTGGTTATTCTCAGGCCATCAACTTTTCCCAGCTGGTCATCAATCCCAGAGAACTGCTTTGTGCCTCCATTATTATTGCTTAAGTAGATGACATTTCTGGTGCAACCGCTGCCTCCCAATGAGATGATATTACAGCCAATAGCTTTTTTCCCCCCTTGCTTTCAATATTGTCAAAGCATTATAAACAGCTGGTACCAGAATGTTGTGGCTGTTGGCTGTGAATTCCTTTGACAATTTTCAGGTTCGAGTTTTGTAGGTTTCGACTGAAAGAATCTGAGTGAGGTGAGTGAAAATGACTTGCCTGGAGCAGCTACATGGGCTGAGCCCCCATGCATCATTCAAGAAGTAGCTGGGCAATACCTGAATGTTTCATTCTAAAGACTTTTTCCCAGAAGGAACAGTTTTCAAACAAGATCTGGGACAGATGTTTTGGGGAGGGGTGTTAATGTTTATAATCTAGCAAATGTTGACATCCCCTCCCTCACCCCCCCTCCCCAAGTTTCCACAGCTCCACTGATGGTCGCCCTTGTTTCCTAACAATTGATGGATTCTCTGGCAGACTTTTAAAAGAAACAAGTAGGTTGTAGCTCAGTAGGCCAGAAACCAGCAGAGATTGTTTAGGTGAAAATGTCTTGCTATGTGGATATTCAAACCCATGTGAGTTAACATTGGTGCTGACTACATTTCCTTTAACCTCATTAGCACTTCATCTTGCTTTCCCAAGCATGATGGTGGAGCAGCTAGTTCACCTTAGAGCCTTTTGCTAGGTAATTCATCAAAGTGGCAGATGAAAGCTTAAAGGAAAATGCATGTAAATACTGCATTAGGAACCTTGGCTCACAAAGGCATGAACATTTCTACCCATATCATTAGCTCTGGATTACAATCCATATATGTGAAAGAAAAGGGGCTTTGTTGTTTGGGGAACATGGAGATACAAAGCTTACTGGTTGTATCATTATGCAAATTTTATAGTTTAGTTATTTTGTCTTTAATTAAAAAGCACTTCATAATTCATTAGCTATTCTCATAGAAAAAAAAGCTTAGACTGCAACCACTTACTAACTTCAAAATTAAAAACAAGTTACTCAAGTAAAACACCCCCTTCAAATGCTGGGGGCCAAAACATTTCCAAACAGGGGCTTCAGATTATCTCAAACCTAGGTTATGTCTTTTCAGCTTTGGAGTTTTAAGCTGTGCCTCACAGCATGCTGATTTAGTCATTTGATTCCTATATACATATAGTTAATACTAAGTGTAATTACATGCCATCATAAGCTCTCCTCATTGCTAGTAAACCCACAGAGTTTACACCTGGAGACATTCTAGCTATGTTTGTAATGGCATGAACAACGAGCTGCAACGGAGAGCCACAGGGTTTGATCTCGAGGTGCTCTCAGCCCTTGTTGTCAAAGATGGGTTTAGGTTGCTAGTGTTCTTCAGAGGCAGTGAATACCATCACCTCCTCGGTGTACTACTGGATCAGGCCAGTGGCACAGTGCAGGAGATGACTGCCCTCAGCATGTTGTGTGTCTGATTTGGAGCCTCTGGAATGAAAGAAGCCTGTTACTCACCAGGACGGTACTGGAATGCCATTCTTTATGGCTAATGATGAAAATAAAATTCTGATAGACAGCCTTAGGGAAGAAGATCAGTAGATCAAAATGATCATGACCCAAATGGCTTTCCAAGGACATGCAGACCAGTAAGCAACCAATTCAGTTTGTTTGCCTCTTTTTTTTTTTTTGCAAAGAAATGGTAAGATACACACTCTGTATGTTCTGTAATTTGATGTTGCTGGNCAAGCCTGTTACTCACCAGGAAGGTACTGGAATGCCATTCTTTATGGCGAATGATGAAAATAAAATTCTGATAGACAACCTTAGGGAAGATCATCAGTAGATCAAAATGATCATGACCAAAATGGCCTTCCAAGGACATACAGACCAGTAAGCAACCAGTTCAGTTTGTTTGCCTCTGTTTTTTTTTTGCAAAGAAAAGGTAAGATACACACTCTGTATGTTCTGTAATTTGATGTTGCTGGTCTTAAATGGTGCAAGATACTGTTTCATGGAGGGCCACTGAGGCACACCTTCCAACAGTCTTTACCTCCCAGCTTACTGTATTCTTGTTAGAAATAAGCACTTTAGGGATATTGTTAACCCTTTGCCCTTTTTTAGTCCTCATGCTGAGTAGCAGATACATACTGCACTTACTGATATCTGTAGTGGTGGCGTACTTCAGTAATATGATTTATAATGCATTTTCATTTTCATGAAAGCTTGTTTTACTCTCCTGATTCCATTAGGTCAGACACTGAACAGGCCCCTCCTGTCCCATTTTACTGTGTAACTTTTAAACATGACCTGACAAGCTAGAAGAAGTTCAGTGCACTAACTCACTGTCATGTAAAATATACGCAGACATTAATGACCACCTCTGACTGTTGAACCACAAAGGAGGTACAGGAGCATTGCAGTGGTTATGGCACCAACTTGGAGGTGGCATGGAAGGATTGGACCAAGGTATAACTCTCTTCCCTTAGCAAAATGTTCTGACCCCGAGGTTGAAAAGCTATTCACGCCTGTGCTTATGAGGACTTACGATTGATTATTTCCTGAAAAAAAGATAGAAGAGGAAGAATCAAAAATACTCCAATTATAGCTCATGTATGACAAGTGGAAGAATTACAATCCTCTACAGCTGGGAACAGTATAGAAGCTGTTGTGATTACTGTATATGACGCATCAGTAAAAAGGAGGATTTAAACAGTGGGCTTAAGGCCACAGAAGAACTTTAAGGGCTACACTCTTATACCTCATTTTCCCCATCTACAAAATGTACAGGTAATGTGTCCCCAGTTGTTTGGGAAGACTGCTGGGCAAGATTTATGTAAAGTCCTCTTGACATTTTTGCTGTAAAATATGCCATGTACATGTAAAATATAGTTATCATGTAGTGAATGGGAAGATGTTTACAGCTAATTTTGAAGTATGTATGTCTTTGCAGCCTTTAAAAATGCACTGCAAGAGTTGTGCGTTGGTAACCAGCTCTGGACACCTTCTGGGAGGTAAACAAGGTGACAGAATCGACGAGACAGAGTGCGTAATACGAATGAATGATGCACCTACTCGAGGTTATGGAAAAGATGTTGGAAACAAAACGAGCCTTCGAGTCATTGCACACTCCAGCATTCAGAGGATTTTGCGAAATCGCAATGAACTCTTAAATATGAGCCATGGTGCTGTGTTTATCTTCTGGGGTCCTAGCAGCTACATGAGGAGAGATGGTAAAGGCTTGGTGTATAATAACCTGCAGCTGATGAATCAGATACTGCCTCAATTAAAAGCATATATGATTTCTCGCCACAAGATGCTTCAATTTGATGACCTTTTTAAACGGGAAACTGGGAAAGACAGGTGAGAACTTATGTGGATACATTTGGGGGATGTCATTCAGTAGTAAAATAATGTAGTTTATGTATACCAATTTCAGATCTGCTCAGAGGGCCCATCACGCCCATTAAATCCTCTGCCTCATGAGTTGTAATATGGTACGACATGCCAAATAACATCACTCGTAACATAAGTACAAAATATGCATCAAAATAATTTGTATGGAGTATTGCCTCATCAACTTGGAATACCAGAATCTGGAGGTACTGTTTATACAGCCAAGGAGGCAGAAGCTGTTTAAATCTCACTTTGGGGTAATATATGTAAAAGTTTTTTTACTGATTCTGAAAAATCAGAATGGATAGGTTATGTTTTCTTCTAGAGGAAATGCCACCATTCAGTGAATTATAATAGCTGTTTATTGAATTTAAGCATTCTTGGAACATTGCAGCTGTAAAGCTTCTTGTAAAACAAATAAACATTAGTCATACATTAGGTGCTTCAGAAGAGTTCATCTTGTATTTCCAACTGGGAAAAGGAAAGTTATTATGATAGTTACATCCTGATGAGACTGTTTATGTCTTGCAGGCTGATCTTCAAATCAAGTTTTTAATAATTGACCCACTGCAGGACCTGAGCATTTTCACATATAACATTTGAAAACGGGCATTTAAACCAAAGACTTCCTAGCAAGAAATACAGTTCTTTTTAATGAACTATTTTTTACTTACTAAATATGCTGCTGTAAAAATGGAGCAGGGTCCCCACTTAGGTACAAATGAATGGGTAGGTTTATTGTGGAGTAACTCACGGTGAGATTTACTAGCTTCACAAATACTATACATACACACCAAAGCCTGGAGCTGGGCTCAATCCTCTCTTGAGGACAGGGAAGACTCAAGAGCACGTCTTTGTTTTCTGGGCTGCAGAACGAGTGTTAGAGGAAACCGTTGTATCCTCTTAGCTGATGGCGACTGTATCTTTGCTTTGCATTTGCTGCCTTTGTCTGTCATACCCCACATGGTTTGCCTGCAGAGCACTGTTCAGTTATAGTGGATCAAACTAGGTATCCAAGTTCTTGACTGCCTCACACTAACACTAGAGCACACAGTAATTTGGTCAGTTTCTTACCATCAAAGGTCCTTTTCTCTTCATCCTCAAATCCAGTGCTTGTGAGTCTCTGCCAGACTCTGCCTCTGCCAGAGCGAGAAGGAAGGATATCAAGGGGAGGTACCCTGCCAGTTCGGATGTGTTACTGTCTTTTCCAGGTTTCTTCACCCTGAGTAGACCAAGGTGAATTAAGCATTTGGACCCTTCAAGAAAATTGCAAAGGATTATCTGTATGCCCAGTATTTACAAAGGCATGACAGTTAACAAAGCTGTAGTTGCACTGTAACATGGGCCGTCATCAGCCCGAAGGGTCAGACCCTGTACACGTGGAAGGCACAGTGCCACCTCCTTCCCTGGATTACTCTTTCAGTGTAAGACCACACGCAGTCCCCCGTTTTGAGGAGCAGTTTACCGCCTCTGCTTCCGTCCGGCCGGTTCTGCCGTGGGGAGCCAGGGTCCCATTCCTTTCCCGACACTTGCTGTGCAGTTTCAGGCAAGCTGCTCTTTCTGGTTCTGCATCGCCCAGCCGGAGCAGGGGGCCTACAAGCTGTGCATACGATGAAAGCATTTCTTTTTCTGCACAGGCACCAGGGTCAGTTTTGGCTCCTGAAATATTCTCAAGGCGTTTGAGACATTAATGACATTATAACAAGTTTATAGTGGACTCAGTCGTGGGCACCCTGAGCTCCCAGTGTGAATCAAGGGCACTTGGATGTTAGCAAAATTCAGCCTCATGAACAGGTCCTATTGCTTTTAAGAAATTGCAGGCTCTGCTGTGTATGAACCGCTCCTTTAGAGGGCACATACAGCATACTTGAAGGACTAAGAAGATTAAAACGGGAGATGAAAATAAATGAATAGGCAGCACAGAAAAAGAGAGGGAAGATGAAAAGAAACACGGGTAGGAAGGAATTTGTAAGGGAAGAAAATTTATGTAGCTGTGGGGGCAGGAGCAGAACATTGTACAGCCCAGAATGTTGCCATTCCCTGGGAGGTTTCTGCTGAGCTCTTGACATTACTGCCTGCAAAAAACAAAGGAGGGAGAGAGAAGCCTGATTGCAAGGTTGCCATAATCAAACCATTCATTTCTGTCTTGAAAATGATGAGAAAAAAAGGTAATTCGATGTATTGTGCTTTTTGAAAAAAAGCTGATTTTGAAATGAAGGCAAATCTTCCGAAAACATTGCCAGTTAAATAGTATAGTGAATGACAAAGGCTGCAGAACGATATACTTGGTATTATAAAGTAACTGTACTTGAAAATAACTTTATAATTGAATACGGGTACATTAAGAAAATATGATTCAGAACCAATATTATAGTAATTAGATAAAGGAAGCATAAATGAAATAACTGCAGGAAGAGTATTTCCATAGAGATTATAAATGAGATTTTGGTGGAGCAGAAAGGCCTTTAATTGTAATTTAGTGTGCACTACAGAATTATCAGCGCCGTGTGTTAGTTCATCGTATAAAAGAATATCTGATAATTTCCCCTAATAAGCACATGACAGTTCTTCATATTCTTTCATTATAGCTGATTAGGTATAAAAACAGTATTCTTTTGTTAGACTCTTGTTCAGCTCTTTTATGAAAAGGCAAGACACTGTAACCCTGTTTCTATATTGCTGTCCTACAGACACGATATTTAAAGAGGCCAAAGTGGTACTTGAGTAAGTTTTTAAATTTTTATTTCGATGTTTAGCTTTTAAGCTTCTTTATTAAATTCAGTTATTCTCTTATTTATTGTAAACACTAAATTACAGCATAAGTGCATGTAAGCAAAAATAAAACTTAACGCAGCAGCCAGCCTAGCTAGGCTGCCTGACCTGCGCAAAGCCCCGCCGCTTTGGGCACGGTCTGGATAGAACTGCTCCCTGGGGTTTGGAATGTCGGGGCTTAGGTACCTAAACCAGTGGCCTTGTGCTGCAGGCGCCAAAGTACGCTTAGCCTGAACACGTTTCTGAATTACCTAGCGATTCACAGCCTCAGAAACTCTCAAGTGGCAGGAAGGCAAATTTTTGAGGCTTTTCCCTGGCTTTCCCTTGCCTAATAATTTTGAGCTTATGACCCAGCTATGACAAATTGCACCACCCCCCTCCAAGCTTAAGTGCAAATTCAGAAAATAAATAAGGCCCCATAATTGGAACTAATGAGATGCTTAAATCATGTTATTCTCCAATGCTAGCTTAGCCTGGAAGTCTGTATGTCAGGAGCAGTAAAAACGTACGTTTCAGGAGTTCATACATTACCAGGTAACCCACAAAGGACGGGACAAATTACCTAGGCTCCCCAGCATCCTTCAGGCATTTTTCGTTAAAAGACCACTTAGAAGTGCCTTTTAAGCACCCAGCATCGATACCACCACTTTTGTTTTCTTTGCAATAGTCTAATTCACTGAGGAAATGGGAAACCTTCACACAAGGCATTCCTCAATTGTAGACTTCTAGAATACTTTAAGTTGAAAGGGACCTTAAAGATCATCTAGTTCCAACCTCCCCTGCCATGCGCAGGGACCCAAAACATCTCCCTCCTACCGCCCTGTAGGTGACCTACTTGTTCAGCTTTAGCTCGGGAAGCTGCATGGTGGGCGCTCGCCTGCTGAATTCCATACTGGTGATTGCTGGTGCTTGCTTGCAGTGGCTGTTGTGGCTTCAGGTCCCTGCTTCCTGGACTGGTGTGCATTCCACTGTCACTGGGTAAACTGCAAAAGATGGCCTTGGAACTGGGGTCAGGACTGCTCGGATGAGAACCTCATGTTCTCTGCTGTGCTTTTTTGAGGGGGGAGTCACAAAATTTTGCAGGTGTCAGGCAGCTGTAGGTGTGGTGGAGTGGGGTTAATGTAGGTTCCATATGAGTACAATCTGACACAGCACACAAGCCACCCAAGAGCCTGCACTTGCTCTCACAGCACCTCAGCTTTAGTAAGAGATAAAGGAGAGCCACGCACTGTGACAGACTGTCATCAGGAATCTGAGGCCTTTTAGGGATGCAGATGACACAAGCTTGAACTTCTTCCTTTGGGACTTGTCTAGCTGAGTGAGGTGCCATTGGGGAGACCTGCTCTCTCCTTTATTAACAGTACTCGAAAGGAGACCTTTTGAGTGAACTCGTTTTCTCTGGAGCAAATACCCAACTGCATGCCTCCATTTCTGAGAGGTGCCTGACTTGGTCCTGTACGGCTCCCCTAAATATATCTTTACGACACTTTTAAGATGTGCTCCTTGCTGCCATTTCCTTGGCCCTCCTGTTCCAAGGCTGCCAGCTGTCCCCAGGCATAGGGACAGTGCAGGAACTTCACACAGGACTGGGACTTCCAGCGCGTGTGCCACGCAAGCAGTAACCATTATAGTACCCAGGTCTTACACACTAAACAGCAATGGCAAGCAAATGCTGGAAAGAGGAAACGTTACTGTTGCCATTTTGCAGATAAGAACCTGTGATACAGCAAAATTTAAGCACAGCTTGTAAATCTCTTGACATCTGGGAGCAGTTACATGGAGATACCTCCTATTTTGCATAAATAATGCTGGGATCAGTGGTGCTTCTTTTTAAGATTTCTCCCAGCCTGCGGGAAGGCCAGGAAAGGAGCTGCCTTAGAGGGCTCCCTTGCAGCACCATCATTCATATTTGGAGGTCCCACCAGGCAGGGATGGGACTTAGGGCAGGCAGAGGGGTAGCACCTAGGGTGAAGGTTTCCCAGGCTGGCTAAGGGACAGGCATAGCTGCAGCTAACAGAGTTTTCTGTCAGCAGTCACAGTGAGTGGCTGGCAGCTTCTAGAAACCAAATCATGGACCAGGTGGGAGGAAAGATGGTTGGACCAAGCACTTGAGGCCAGACCTCACTCCAGCAGGCAGGCTCCTCTGTATGCTGTGGGAGGCAGCATTTTAAGCAGCCCTCTCCATCCCCCGTGATGCATCTTCCTGAGCACTTAGTGTGTAAGCTCCATTAGGTGATTATAGATGTGTATAGATTACTAAAGGAAGAATATAAATACAGGACATGAAGTTTCAGTCACTTAAGGTAAACTTACTAAAAGGTCAGCTAAATATTAACATTGCCGTGCCCAAAATTAATTACAGCAAGGGCAGTTTCTGCATAGATTAGTCCACTGACAGAAGACACTAGCAAAATCATTAAAAGATGAATGAGCAAAGTAGCCTTGGTTGCCCAATTTTCATAACCTTTCACAAGAATAAAAAAAAATGCCCAGAAATTGCTTCAGATATCTCAAGAATTATTTGTCAGCCTAGAAACTTAATTATGTTTTTGCTTTCAGGAAGATATCCAACACTTGGCTTAGCACGGGCTGGTTCACAATGACTATCGCGTTAGAGCTCTGTGACAGGATAAATGTTTATGGCATGGTGCCACCGGATTTCTGCAGGTAGGATTTATTTTGGAACCATTATTAGTCAACAAGGTTGAATGTTACAGATAAATATCTGAATATTTTAAATTTTTTTTCTCTGCAACTTGTCTTCAGTCCTCTTAAAGCAATTAATTAACATGTACCAAGATCTGATTCTGAAAACAACAAACAGCATTTAATTATGTTATATAAAATATTTAGAAATTTTGTTTGTAGTGTGGGAGAATTAATCCATCTTGTTGGTTTCTTTTAGTCTCTGAATATTTATCAGCTAAAAGTAATGCAATAATTGGCATGAAATTACTCTCAAAAAAGAAGTACTGGAAAACATTACTTTTAATTTGTTTTTAAAGTCCCCCCCCAGTTAATAGAGGAACGGAGTTCTCACAGTGACTAATTGAACTTTCTACACAACTCAAATTAAGCTTGTATGTCTGTCACATGAATCCAAATCTGCCAGTAAAATAGCTTCCTAAATAATCCCTACCCCAAAAAAACCCGGAATTTGGACCTGCAGAATACATTGTCAGTCCTGTAATGCCCCATTTTGGTCATGCAGGGTGTGGGGCACAAGTGGTGGAAGCAGCACACGCATTCTGCCAGTGGGAGCTATGTGACCCCTTCGTGTTGTTTTATAAAGTAACAGCACGTGTGCGTTTTACGGCTCCGTGGTGCCTTCAGCCATATTCAGGACTCAGGCCCAAGGTGCTGGTTAAGGTTTCCTACTATGGATCAGTGATAGAGGGAAAGAGTCTTCAGGACTTCTGGTACTGGACCAAAATCACGTTAGCCACGTGATGCAAAGCACTGCTCCAGTATAAATTCATACAAATTTGTTTACATCAGCAATCTTTATGCTGATGCTCAAGTATCACCTGTCCATCCATTACTAGGCCAGGCACCCTGGCCTTTCAGAGACATGTGGTTACGTGCCCACACCCCGTCCCCATCCCACACGTGTCGTTAGGTGACCCAGCAATGCACTGGCAGTCTGGAGCAATGGCATCAGTGGAACGTTTCATCACTGGCGCGTGAATCCCTTTCACTAAGAAGTACTTGCTTGAATTTTCTGTTGCAAATCTTAGTGATCTCACTGAAGTCTGGTTCACTGACTAATTCGAGATGCCTTTCAGGGGCAAGGGGTGCAAGGCTGCAGTGACAGGTTAGCTCATCTATCAAAGAACAGGACTGCTTTGACTTTCTTCTGAGCACTGAAAAAGATCATTTGTGAATCTGCATGTGTCCTGGGCACATAGTAGAAATCCCTGAAGAAATTACAATATAAAATGTCAACACTAAATTCCACTTTGTAAGAATTTCTACAAATTATAACAAAGCACTGATGATAAATGCTGTGATGTACTGCCAGATTTCATCATGAATTCTCCAAGGGAAATAACAAACTAGATCAGATATTCCAGGCAACATAAATACCTTCGACAGCACAGCATTTCAGTTCCCCTGTCATTTCAGTTGGCCAAGATGCACTTCAGTTTCTGTAAGTGGCTGGTCTGTCTTACTCCAGAAGTGGCTGTATTCTATTGGCACATGGAAGTAATTCTTAAATAAACTGATGATGTAAAAATGCAGAAGACAGTAATTCACTGTAAAGCAATGCTCAGTCCTAACTTCTCAGACAAAGTCAGATTAGTTTAGATACATATACTTAAAATAAACAACCAACTGTTTTTAAGAGAGGCTAAAATTGTCACTGAGACCATAGAAAGGCTTTCATAGAATTGGTACACTGAAATCAAGTGGATATAATAATAAATTATAACACAAGAAAGGCTGTAATCAATCCTACCATTGATAGATGCAATAATGCTCACAGCGTGCATAAAAAAATCTTAACATGAAGGTACACTTACCAGGTCATAAAAAAGGGAAAAGGTCATTTCTTATATAAAGTGTCTTTACTTCAGGTTTATTCCCCAGATGATGCAGGGGAAAAGCGTAGTTGCCGTGCCTGGAAGAAGCTATCCACAAAGATCTATGAAAGGAACCTCTTACCATAAGTACAGTTAACCTTCTTAGTTACCTTCTTAATGACTGGCTGAAGAGCAAGACAGTGCTTCCTTTCAAAGAAATAAGAGCAAGAAAATAGAATAGCAGAAATAAAGAAATACTCTGTAATTTTAAGCCATATTTCCTGGTTTTCAGTCAGACAAAATACAAATCTACCATTTAAAAAAGACAAACAAACAAAAAACAAAACACCCCCCACCACCACCTCTCTCGTGTGTGTGAGATGGTACTTTAGTTGCACAGCAATCATTAAAATTAAAAAAAACCCCAGCACGCTCCTTATTCCTCTTCAAAGTTAATGTCACCAAATTTACAACTTCAGCAGATACCCATTATTTTTTAAGTATTAATTTGTGGAGTAAGTAATGAGCGTGGGTGATCACTGTCATGGAACTAAATTAGTATCACATCTGTAACGTGAAGGACATCTCAAAGGTATTGTGAATATCATACTGTTGATTCTGCTACAAATTATTAGCTTAAGATCATTAACCAAATTGCTTTCCACCCGTGTAGGCAAAATAGTCTAGTGAAGGAGTCTGGAGTACAGACTGAAAGATTTCTCACTGTTAATTGCAACAACGTGTTTTAGATTCATTTCTATTTACTTTCACTGGACATTGATTTTTATAGCTGAACTGGAATTGGTGACCTGATTGTTATAAATTTCTAGTACTTTACAGCAAAGCTATATGTAATATCGAATCCCTTTACTTTGCTACAGATTTATGCTGTAGTAAGGGTTAATGGCTTTGATATCGCTCTCATGCTGTTAAACACATCTGACTTGCACATTCTAGAATAAGATGAAAGATGGTGCTTCCAAGCACATTGCAGAGATTTTGGAGAGCATGTGCACCTCTCACTCTTTTGTCGCCAGAAAGACAAGCCATCTTGCTGTATTTTTTTCCAGTGCCCAGGAATCCAATCCAGCCTTTGCTGGAGCAAACTAGCACCCCAGATGGGACGCATTTCCCCTCTCCGAGCCCCCTTTGGCAGCCTGCCACGTGCACAGGGCTCACTCCCGAACTGGGACAGCGAGGATTTCCTTCTTGCCTCCCTCCATCAGCAGCCAGACCGTGGTGCAAAGATAGCACCACAAATCTTGACGGCACCGCAGTGCTGCTGCTTTTCTTTGTGGCTGCTCAGGAGCGTCGGTGGGAAGGACACAGACAAGCCGTAGTGCAGTTTGTAGTAACTCCAGTCCCTGTGCACTGGAGTATCGGCAGGAGTGAGAGGTTGGTTCCTTGCGGGTATCTCTGGGTACTCATGCACACGAGGAAAACTCAGGGTGTTAGTGAGAAGAGCCCTCATTAACCCCCCTCCTCTTCATGGGCCTTCTGGAACTCACAGAAACTTAAAGCTTAATTCTGAGCCTTATTTTAACTAATATGAATACTTTTTGCTCCAATTACGGAGCCAGATCATTTTCCTATAAGAATCCTCATTTGACTGCCAGGCCATTTCCCATCTGTGATAATTTGCCTGAAAATTGGCATTTGAAATCCTTTAATTTATTCCTTTGGGTACAGCTTTTAAATCTAGTGTTTTCTTACCTCCCTCTCTCCACTTTCAGTTGCTTTAAATCAAGGGCAAAGAAGCAGTCATTGCTAGTTACATTTCCTGGGACTTAGGAGGTGCTTGATGGAAGAAGGGGTGCTTACAGGATTGTACACTTTATGGGAGACAGTCATGCCCTTTGGTCCATATGCCTGGATCTCGCCTCATTACCTTAATAACAAAATGCATAAATGGTTTGGAAAACAGTGCTAGTATGGAGGTCAAAGAAATGGGATCCTGGGAATAGAAGGCAAGAAATTATCCAGAAACCTTCACAGTCCGAGCACCTTGTCCATCACTCAACGTATTAATTAAACTTTATTCACCGTTCAAAATATGAATAATTTTACAAAGCGTGTGAGTACATACAGTTTTAGTGGGTTGATTTATAATGGCTCTTCATTTATAAAGGAAGAGGTTGACCAGAACGTGAGACGAGCTGACCTTGTTTTTCTGCCTTGTTTCTTTTGAGGCAATCGCTGTTTGCTGTGTTTTCAGCTTTGACTGTGGGTGGATACCATCTGTGGGAAAATGTGCACTGAAGTGGCAAACAGTAGATGACTGACACTGGGTACGAGCACTTGCCGGGTTGCTGTGCTGGCAGGCTCTTCGGCAGGAAGTATAGTATATTTTACAGAGGAACTTTCCTAGATTCCTCCCAGCTGTGATATTAATATGCATGCAAAGTCTGACAAAATACTGATTAATGTCCAGTATCAGTCAGTGATAAAACAGCATCTGTTTTAATGTTAATAAATGAGGTGGCAAGCAATTTCCGTATAGAAATTACTCATGCATTTCATTTGCTGGTGACACGAGCTAATTGCAGAGTTAGAAGATAACACAGTACAGTTAATTTGGATTATGGTGTAGTTACTCAAGCCGGAGTTCAAATCCAAACCTTACTAGGATGCAGTCTAGGGGAATCCAGAACTCCCATGAAAGGAGAAGGACTTCAGACAAAACGTCCTAGGTACCTAACTGCCTTTCAGAGTTCCTAAATCCAAAATAGAACATTTGGAATTTAGCCTCAAAGCCTTAGTCAGCTGCAGAGTAGTCCTGGAGAGGTCTAAAGCCACCAGCATTGTCATTTTTGCATTGAATTCACCTCCAGTTCAGCCAGGAGACGTGCATACAAGCCTTCACAGCACCCATTAGGGGATGCCTAAACCCAACAGGGTGCCTGGACCGGGCCCCTCTGCCTCTCGCCTGCCTGGCCCTGTGCAGCACGTGTGTCTGGACTGTTTCTCACGGGATGTTGCACAAAATATAGTGACCCGTTACAGCCTGGAGCTAAGGGCATCCACTTAGGATACTCTGGTGTTCGCTTCAGAGCCTTTCATGTAATGTGGAATCCCTGTCTTCAAAAGGGAAATCCATTGCTAAAATATCCACTGGTTGAATACTGATAACATAAGAGATAAAGCACTTACTGGGAGGTACAGGCTTCAAAATGTTGCTTCAAAGCTGTAACAGAAGAGTGTAACCCTAGGTAAATACTGAGTTAGCAGAGCGAGGGAGAAGAAGGAGGACCACTATCAAGCCTTTGCTCCTTCCTCTCGCCATCTGATCCACCTGCTCCCTGTACCTGTATACTTTGGGGGTTGTGCAGAGTTAAAAAAAAAAAAAAAAAAGAAAAAAAAAAAGACCACCAGCATTCTTACAGATCCTCTGTGAGAAATCTGATTCCAGTTATCGTGGTCATCCATCGTTAATTTCAGTGTACAGCAGAGGAATAGATAAGAGACATAAAGCAATTAATTTCCTGTTTTTTGCTTTTCCAGTTTATGTTCTGCAAACCCAACTCAGGGGTCCATAAAAAAAAAAGGGGTGAGGTGGGGCAGCGGAGGGAGGATCCCAACCAAATCTACCCGGAGGTGGCGGGGCCGGCAGCCTTGCAGGCTCACGGTGCAGCACTGGGCCCTGAGCAGTTAACTTACTTTCCCTGGGACCGCGTTTGTTCAAAGTCTGCCGGAGATATACCATTTCAACTTTACTAATCCTAACTTTAAAGCAGCAAATATCCACCAAGCAATACGGGCTTACCCTCGAGAACACAAGAGTAAAATCCAGGTTCAGTGTGGAAAGGAAGAGCAGTCTAAATGAGAGGCAGAGGCCTATTTGTTTAGTAGTTCTTAAGAAAAAAAATAAATAACATTAACATGTATCCCGTTAGATTTACAGTAACCATACAAATGATTCATTTAAGAGATTATAATAAGAGGTCCAATGTATCAACATGAAAAATAATTGAAGATTGAGATCTAATAGTGGTAGCTGAAAAAAGGTATTAAATTTCTGTATGAAGGGTAGTTTTTACATTACAGATACGTTTTCTGTAGGTGAGGTATTGAAGGATTTCTTTTCACTCTCTTATGTATTCCAGTGAGAATATATACAGTAAATTTAGAATCCATCTTATTCTAGAAATGTAATTTTATTGTTATTATGGTCTTGTAAGATTGATCACCGTGTTGTGTTACCAGGAAGCTAGATTGATTGAATTAAAACGTTAATCTAAGGTACAAATGGAAAGCAGCAGCAATCTCATACATTACCACTGCATATACAATATGGATAATGGTAAAATAAGAAAAATTAGAGAATTGCGTAGGTGACAGAATTACACAGTAAAAATAATGACCGGGACAGAATACTGACAGATTGTGGATGCATTCAATTGAAAGTGAGCTTAAATATTAGCTCTTCAAAATGAAAATAATCAACTCTGTATTAGAGCTGACAGCCCTGAATCTGCATGAGATTTCTTGCTCTGTACTAGGGTCCTGTTCAGCTCAGACTTTAACACAGAGCAGTTCCAAGGCTTCACTAAATAGTAATGCTTAGATTAACAACTGTGAAGATCAGTACAATTGGGTTATTCTTTCTGGGGCAGCTCTCTCTCTTCGCATTTATGACAGAGACGGTTGTATGGGCTCTTGTCAGCCCAAAATGCCCGTGCCCAAAGTAAAAGCATAATGGGTACAGGTTAATGTAGAGAATAAAACAAAAGGAGAATAAAACATCACTCTGGCTTATTATAATACAAGTGTGCCTTTTACAGAATGTAACATCAAAACATTGAGGTTAGAACTGCTAAAATGAACTTTATCCTGAATATCTAATTGGTCTTTGGCGTATCCTATGTGTCACCACATGAGTACTGCATCTCCTGCTGGTTAATGCCGATGGGCTCACAAGGTCAGAAGGATACTATGGGTGAAGAGTTTTAATTTTTAGCTCAGATACATGAAAGTTGCCTCTGTAAAATCAAAAAGAACTCATTTGTGCATCAGATGTTTGATTATAAACCCAGCAACAGCAGACCGTATCACTGACCCGGCATGCAGACAGGCTCATTGAAGTTGCGCACTCAGAACCTCGTGCACCATGCTGGGAATGTTCGACTGAGCTGATGCGACACAGATAACCACCTCCCCTCTAGCTTCCCCTTCCCTTTCTTCCCCCAGTTCAGTAAATACCTCTGCAAGGCTTTTTACAAATCACAATCTAGATAGAAATCTCTTAAGCAGTTTGCTTCAAATTTCAGAGTGGTAACACAGCCCTGCAGCGTGCGCTCTTGTTTTTGAGCTACTGCTGTCCTTTATTTAACTGGGAGGAGGGGACTAAAGGAGAGCAACAGAAAGAGCAAAGAAAATACCTTTGCCCCATTGTGATGTATTAAATATGCAAGAAAAATATAGCTACCTAGAAATTCAATTTAACTGGAAGAAAAAGTGGATTTGAGCCCATCAGCTTATTAAAGATAGCATCTTTTCAATCAGTAAAAAAGAACATCTCAGGCTTCCATCTATTTTCTTTCTTCCACAGGGATCCTAATCATCTTTCAGTACCTTATCATTATTACGAACCTTTGGGACCTGACGAATGCACAATGTACATTTCACACGAGCGGGGACGAAAGGGCAGTCATCATCGTTTCATCACAGAGAAACGAGTGTTCGAGAACTGGGCACGGACATTCAATATTCACTTTTTCCAACCAGACTGGAAACCAGAACCACTCACTGTAAATCCCCCTGAGATTAAACCAGTGGTCTGAGGGATGAATGCACAAGACTGCAATCACAGTCACCCACTGCGTCAGCCTTCGGGGTGTTGGACCTTCTGGGACAGCAAGGCGACCTAGAGGAGAAGGGTAACAGGATTTGCAGCTGATGACTGCAACAACAGTCAGGAAGTTACGACGAAGGAGCAAGAGTACTTTCTGTCAAACTGTATTAATTCAGTATATAGCCTTTTCTGGCCATCTGACTTCCTCTATGTGTATGTGATTTGTGAAAAACAACTTGAGTATCATTAACGGATGGTTAATTCATTACAGTTTTTTAAGGTACAATGCCACTGAATTTTCATAGTGAAAACTTACGCTATTTATTTAATGGAGGTTTTTTATGCAACCTAGGCCAGTATTTTTCTAATTCACAGTTATGTGGTTGTCTATCTTTCATAATCTTTCAAATCCAAAATGAATATTGCTGATGGTTTGAAAGGCCTAGCTTTTTATTTATAAAATTTGTTTGAAAAATATGATTCTATATAGCATGTAATTAATATTTGATCTGGAAATGTTGCATTTCTTTTAAAAATTTCAGGCTCCGTTCCAGCCTAAAGCCTTTAACAGCAAGAATGGTCCCATGTGCAGATCTAGCTAACTTTACATTCTGACATCTCATGTTAATATGGAAACAGTAGTGAAAATTCTGTTTGATATTAATGTGTGTTTGCTGCTGTGCTATCAAGCTGCTGTTTTTTAATTAGGGGTGGGAGGAAGGAGGGCAAAGTTTATCCAAAAAACTCCCTGTCTCTAGCAGCATGTTTTCCAGTGAAGAGACCGGGCTAAGGCTGGAGGGGTTGTGTTCTGGTTTGCCTCTTGTAGTCCTGCAAGAGGCTGAGAGAGCGACCCTCCGGAAGCAACACGCTACAAACCAGGCAACGACGCCTTGAAACAATATCACCAAATTTCTGAAATCAAGAAGTTACGCTACCAGGGACTACAATACCAGCCATACTAGCCAAAAAGATTACAACACTGCACCTGCAAAAATCTCTGCCTTCCACTATTCCAACATCATGGCTAGTCTCGGAGATCCTGGATCACACCGAAGTTGGGATGTGAAGAGAGTTCCACGTATACAAAACTCTCCCCTTGAAAAGAGCAAAGTCACACTTGGCAGTTTTTTTGTGAAGTACACGTGCACGGCGAGTCCCTGCAAACCAGGGGGGTGGACAATGCTAGTGCTGTATATGGAACCTCACCGTGTGAATTACTCGGTTACATTTGGCTTGTGAATAAAGAAGATTTCAATTGCAGTATTATTTTTCCTTTTGCCTCACAAATATTAAATCTCTAATTTCTTCGAAGTAATCAGTAGGAGTAATTACTGCATGAAACATTATACCTCAGGTGACGAAAGGTGTCTCTCATTAGGCAAATACTAAAGCTAGAACAAAGGTATTACCTTAAAACGTCTAAATCCAAGAAGCTGAACCTCAGAGGCGATATGTAGAACTGGGACCGAACTCACCATCATTTAAACCCACGTACGACCCATGGTCTTCCTCTTTCCAAAACTGGATAGCAATAGCTGCAGCTGCCCTACAGATACCCCGATTCTCTGGGGACAAAGTGAACTGCCCTGTCAGGGGCGATACAGCGTTACTGCTGTGACACTGCCTGGACCCGCACAGCACGCCTCCAAGAGCCGCTCTCCTTGCTGCAGCCCTCCCCACTATCAAAGAGCAAGAAACTATAACCTATTTTGCCTTAAAAGTTCCCTTTTGGTGTTCTTCCTGGTACACACCACTCAGCATACAAACTGAATGCAAAGCTCTACTGTCGCCAAGTGCTTGTAACCTGTCTCTTGTCAGCTGGTGTTTAACTCTCCCTTTCACTGTTTTATTCCTTCCACTTGATTTCACAACATTCTACAAAAACCAGAATGGATTTTGAACTAATGGTAATTTGAACATCCCTTTCAGCATGTGTACTGGGGCGTGTATCCAGCATATATTGCTCAAATTGATGAACTCTGTCAAATTGATTTACAGATCATTTCTAACGTGACTGCAAGAGATGGTACAGATCACAGTAGGTCCTCTGACGCCACCATCCTTTTGTTATTTTATTAGTGATATAATAATAAAAAGATCTTGTCATTCTAAAATAGAGCTCTTAGTTTTTCCATTAATCGAGGGCTGCAGGATGTGTATGCTAAATGTTTATTGTTAAAAACAGATCATTTTAAAGTAGATTACATTGATCTACTTTTACTATTCAGTAGAACTTGCCAGACTGCACTGTGCTCCACGTGCTTGTTTCCTGTCTGCAAGACTGGTCAATACCAAGTAGATCAGATGAAGCAGTAAGAATGTGAAGGAGAAATGCGGGAAAAATGGACATTAGGCCTCCTAACTTCTGACAGGGTGAAGCCAAGGATTGTACATATTCCTTCTGCAGTCCCTGTTAATAACAACTGTGTTCTTGTTACCCGTGTACACATCCACTCCTTTACACAAAACAAACCCAAACCTCGCTTTAGTCTCATCAACTTCTTGTGGAGTTTCAGCACGTTCTCCCATCTAATTACAAAAAGCATGAACGAGTATCTTCTAAGAGTAAGTCACACCTGTATACATAAAACTCACCGCAAAAGGAATTTGATGAAGCCAAGGAGACGGCAAGTTTTAAACAGTATTGATCACACAGATTTATATGGAATATAAATCCAGTGCAAAAAGCAAGAGTTCTAAGAATGCAAAAGAAATGTAAATTATTTTTAGTGCTGCGATTTTAATTTACAAATTACTGATGTATTTTTCTATAAAAGCACAATTTTTGAACTACACCATATCCGGCTACATTTCAGCCTGACGTAAGGTTTTATAGCCTAGTTATAAAACAAACAGATTTATGATGGAAAATGCTGTCAGACCAGAGATAAGTAGCACAGACGAGGCACTGCTGCCATTCTCTGGTTTATGCTGTCATCTTACACCCTTCACTATAATTTCATCGATTCACGATCTTCAGCACGCATCATTTCACATATTAAAAACTGTCGCAAAACAGTGTTTACAGACATCAGCAGTTTTAAGATCTATGTTACTTTAGTTCTGAACTCCTTGCATACCTTAATGCTTTTATGCTTGGCTTCATCAGCGTAGCTATTTATCATCTTGAAGAACCACAGCTCTTACACTGTGATATGTGCAACTGGAATTGAGAATGATAAAGAAAATACCTGTGCAACTAACAACAGAAAAATAGAACCATTGCTTTCTGTTATCTTGGCACAACGGTTGCAGGATGCCCAGCTAACAGCGTCACGATACGAAGCAAAAACACAATGCACTTTGAGAAAACCTTCCATGCAAAGTGTTAAAGCACCTCAGAAAGACAAGTTAATACTGGTTATTCCTGGGTAAGGGAGCTGAGGGAAGGGGAGGTCAAGAAACTTCGCAAGACCAAGTTACAGCCTTAGCGCTACATTTTAGAAGAGACACAGCTTCCCCTGGCTTTAGCCAGTAGAACACACAATGGCAATTTCATATATTACATATACTTACTAAGTGATTTTCACCCAAAATAGCTCTAAGAAGGCAAGGACATAACAATCTAAAAATAGCTGGAAGAACGCTGGGGGATGGGGTGAGGGGAATCTAAAGAGTAAGGAGTAAAGGGCGGTTTGTGCTGGCTAGCTCTATTCCGCTGGAATACGAAGATCAAAGTCAGGCTGGAGCTGACAGTGGGAAGTTGTGGCTCAATAGCAGTGGCTGTCCTGCAGAAGTTTCTTTTCAATATTTTACAAATCTATCACGTACCACAAAAACTCTTTGAAAAATTCTGATAATCGCCTCTGACTAATGAAAGTATTTGATGCAAGAAGATGCAATTTCTAGTTCAACTAAAAACATAGCTTAGGGATTAAAAAACATAAAGAAATAAACAGTTAAACAGTGAAAGAGTACTTTTAAGACAACAAAATGTAGTGCAAAAGATGAGAAAATACAGAAACCTTACAGGTATCAATACTTCACCTTTCCTGGTCTGTCAGTTAATACCGATCGCTTTGAGTGATCCGCCTACTGCTGCCTACTGCAAAAGCACACCTTGCATATCACAAATGTAAGATTTTATACGGAGAAATGAGGAGAAGAAAAAAATATTAAGGACAATCTCCTTTAAAAAAAACCCCCAAGGATATACGAAAGGGCAAGAGTCTAAGGGTGGTGAAAATTTCTCCGTACAGAAGCAGCAAAGTATAAAACTCAAAGGATGTTTTATAAAACGGCTGTAAAATGGCTCTGCTTATGCTAAATACTGTTAAACCCACTAGATTGTTAAATGTTTTCTACACTGAAAATTACAACAAAACGTGAAATGTCAAATGATACCCTTTGACCACTGTCTGAGGACAGAGTTTCAGCATCACAGTGGAAACAAAGATAGTGACTTTTATCACAGCTGACTGTAGAACAGGCTCCACGGCAAATACAGACATGCGGAAACAGGTCATGAACCAGCATCTCCTTCCCTTCGGCGGCGCCTTCCCAGGGGTGCCAGCAAGAGCACGCAGCTGCCACAGGACACACTGCCAGCAGAAAAGGGAGACATTTCTTTGTGTTGTCTGTCGTTGAACACCAGACCGAGCCTGAGAAACTACTCAGCAGATGATCAACATACAGTGTTTGCTGTGGAGTACTTCGACCAGGAGTTGTCAGAAATACAGAAAAGACAGGAAACTCCAAACAACCCCAGCAACCCAGACAAATGGATGGAAAACTAACAAAATCAGCAGTCATAAAGAAGATAACATTGGCTAAGATGTAATGCAGCTTTTGTAAGAAAAGTCATGCCTTGCAAATCCGTTGAGAGTTCTTCAAAGTCCTCTGAAGCAAGTGGACAAGAAGATCCAGGTGATGAACGCACATCTAGTTTTGCAAGGTGCCTTTTCAAAGGCTTCCAAAGAAGCTACGGATAAAAGAGAGAATTTTCACCTGTGGAACCCACCTGAACATAGGAAATAAGGGTAAGAGGATACATCATCAGCTGAAGGTTACAAGCAGAATTCCACAGGAAAATGTCTCAATACATTTTCTCTGCTTCTCTGTACTCTTCCCTCAGCATCTACTGTAGGTCACTCCTAGACACAGGATATGGGGGATAGACTGTATAAATAAATAGATAAATAAAAAAAAAAAAAGAAAAAAAGAACACCTGTATCCAGTGAACATCAACTTGTACTCGAAAGTGCAGTCAGTGTCTTGCCATACTCACAACGTGCCAGGCAGCCACAAGATCCAACAACAGTAACTGCATTCTCATTTTACTGAAAGCAACGTGAAAGCACGTAGCTCAGATGGAGAGCAAGACTGGACCCTTTTTAACAGCCAAAGAAAGTCATCTTAATTTGGTTTCTCACAACAGGTTTATCTCCTTCAGGAGATGCCTAGTGACATTTAAATCTGTCAGCTTCTTTACACAACCGAGACAACTGTTAAGATAACATCGGTAGCTTTTAGGACAGTGGATACTTCCTGAAGTACAGGGAAGATAAAGGGAATAATGCATATTTAGCAAGGTGTAAGGTTTTAGGACTTTGCTGACTTCCCTTTGGCTATCAGATGAGTTGGAGCCTACTGGTTAGGATCCAAACACACAGCATGATGCAAGTCTGTCAATAGCAAAATGAAGGAAATTCTGAAGGGAACCATTAGGCGTGTGTGGCTGAGTTTAAGGCAAGAGCTCAGGTTTAGTTTAACAAAAAAAGCAAAAGAAGTGAACAGATTTATAACCTATGAGGATATGCTTCCCCCCACTGCATCCTTGCTGTAGCCAAGCTGCACACAAAGCCAAAATTGAAAGAGGTTACTGGTATTCAGTGGGACTGTTCATTTGTGTTGGACAAAATCGGAACATTTCCCACTACAGCATTATTTATTTTTTTTTTAATATGGCTATACATCTGTAGACAAGCATTACATGAAACACTAAAAAGCTATTCCTGGTCAGTCCATTGCACATGATACTGCAGAGAAGGAGCAGCTATACAGAAATGAGCAGCAAATGCAAGTGCAGAAAACCTTCTATACACACCAAAAAAAAGCAAAGACAGGGACTACTGCAGAGAAGGGTACATAAAAGAACTGTACAAAATACAAACATACATTGCAGTGACATACTGATGGCCCTATTTGCCATTCCACTTGAATTATAAAGACCAAGGGAACTAAGGGGACCCTAAAATCATCACAATTTCAGCTGTAATATTTTGAGCTACAAACTTAACCTGGACGGGAAAACCAGTACAGAAAAAGTAACTTCACAAAACCCAAACAGCAGTATCTTCATTGGTAAATATCAAAGCATTTGAGAAAGGAAGTAAGAACCATTATACTGGAACTGGACATGAAGGACACAGCCTAAGCTTAAAACGTCCGCGACATGCAAACCCAGTGGGCCTAGCCAAGCATTTAAGATACGACAGCATTATTCCAGCAAGTCCCACTGCAGGCAAGAAAGGAAACACATTTGCTATTTCAGATTAGTCAACTTTGATATAGGGACTAGTATGACACACCACAAATCTCCCAAATAAACCACAGCCCAGCTGCCTGGTCCCTACAGCGCTGCCTCACCAAAGTTATGTAGTGCTCAGCAGCGCGAAAAAAGTCACTTTGTAAGAAATAGCACCTATGGCAGAGCTTTGCCAGCACTGCTGTTGTACTATCGAAACAGTCTGCTTCTGGTAGTTGTGGACAGGGCTTCAGTGTTCTTTGTGCACAAACGTTAAAGAAAGAAACAAAGGGTTAAATCTAAAATTTGCATGGGGAAGAAGACACAGCACACTCAAACATTAACAGATGTACATCTTCATAAACTTTGAACTGAAACCTTAAACACTATCAATTTAATCACTAAATCAGGCAGAAATCCTCATTAAGGGAGAAAAAGTAACTCATTTTGAAGAACTTACAAGTGAAATTAGTGCAATGAAATGCTGATTTCAGAGTATGTTATGCAGCATATACAAGTTTTCATCATAAAACACCAACGCTTTCAAGATGCATTTCCCTACAGCATATTATTTTAAAAGTTCACAGAAAAATGGAAAGCAGAAATAATAGTAGAGTGCACACAGCAGAGGATATTACCTTCCATGAGAAACACATTTCTCTGTTGTGTTTTGTTTTCTTTTTTATATTTGCCTTTCACCACTTAAAAATGCAAAAACTATTATCCTTATTATTGTACAGAAGTGTTGAAGTGATGGCTGAGAAGACACTGTCATTATATACACTGCTATTTCCTCTACTTCATAACTTCATGGATAGATTAGTCTCTTGGGTGAAATATTTTATGCTTGTCCTCAGTCCAAAGGCAAGTTAGTCTGGAAGCACGAGACAGTTCTACCAGGTCACACACAGCTTTGTCACACAGAGCTGGAAGATCTGTACACAGGGAGACCAAGTTTTCTGACACCCCCAATCTTTGTCCCCAAAGACAAAGGTAGTCATCTCTCCAAATGCTGCAGACTCCGTGAAATACACCATTCCCACTTCATGAGTTGCCTTACACTTCATCTATTTTTTATCAAGTCCAACTAATCCTGAACTTCTAGAAGCCTTTCAGTTCACAACACAGCAAAGTATTGGATCAAATATAACCATTTACCAGCAGCTGGCAGCATCTCATTTCCCCATCTATACTGAAGGGGTAATCAGCTCAGGTTTTGGACGTCTTCAGACCAAAAACTTCTTTTTATTCCTTCCCTCTAAGCATCCATCAGAGAGGAGAAAGAAGCAGCTCTCACGCTTCAAAAAAAAACTTGAATGACATGCTGTTGGCATCAGGATTACCAGTGCTACAGGCTTCGCTTGTCTGCCTCAGTGGGACAGTTAGTCCTTCAAATCTTTCTTACATGTTGAGGAATACAGCGTAACACCTCCCTGCCCTCATCACTTTGCAAATCCTCCCCACCCATGATAAACTCACAGCTGAATGTGGTCTTCGCTGCTTCATAAATCCCTGATCTAGTACTATGTGCAACTCAGCCCTGCTTTAGCACGCAGTGATGCCCATCTGAGTGCACATTAGGCCACGAGATCCATTTGCTTCCAGTATTTTTCGTGGATGTGGTACCAGAGAATGGAAATCCCTGACTGCTGAAACAAGAGATGGAAATGGGCTCAATTTGCAGACACGCAGGAATTAGAACCAGATTGCATTTGCTTTTCTGTAATCAGTAAAGGAGACCAGCTTTTACAGGGAAAAAAACAACTGACAAAAAAAAAAAAAAAAAAAANCTCTCTAGAAGAGAAACAGTAGCACTAATGGTATTTGTAAAGGTACTTTTGAACAGTTTATGATCTTTGCTTATGCTACAAGGACAGCATTTCATGGTGATAGTCACATAAATATAAAAAGATTTAGCTGGCATAGACCAATGAAAGGCTGATTGTCTCATCACTGCTCAGGCTTCTTCACTGATTTTTGTGGGAATCTCTTTTCAGTCTGTTACAGAAGAGTAGCTTAGAGTCATACATTTGTGTAAATGTTTGGGCACGGTCACACAGAACAGCATTCTCCAATATATACAGCATTTCATAGACAGTTCAGAAATCAAATGAAGTGCAGAGACGTGAGAGCAGGTGTATGAGAGTATAACCCTACTGTTAACTTACCTTTTCTTCAGTTCAATAACAGTAATGCATTTCAATATGGGATCCCGAAAGAGAGCTGAAAAACTGAAATGAAACAACTCATATTTTTATCATCCACAAGTATTCTAAACAATGTCTATGAAACGTACTGCAAGACCTGTCAATGCAGTTACATAGAATCATA
>RSEF01000008.1:21989599-22014476 GCA_003993805.1 Himantopus leucocephalus
GCTTATAGTACAGGGTGCAGACATGAACGAACAAAATCTGGCAAGCACAGGCATGCTTGGTTCATCTAACTCACAAAATGCTGAAATTTAATTCTGCTCTAGAAGTTTCTATGCCAAGAAACATCAAGAAACGACCCTTTGGCTTGTTTTCTGGATTCCATTAAAAAGATAATCTGTCCACAACAGAGGAAGCATCTATACTGCACAAGCACATTGTTTGGCATGAACAACACGTGAGTTGTTTGCGAGTGAGAATGACCTGGCTGGTTCCCAGAGCCCCGATCCCAAATGGAGTTTGAAAGGCTCTCAGAGAAAATGAAAAGATTAATAACTTTAAATAAGTAAACATACAAAACACACTGACAGACAATTCTGTAACATTTCCATACTTGCTTCCAGACTATAACTATTCAAGGAATAAAAGTTATCACAGCGTAGAAAATACTGTCTCACGAGTGTAGCACAGGCAACTCTAGGGTGACTCTGAGAACGATCTATTTCAACTCCTCACTTTGTGCATATAAAAATGTTAGGAATGCCCAAAGCATAGTTTGCTGCATTCCAGTCAAATTGTTGTTCTTACTTCAATTTAACCACCTTCACAGGCACACTTACTGAGTGCTTCTATTCATAAATTGCATTTTAATAACCCACCTAATTGCATCCTTTCCCCCAAGCAGATAAGCTTTTAAAAAGACAGCATCTTTGGTATCTTCTGCTACGTGCAAAATTCAGCTGAGTTCTGTAGATGTTTCTATCTATCACTTCCTGTAAAAGGTAGCTGAAAGAGGGAAAGAGAAAAATTGCATAAGGCTGAGGAGTCTGAGTAAGTGTAATTGCAACTGAAGCAAGGCACAAAGCTCTATCAACTTCACTTTAGCCACTTCTTGAAGTGTGACAAAACTTGCCTATAAAATAAATATTTGACTAAAAATATTCATTACAATTCAAAAAGTGTATCAAAGGCTAGATTAAAAAGTGAAAGCTAAGCAAATCCTGTAAGAAATTCTGTAGGATTAATTTCTATACCATGCCTACACATGTCTATAGTGTCTCTCTGCATTTCTATACAGTCTGTCTACAACAGATCTTAGTTATTGTTGAATTAGAAATAGCTGAGGGGGAAAAAAAAAAGAGGGGGGGGTGGGCGTTCTCATTTTAAGAAGTCACCGTTGTATCAGATTTTGGATACAAAGTCATTGCTTATGAAGAATGCTATCCAAAAAAACAACCCCAAACCCCACCACGTTGTGAAGAGATCCAGAGATCCAGCACTAGGAACGCTGCTCAGACCCATTCAACTCCTCCCTCTCCACTGTCAGCAAACAGAGCTTTCACCTTTCACATTACCTTGCGCTGTTGTTGGCAGGGGATACCTGTGCATCAGTTATACAGAAACTTCTCATCAGCAAACTGGGAAGAAATTTCTAGTATTATTTATCACAGAGTATCAGTTTACAGAAATATAAGGACAGCAGTGTAGGAATGCTTTTATTTTAAATTCAGATTAATTCCTATTCCTGGTGCTTAGCACATGCTACTAAACCCAATTCCTGCTGTTCACCAAAAAGCCCAACGAAGTTCTCCGTACCAGAACTTTATAGAGAGGTAGAGGTGTAGCAGGCAAGTGTTTGCCTCCTGATAATGGATCATTTTGTACTTTATCTTGTCCAAGACTAGATGTACGGAGAAAAAAAAATAAGGTTTTAATACTCAAGAGATGTACTACACTGCTCTTTTGATTGTTCTCTGGCATCAGCCCTTAGAAACAGCCGTCAGCCTCAAGGGCTGCCTTCTCTGTAGCCCTCCCACTCAGTGCATACACACGGCTCTCTGAAAAGTTCACTACCCCTAACCTGAGGCTATGATGCCACAATCAATCTGAAAGAGAAGAAAAAAGGACAACAAAAATGTTTAAGCACTCAGATTTGTATGTTCTATGTAATATGAAAATGCTCAATACCATATTCTAAGAGAACTATATTGGCTCTGATTATGTGTGATTACAAATAACTCCTAATAACTTTGAGAGACACATATCTAGCATTTACACCATGTACGCATTGTGTAAGCTTTATTATGATTAGGCTAGAGAACAGGTTCCAAAAGCATACTGCAAAAGCTTCTCCCTGTTAACAGACTTGTGTCCATACGTGCACAAATTTGCTCTTCTATTCACCAATATCCGTATATTATACAGCCAAAACCCTTTTAGCATACATTCATCAGCAAATGTCCAAAAAGAACAAATCAATATGCCAAAACAGAATTTACAAAACCTAGGGAATAAAGCTCATTTTCCAAGGGCTCAGAAACTACAGAATACAATAGTACAATTTATAACATTTTTCATCCTAATGCCAGAGTCTATTTTCTTCTGTGCAAAAATCCAGCGCATTGAAAATCCTGAAAGCATCCAACTCCATATTGTATGGAGTGAAAATACACCACCTATGAAGGGGTCCTAATGGACATGGTGAAGTCGTAGTTTCACTTTTTTTGAAGTAGATTCAGTAAGGTCATCACTATTTTGTTTCACCAATTCATAGAATCCTGGACTCAAAACTGCCTAGGGTGAAAGGACTGATCTAAGGGTTGTATTTAACAGGGAAGAAAAAAGAATAAGGGAAAAAAATCCATATATTCTAGAGTATTTTTATTTTTGTGAAAAAGCTTTCAGTACGTCATGCCAAAGTCTGCAAAGTAGCTTAAGTTTTTATTGATAAAATGACATCTTAAATAATGTTCTGCACAATGTCTAGTTCTTTGGTGATAGGTTGACTACTTCTAAGATTTACTTTGAAGTATGGGGGAAAGAATTTGCCCATTTACAATACACACTCAACCTCAGAAATTCTGTTATTGTGTTTAGGTCCCTCCTCTTTTTTAAATTTAACCAGGAAGAAAAATAGCTCAGAAAAGCATTAAAATATGTTTAAAACAGGACCAAAAAAACCCCCAACCCTCTAACATTAAAACCATTTGTTAGACTATTTTCAGAAAAGGAGGCAGAAGAGATGACTTCAAAAGACCCTTTAGAAGCGAGAGCTCAACACTGTTTTTCACTACAACCATAATACACATACAGAGCACTCAGATGACCCCAAGGAATCCACAGCAGCAGTCAATGCAGTCATCTTGCTTGCTCAAATTCAGAAGATGTGTTTCATGTGCTTGATTCCATATGTTTTGAAGAAAACCATGATGATCAATGCCCAGAGTCCTAAAATAAATCCTCCGGGAGGATGCCAGTCCTTTTGTTTTGGTTTCTGAAAAAAAGAACAAACAAACAAAAAGAGAAAACCAAAGAATTTGTACTTAGTTTTCACATTAAACAGGCACTGCGTCTATCAAGTGCAAAAAAAAAAATATCCTTGCAGTAGAGAAAAATACCAATAAGCTGTATTTTTTCATAAAGTAGAAGTATCTTTCTTCTTGACGTGGTGGAAAGGCTGATGGGAGGTGAGCTGCCACTCAAGCAGGGAGGTTAAGTACCACAAAAAGGCCACTAGAACTGTGCCCGAGACACCACTTTGACAGTGCGTGTCAGCATTGTGGGACACATTCAAACTCATTTGTTTGGACAGAATTTCTCATATCTGGTCTCATGTTAATACAAGAGAAAAAAGCTACAAGTATGAAAAACAGTTCCTACAAGTGAAAATATAAAAGAGAAAAGACAGCATTGTTTTTCCAGTACCTAGAATGTTTTCTACAGCTCCTTTTGTACTCAGAATTATGTGAATAAACAGATATCTAACCACATAAGGAGCTAACATTCATTATTACAGGAATATCATAAAACAAAATAGGATTGTTTTTAATGTCAATCACATTTCCCAGGGGCCTCATTGAGTCTAACTGCCTTTCCTTAATGTAGAAATATATTCTGCAATTCAAATACCTGTCCCTTCTACAATTTTTTCCATCTTCAGTGAAAAAGCAATACACTGCAATTTGTTAAGGCCTTTTCTATCTCACGCTTAGCAGTACGACAAGATGAAACTTGTCTGTCCTCTTCCTCCTCATATTTTAAAAAATTTCAGATACTCCATATTCAATGAGAAATGGATTGTAGAAGACGAGAGCCGCTATGTCCCCCAACATCTGTCTCTGAGGCTAAGAATAAGGTGAAGCTATACGAATGCAAAATTTTAGTTTAGAATATCATAACAAAAATATCAGAATTACAGTATTTAAAAGTATAACTCAGTCCGTCATGCCTGTGCCTACTCTTGCCTTCAGCAGGTATGTTTTACAGATCTTCTAGGCAGACAGAGATGATTTACTATTACAATAATAAATACTGAAGTGCTCGTTGAGCTTTTTATTCCTGCCTCACTGAAAGATCTGCACTATTTTGTCCTTGTATAGGACGAGACACAAGGGGCACAGACAGTAGTTTGGGGTTTTTTTCCATTTAAGCCAAATTTAAAATTCTCTTTCTGCCATGTGAATAACTATTATAAAAGATGGTACTGTTTCATTTTCTGCGTGAATCTGCATACAGAAGCTTGTTGTTCTCCACTAAATGTACCAGGTGGCTGCTGAACTTTAATGCAATAAGGAACAGTTTGGAGCGTCTGTTCTTTCAAAACAGCTTTCCTATCAACAAGAAAACAGTATTTGTTGATTGCTCAGCTCTCATTTTCTAAGCTACGTAGATGTAGCTTTAGGATTTTTCTCTAAGTACCACGCTTGTAATTAAAAAGTGTAACAAATAGCCATGTCACCTGATACACCTGAAGAACCTGGCATTCTGAAATATTAATGATTTTACTCCGATACCAGAATCACAGCCCTGGCATTATAATTTACATCAACAACAACAAAACCAAAGACAGGAGCAGAGATGGTGTCTATATATGCAAACCACTCAATTTCCTAAGAAGCACTCATCAGCTGCGGTGTACGTGCTGTTGGTAACTGCCACCTCGCTGATACTCACAACCACACATCTCCACATAAACATCTCAGAAAATCAACTCTGCATGTTCAAAAAGGCTGCCAGCACACCTCGCTTCTGAAAGTAACAGCACACGACACTTCTCCACACAAAGGAACTTTCTTGTTTAGATCCTCCTAATTAACCCGTAACTTCGTATGCATATTGCAGTGCCCGTTTCATCAATCTCTTTGTACTATCAATCTTTTCTTTCTTGGATCTCAGACAAATTCCTTACCACAAAGTGGCACCTGACCCTTCTAGACAAATGACTTCAATTTGCAGTCAGTGACACTAAAAGCCTCTCTCCCCTATTTTGTATAGAACACGTAATTTAATTTCTTTAAAGAATTTATATGAATAAATATTTATAAGGTGATCTATGAGTATGGTTTTACATTTTGTCATGCCGTGTACTGAAGCCTCCATGGAATTCCGCAAGCAAAAGGAGGCCAGTGCAGCAATGGCTCCGTGCTGGGAAATCAAGGACATACGTATAGTCAGTTTAAAGCCATGGGATGCAATTTTAAAATGTGAAGGATTAAAAACATAAAGGCACAACAAAAAATACATATGAGGCTATACAAGAGTTACATACTTCATAATCTTAAAAACAAATTATCTTAATGAGAAAGATTTACAGACCTCGAAACTGAAATCCACAAATACGTATTAAAGTACAATAACAGGGCAAAGAGATGCAACTCTGTTGTACATCTGTAAGTCAATAGTGAGGTTAATTGAGCACAAAATGATATTGAAATATGCCAGTATTTTCCACTAGGGGCATACAGACATCAAAACATTATGAATACCTAAACCAGGATTACACAGATTCATGTTTAAACCTACAATGTGTATCTGTAAGAGCTGAAATACATAATTTTCCTTATATTAACTTAATCATAGATTCCCAAGAAAGTTTGCATCACTGAATTAAAAATCTAATTAGTTTTCGAATCGACAAGTTCATCCTTCCAAAATCATAACAAATATAACATAGGAAACTTCAATAACCAATCTTTGTCTAGGTGGGTGCACCAGGTAAGCAGCAAACAGCACTGAAGTTCCTTTACAAAGAGCTGCATTTTACACCTGCGAATCACCCCCATCTACATGTAATGTGGAGTTGCTGCTTCCAGGAATTATGCCAGCGAATTGTACTTGTAACCCAGGCTGGCAGAGAGCTTGCAGCCGGCACCGTTGTAACAGCAGACCCAACAATTCTTTCCCCTTGGCACAGCTGTGTCACTGCCACAAGCGCTGCCGGCGTACCCATGCCAGCGAGGAAGCGCGGCATCCCTTGGAGCTGTCACAGCTACGCCAGCAGCCTTGTGTAATGAAGTCCAAGGCGGGATGCCCTTCTACAAACAACACCGGAGCCTCAACTGTATTGCTGCAGAAGCTGCTTTGACTATTTTGTGCAAGGGGGGGGGGGGANGGGGGGGGGGGAAGAGTCACAGAGATATCTCCTAAGGGGAAAAACTATTAAAGAAAGAAAGAATCCCTTTAATAGCAAATAAAAAGTTTCCTTTTTAGATCCACGTACTGGAAAAAGGTTTAGAAAAGAGACAATCTCCTTCTATGCTTACACCAGTTCTGCGGCCATAAGCAATCCCTAGATAAACCGTCCCTTTATATCAATTTTAGGACTGATCAGAAAGCACTACTGAATATAAAGTTTTTCCCAGATTCCTAAAAAAAAAATCTCACCAGTATTTATTCCATGATCATTGCCTACTTTGGGGTCTTATTCCAACAAATATTCTGTGAAAGTCAGGCAATTTTTGAAAGTCAGGCATTTTCTCACTTATGAGAAAATGCTAAATGGACAGAAAAATGTTACATGTTGCAGTGTTTTAATTTACAATTAATTATGTATCTTTACTATGCCTTAATTGATGTGAGAATGCGTACTATTAAAAGACTACAGATTGATTGCAGTACTTACAAATGATGCATAACTTTCTCCTATTTCGGACTGACCCGGAGGAGCAGAGGCAGCAGCTCTTTTGGCTCAAGTTATTCTGAATTTCATTGTTATATTACCCACCAAAGAACTTCGCGTCCCAAGTACTGCTTATGTAACCAACATATTTAGATTTTGTGATCTCCACCACAATACAACCCCATTATAAACACCCTCTTTAGCCCTACAATAATACCAGTAACACATAGGTGAAATGCGCATATGAAATAGTACAATATCTCATGAACAAATACATTTAGCAGCTTAAGGGCTAGTCATTATCGAATTGCTGGAGATTCCAAATTAAAAAGATAGGTAGCTAAGCAACAGCAAGCTTCCTCCTGTGAACAGTTTTCTGCTGTATGCTCTCTAGTTCTGGTAGACTCTCATTATCCAGTGGAACTTAAAAACAGTTAACAGAGTTGCTCCAAGTACTGTAATTAAGGAGAGGATAAAACAGTGTATTTTCAAACCGGATGGGTCTGTAGGGACCCAAATGGAAAGTATCCAAGACTTCCAATGAAGGTGTTTCATAAAACATGCAATACTTGTTATTCCAATTAAAATCAGTTTTATGCAAAAAATAATAAAAAAGTATTGAAGTGGTAATTAGATTAAGAACAGTTTCATTTTACAACGTTACATCAGAACAGAAATAAGATTTAAAATATCATGTATTCACATTTCACATGGAAAACACTGTGTTAAATATCATTATAATCCAACCCTACGGTCCTCTTCCAACACAACTCCCTTTGCACTAGCGACCTCAATAAGGACAAAAATATCGGTACAGAAAGCTTTGGGTTAAACTTGGAATCCACACTGGGATGGCAGCAGTAGAAAAAGCAGTGCATACCGTATAATAGTCAGGAATGTAGTAATTCCCAAATGGAAAAGGGATACGCAAATTCTGTAGTCTCCTCCAGCAACTTATTCCTAACAGGGCTTTAAGAAAGTGGGCAAAACCTTAAAAATGAATGTGCACATCATCCGTGCTATGGGGGATGTTCTCCCCAACCTGAGGCAGATGGTGTGTGTTTGTACCAGGAGTGCATAATAGCCATATGTAACTGCACAAAAATAAAACATTAGAAGTGCTGTGTTCCAACGAGTCCATTAAAGTGGCAGCTACCGTATTTCAAATTAGTCCCTCCTTGATTCTCTCTGGCGTTGCAATGCAGAGTGCCCGAGACCCACTTCTGGCCTATCTATTGCCGCGCACGTGGTACAAAACTCCACCCAGGATCCCACGGCTTCCTGGCAGACACCAGCAGCTATGGCACTGGGGGAAACCCTGCGCACACCCCTCTCTACCAGCCTTGGGGGCCAGCAAGCGCCCGCAGGGAAGGGAAGCATGCTTGCTGCTTGTCTGTGCAGTGCTCACCCTCATTATTAGATCATTGGGGTGAATTTTATGTCTTTTGGGGCGTAAATTTCCAAGTTTTCTTCTTGGTCATTTTCTATTTAAATGAACGTTTTTATTTCTTCCATTGCAATACTGAAGGTTTTCTTTCTTGTTTCTCAAGATACTTAACTTTATGTTAGGGTCTGTGTTAAAGACCAATATTGAAATAAAGATCCACATTTCAAAACAGGTCTTTGAAATCCCAGGCCAACCTCAGGTCCAAAACGGAAACAACCTGCCTGCTTCTCGTCTCAGTAAACAAACAGCGATCTCAAACTGAAGGACAAGGAAAATCCTTGGAAAAGCCAAATGCCAATAGCACATCATATATTTCCTAGAGGCACTCCACAACAATTCCATTACTTGCAATTTAGAATTTCAAACCGGGTAATCCTCTCAATTCTTATGACAAAGCACACAGCAAAGTTTAATTCCAGAATGAATTTACATATCACAAGCAAATCACAGCATTAAGTATGTCCTCAAAGCTTTTAGTGGAAGTGTGCACTTCTAATTTGTCAGCTACAGTTTTGATTTGGGGTCCTCACAGGGGAGTGGGGGAAATCAAATAATTCCAGCCATCTAGTAATAGTTTAATCCTCTTTTGTGCCCACAGCAAGATTAAAGTCATAAGAGAACTCCAACATAAATGGTGCCCGTTAATCTGCAAAACAATTTAAAGCACTTTTGTCTAATCTCCCAGTTTGTATTTATTAACCACAGTGCCATGATTACTGATATCTCCAATATTAATAAAATAATGAAGAAAGTTCACTCATCAACAACAAAACCTCATGAAGGATACAGGGAAGAACAGCAGTTAAACTAAATTAACATATCAATGCCAACAACTGCATTTTTAATATTTACTTGGAAAACTGCGTAATCACCATAATGTAAACTACGATACTGCTATGACGGCTTTAGTTTTTCATTTCCTTCTCAAATATATAATCTGTAAGGGCTCTTTAGAAATGAACTTCTACTTCAAAAATGGCTGCTCACTTGCTATTCTCTGCTTTCAGTGTTATCTCTCAGCACTACATAGCACTTTAAAGTGCTTTTAGTTGTTAAACAATTATTCATTAATCTTCCAACCTGTGACACAATACATAATATGCTTCTTCTAATCAAAGGGAGCTTTCCCAGCACCTGGGACCCAGCGCAGTTTAATTCCGAGACAAGCCAGCGCTCAGACGAACGATGCCCGCCTGGCAAACACAACAGGCACTGTACGAGGGGGCCTCCAAACCAAGGCGTGGGATTTGCTCCATCCAAAGCTAACGCACAGCCCCGCACTGGCAGCAGTAACCGTCCCTACCTATCTTCGACAGACTGGCGCGGGGCTGAGCTCTCACCTGCTCAGCCACCAGTGAGTTACGTTATGGAACTCATCTATGCTTTATGGAGGCGATGAAAAAAGTCACAATATAAAGTTGCATTTAGAAAAAAAACACCCAACTACATCTATTTAAGGTATATTAAGCAAATTGGTTTTTATATTTTAATCAAATTCATACTCTTATATGAAGCCATGGTCATGATTTTTCACAAAAGGGCATCTAAGTCCACAGCAAATATGAGTTACATTTGCAAACACAAAGCTTCATGCCAACTGAAGCATGCAAAAATAGAAGATGAGCAGCTCAATTAAGGAGACTCGCTATTCAAAACTTGGCCACTGCTACTTTGAGAAGCATCCTTCTTTTTCAATATGTTTATATTTAATTAATTTAAACAAGAGGAGGATTATTAGCAGAAACAAGACTAAAGGCATTCAGCACACAGTGCCATGCCACAAACGGCAAGATAAACTTCTTGAGGTCCTTACACTAGAGGAGCCTGAAAACAACAAAAAGACACTAGCAAGGCAGACCTCGCAGGAGAGGACCTCCAAAAATGATCAGATACAAAAGCAAGCCCCGTGCTGCACTTTGGGTTAAGCAGACAGAAACAGCAGCTGCAAAGAACAAAGGAGGTGCAAAGGGACAAAGGAGGCTGCTAGAGGGACAAAGATATTTTGAACTCACAAAAATACAGTTGTGTAAATAGGGTCAAGCTATTCTCAGAGCACTATTTTTCCAAGCAGCATGCACTGCTCACTTCCTCCTGGGAAAAGATTATCTCCAAGTCTTCTACGGTGCAGATCTTGTTCACACAAATACAATGTCACGTTGCCAGCGGGAGCAGAACCAGAACCAACCTCTCAGCCTGGCAGAGACGAGGCAGCGCGTGCACACACGGCTCCACCTGTTTCAGTCCGGCATGATTACTCCAAGTACCAGCCTCACCCACCCCAACCTTCCCAAGGAGCACAGCACGCCCGCTTCCTCCTTGGAAATCTAACTTGGATTCCCCATGACATCCCTCTGGACCAGAAGGTGAGCCCATTCAAATGCTTTTAAATCAATATGCTCTGAGGCAGGTTTTTTCTTAATCTCGTAAAATTAATTGTATGCCTTAAAACTTCCATTATGAAGTATAATCTTGATCATTCAAATTCAAACGAAGTTGTTTCCATTTATATGGAGAAACCATGATGTTCATAAATTATTATGCTATCCCTTTCAAAGTAGTAGTGATGCTTCTAACCACACATTTTTTTCCTGGATATCCCATGAGTATCTATTCATTTATTTCCAGGTGGCAGTCTGTATTAACAACAGATGTTAGACAACATTAGATCTTATACTCAATATGCCATATTGAGTACAAAATCTAATCAAATATCTCAACAGCTACATTTTAAGAAACTGGAATCCAAATAAATATTCCTTATTCACGTAATTTTACTGCTCATTTTTTAAATCTCTGCAACTATAATTTTAAAAGTCCTCCTTTGCCCTGAGCTGCGCGCTACATTATACATGTGCACAGTAGAGCTCCACATTTTCTGGCTCCAGCTTGCACAACTCAAAACAGCATTACATTTAAGAGGCAGGCATGAAAAAAATGGATGGAGGGAGATGCAGGGCTGAGGCAAAAGGAGCCTGCAAGAGCTCCATATTTGAGCAAGATCAAATATGGCTGTGTTTTTACTGCAAAACATTTTCATTTTCAGTGAGAAACCAATGTATTACAGCTGGTGATAGATCAGTTTGTTCCCCGCCACCACCCACCTTTTAAAGGTGATTGCTGTATTCAGTAGTTTTGCACTCATATGCCAGACAAGTATTCTCACCCAAGTTTATTTTGTACATACTCTCTGTGTGAGCAGAAAAAAAGGAAAATGAAAAAGAACTATTCTGAAATATCAACCTAACACTTTTGGCTACTCTGGCTGCTATGCAACCTCAAAAACAGATCATAAAACATGGACATAGCAGTAGTACAGACACTTATTTAGTGGTTGCACATAATTACACCTACACCAGGAAGCCATTTCTGTTATGCTGGTATGTCAAAGAACAAGGAGTCGCAGAGAGCAGATACATTACTGCAAAGAGTTTTTGTAGGCAGCTGCCATTAAGAGAGAATAGCAGATTTATGGTATCATAAATATTCACTGTTCCCACGTGACATTTGCCTGGCACTAGGGTTATCAGTCGAACGCTACATGGGGCTCAACAAAGACCATATTTTTGGAAGAACAAATGAGCATAGCTGAGTATACACCCCCCCAGACTACCACATGTAATACGTACAGTATCAACATCTTTCCGAAAGGGTAAGTCTTTAAAAAAAGATAAAACCACAGATGGTCTTATCTAGTGGCAAACCAGCTGCACTTCTCCTGCCTACCATCTAAACTAACCACAGGTTACTGCCCTACTGATGTCATGTTGTCACTCAGTCCCCTCTAAGTACTAGTCATCACCTGTTTGTCAGCCATGTATTTGTAGATGGTCTTTCGTGTTAAGCACTCCCTCCTGAAAATATGCGATCACTCATTAATTCACAGAGTCCCACCGCCGGAGCCGGGCTTCTCCAGGAACACCGAGCCAGAGGAGACAGCTGTCAATGTGCGGGGCCTCTCACCCTGGGGGGGAGGCGGAGGGGAGGAGGGAACTGTCTACGGCAGGGTGCCACACTCCGAGCAAGAAAGCCACTCACTACAGAAGTAATCGCTTGCACAAAGCTGAATCACCGCCTCCTGCAAAGAATTTGCGCAGGAACCACGATGCGGGATGCTGTCTTGTCTGTCCGACAGTATGAACACAACTGCTCCATTACTGGAGTCTTCATTCATTTACCGCTTCCGTTCATTCTTCAAATGGAAATGATTTCATCAAATTTCAACCCTCTGAATTATTTAGGAAAACAATTCTAGACAGAGCACTAGAGAGCAGCCTGCCAATATCTCTATCTCTGGCCATTCATCAGTCCTGTCAAGAGCTTGAGAGTTACATTGCCGTGCTCCTCACAGCATGCTATTGAAGGGTAAACAAAATATAATTAACTTAACAAAAAATTCACCAATAACACCTCACTAAGTTTACACGGTTAAGTGGGATAAATGTGTGACAATATTTAGAGCTAAGAGTGCCCTCAACTGAGTAAAAGTGTTCAGAAAGGTATCTTCCATCACAGCACTGCAAAATATGTCAAGCTAAGATTGCTAACATTTATATTTTTTCCTTATCAATGTGAGCTTATTGGTAACAGCTCCTTTTTACGCTGTGTAAGCTCAGAAGAAATACAGTAGATAGAAGAAAAAAACCTAGCAAAACCGTTACTGCTAATTTTAGTACTCACTGAAATACCATTTAAATAAACACTGTCTATCAGAGAAGCTTTCATGTGTAAACAATAAAAAAGTAATGATTAATAAAAACTGTACAAGGTTATGAGAGAAATGAAAATGTTACAGAACACTGAACTGACACCAGAGAACGGAATTAAATCTTGCATCTTGGACAACCTACTATAATGTACTTAAGTAATCTGCTTTATATAGAAAGGACCTGATCCCACACATATTTAGTGACAGGTAACACAAAATAAGTCAAGAATTTAGTCTTACAGTCAAATTACACGTGCTAACGTTTCTATGCCCAGTGCAATCAGTATTGAGCAATAAAATAAGGAATAAAGACTAAGAAATACTTTGCCCTTTGCCTAAGGATCTAATGGCATCCCCTCCTTTCCCTCCACTCCACACACACATCCATGCACACACTTGGCTTTCTTATTCCCGGCGTTGTTATTCCAGGGACACAAATACAAAACACCAGAAACCTGTAAACTGGAGAACTAATTGAACAGCCAGAATGGATGCTGACCATCCTATCCAGGCCTCATCTCACCAAACCTGCAGGACTATATCGTACTTTTAGTCAGGTAGCTCTTGTTCACAGCTTTTGGGGAGAGAAGAACTAAGGAAGGATCAGACCACTCAAAGGTACAGGTTAAGAGAAACTCGAAGTGGGTCTTGACAGAAGCCATTCAGCAGAGTCAGGAAAAGCGATACAGCGGAACACACCTCATCCCTGTAATACAGCAAATCTCTGTCTTTTCACCAGTTTCCACCGCAGACAAAGCCAGAAAAATTCTGAGCAAGTTGGGCGTAATTTGGGGATTCCAACGGCAGCTCTTTCATAGCCCAAAGAGGCTTCTGCAGAGAAATTAGCTGAAAGGTAGGAAAGATGCCATTTCTCTGCATATAAAAAATGAAAGCCTGACTAATCAATGATCACCTAGGTGTACTGCTTAATTTCACATTTGCCAGTAAGTCTCATTCCAAATGCAAAGCTTGTTCCACCAAAGACTGCTGCTATGGAACAGCAAAACTGATCACCAAAATGAAAGCAACTCTGGAGCAGTACTTCTTCTGTTAAATACTGTATTTACTAAAACAAAAAGTGATTTAATTTACCATTAAAAGTTTTGCTAAATCAGTTTTCCTTTAATTAGGGAAGTCCTAAAACTTGTTTAGATCAAGGATAATTTTTAAGCTACTACCCTAGCACTTTATAGGCTGTTATGATATAGACAAGATTTATATTTTTTTAATTCAGTAAGAATTAACAAAAGAAATGTAGCAGTAGCTCTTCATTCCATGATATTTTCAGCTTTTAATTTACGTTAAAAGACAATGAATAAAGTTACTAAGTAACATTCTTCTAAAATGTAGACTTTTATTGCTACTGTTTAGTATAATAATAATGATTATAGTCGCTACAACCCCAAAATTCTACTGCTAGGAATTATGCTTTCTCACTAAGGTTTCTGTGGCTTAATTGTCTTCATCTAATAATCATATTTGGTACTTGGATGTAATTAAGAATAGGGGAACCATTCTTAGAATGCTATTCCAATCCATTAGGCAAATTTTCTCACTATGATATGAAAATTTTCATCTACTTAATTAGCACACCTACTTCTTCCGAGCCTAAGTGCACCTAAGCTATATTTTATGATGGCCGAAGGAAAAAAAAGAAACCACAACACATCAATTATGCCTCCACTCAATTGTACAACTATTTTAAAATGTGTGAACAGTTAAGACAAAATTGAAAAATTACCATAATAGGCTTTTGACACTTCCCTGCTTAAGCAAAAATTAATTCTAACTCACTGTTTTTATGCAAAGCCTTTATAATTTCTCTAATCTTGAGTTCCCATGAGAGAGAACACAATACTTTCAAGTACAAGAGTGTGAGGCTTGGCATCTTCTCTTTTTAGTTATGCAGTTTATTTGATGGAAGTCTAAACTGCTAAGCCTCCCTTTGTGCTTAATATAAGCCTTCCTCAGTGGAAATACAAGTTAATTTAAGTAAAATGAAGTTTTAGGAAGAATGCATTCTCTTGTACAGAAAGCTTCACTAAAGCAAAGCTTTTTTAAATGCAGCATCTGTTTCCTGAATTGCTCTAGAACCTGTAATAAAAATAAACTAAGAAGCAGCAAAATTTTTAAAAGGTACTTTTACATGTGAAACATCATGAACATAAAAACAGTCTAATGGAGTAACTTATCATTTTATCGTATGTTTTTCAGTTTCATCTTGCATCATGCATGAAGACACTCTAGCAATGTAATGAATTAGCGTGTTCTAAGCGTAAGACATTAAGCATCTTCTGTTTTATTAATGGTGGTTATTACTAAAACCTACTGCTTATGTTACAAAAGTAAATCAGCTGTATCGCTGCTATACACTTCCATACGCAGTAAGGTGTGTGGATCACATATGGAATTCACAGCGTTATTTCATACATTTCTTTGCCCTCAACCACAGTTGAAATATTTGTACATCAGATACTGTGCTACAGCAGCACATGGTGTATTATGATGCCTACAAACCTATTAAGGTCACAGAAAGCTTGTGCATATATTTAGTCTATTCCCATGTGAGGCAGAGGTATATTATATGCATACCATCATGCACTGAAAACCTATTCAGTTATCCTCACTGGAGACAACTCACCACAGTGACCTAAATAGTATTCACTTTTCCAATATTTGAAGGAACAGCAAATAAATGGGACCCAGTGCAGACAAGTCCAAAAAGACTCAGAACATCTAAGAATCCAGGTTTATAAATGACAAATGCAAATGAGTGCAGACCAGTGTATCACAAAAAAAAATCTCACAGAAGAATGATGAAAAAAGTGAATTATACGTTTAATAGAGGACTACAATGTTGCGAGTGAAAATGGCTGAAGAGATAATTTTAGCAAAAAAGCTCTGACATTAGCCAAGCTTATTATGACCACAAAGGAGAGCAGAGTCTCAAATCACAGAAAAATACTTAATCAAATCACTTAAAAATAACCTCTTTACATTTACAATGACAGCAGCAGTTCTAATATCAGCTGTCCAAAACAAAGCAAGATAGCTATTGATATTTTATCTATAGCACGGTGCAACAATTCACATTTCGTTAGCAACTGAGACCCCTGGGACACATACATATTGCTTCTTCCAATAACAGCCGTAATATCGTGCATACTTTCTGTAATCATGTACATGTACTAACACGCCGTAATTTCCTCCTCATTTATATTCCCCCCATAATTACGATATTTGGATTAAACATCTACCAGCCTCTACTCACTGCCTTGTTCTAGTCATCCTTCCTGATTTCAATACAGCCACAAAGAAGGGAGAATATAAATAAAGTATCCGTGTACTCTATGCAGAAAGTCAGAAGAGATTAACATAACAGTCCTTTATAGCCTTAGTCTACAAATCAGAATCTCTCACTGTTAACCTTGTTTTGCTTTTTGCCAACATGCTATGTGAAGTTTACTTTAATCTGTAAGCATTTTTGAACCTCTTTCTGTAAAGCTCTGAGCATAGCTACAGCACAAGAGAAACAGTAACCACAGTCTTAAAATAACAGTTGTGAGCAGGTTGTAAAGCAGAAGAAAAAGTGATCATGGCACAATCAAGTTCAAAGCCAAAATAAAGACATAGAAAGATCAATAGTGCGTATTGAAAGGTTTGTGCATACAAGATCGTCAAACACATGGCCGATTCAGCTGAAAAAAAGCACAAATCATTTTTTTAAATATAAGAAATGTAATAATTTTTAAAGTTCATTGTTATACAGCTAGTACCGACCCTTCAAGTGCAGTTATTTGAAGTTCAGATGAGTAAACCACAAAGCCTGACATGTTACAGTCACTTCCTGAACTACTTCCTTCATTTTACATCGTAGATAGTGCTTATTAAAAAGAAACGATTACAGGAATTACCTCTTAAAGAAGCTGCAAATCCAATGTGGCACCTCTAACAGTTATAGCTATTACAGAGCCAGGGTACCTTCTAATATATTTTTTAATAGTACGTCTGACAATTCTATATGCTGGTGGGTATGAAACTGATGTCTCATAATCCATGAAATGGATGACGCTACATTCACATATAATGCCTCATATTACCAGTATTCTCAAGGGCAAACTGAGCACTCCTGTGATATGCGCAAAAGCCTTGAATTTATTTCCACTTCAACTTTCCAGAGCAACAATTATTTTCACTCTCTCTCACCTGCTCATGAGAAACAAACAAAAATTTTCATGGAACATACATACACTTTATCAGTTTTGGCTGATACTACCTATTCTAGTTGGCTTTAGAAAGTCTGTAGTCACATACCCGGCCAGGCTGAAAAAGGCCTTTTTTTTTTTAAAGCAGTAGTTTTCAGCTCTCTGCTGTGCTTAATGAGCATAGGACTAACAGGAATGGGGGAGAGTGGAGTGTGGCCACTTGAGGGGCAGCCCCTCATTAAATTACTCCAAGCTGCCTGTCAAACTGATCTCCCATCCTGTGCCAAAGAAGAATGAAGATACAATGCCAGTCTTAAAATGTAAGGGGTTTCATAGGTCAGGGAAAGAGAAAAAGGACACGACCTCAGAAAACTGAACAGTTTGGTGCTATACTTCTTTGTCCAAACTGCAGGATCTGTACAGCCTAAAATGGTCATTTTGGAAACACTGCATCAGTTGCATCCATTTCTGCTATTGCATCCCCCCAAAGAGGTGACTATCTTTGAGGGAGAGCACAGTCTAGGGGTTACCGTCATCTTGCTGGATGCCAGTTCTGTGAAGAAGTGATAAATTCACATTCCAAGACATGACACAGCAGAGGCTGGACCCCACTGATGCCCAGGCAAGCTAATAATGTAAATGCACATCAAACAGACCATTTTGGTAAGTGTTCAACTAACTGTTCTTAAGAGAGCTGTGTAATTGGAAAAAAAGAGATAATTCTTTTATTGTTTTTAAAATATACTTTGGTTTCATTTTAAATAATGCAAAGAAGGAGGTAAAGTTACATGTTTTAATGCATAAACAGGGAAGAAAGGATGGACCATGCATGCAACATTTCTGGCAAGAAAAAGCTACCATCCTCCTTCTCCAATATCTCTGGGCAGCTGGAACAGGCCACGGTGAAGTCTCCTTTTCTTGGCTTACAGAAAATGTTCAGTTTGGTATTTCTAGTAAGAAACAGTTAAAAACAAGAACCCCACAAACTGACTGTTCAGGTTCCTCACGCAAGATACTTTTCAATGCATATAGTTATTCAATCCATTGTATTCAGCTATAATTGGAAGAATTTAATACTACATTCAGTTCCCCTGTAATGCTCAGTCAGCAACAAAAACCACTCATGCTTCTTTTCTGGCTCTGCCAAGCAGTGTTGTGCACAGACAAAAGAAGAGTTCCCCATGCATGAATATTTAGGTAGTCTATCCTTACAGAAATGAAGTCCCTCATAATCACTGCTAAATTTTTAAGATTTGGGAGGCAGCATTTGAAAGAAAAAAAAATTTTAAGATGCTTATCTTCATTGTGTCTTGAAGACTAAGAGAAGAACTTCCATCTAATATTTCAACTTAAGAAAGAGATAAAGAAGCAGAACCTTCCCTGTGGTTGAGAAACAGTAAAATAATGATCCTGGATAGGCAGAGAGTGATCACCCACAACAGTCCTTTAATGGGAAGATGGAAGAAAAGAGACTGCTTTACTAGGTCTCTGCTTCCAGAGGGTTTCCCTCATGCTCAGATGAAAAACGTAACAAAACAAAAGCAGCTGCGCCTCCACTGTAAAAATAGATCATCACTAATTTATGCTAACTCCACATTGTCTTCTGTGATCAGAAAGCACTGATGAGAAAAAGAACAGCAAATAAAAAAATTATAGTTTAAATCTTTTACTAAAATATTTTATGCTACACTCAGAAATATGCTCTATTTCAGGAATGTTACAACTTTGTTTATGAGATTTCATTAGGCTAACGTGCTACTTAATTTCTGAGTAAGAAAAAAAAAAAAGAGAGAATCTTACTGTTTGTGTGGATGACCAGCTTACATATGAGGGCGCTGAAGACCACCAGTGACTGTGCAGTAGTTCACTAGATGAAAAAATGCCTGAAAATGTTTCTGGTTTAATGCTTTGCCAGTAAAAGATCTGTACCAGCTACAACCAAGTCAAGAATGTGTTTGGTGATCTCTTGCAGTGAGTCAGAGAAACAGGGGACTATTCCTTTCTGAATTTATTACTTCTAGAAAACAGCACCATCAAAATAATTAAGCACTCATTCTCTAGAGTTAAAGGTACACACTGCATACATTACGTAACTCATACACACAGCAAGACTCTGCTACTCACAATTTTTTTAATCAACCTTAATATTATAAGAAATATTAGGGAGTGAACTTCAAAGCACCTATATGCACCAAGTAGCACACAGTGTTGGCAGGAGTATCTTTGCTGCTCTATGACATATTTGGTTTGGTGGTTGGCAAAACCATGCAGTAATAGCTTTTTGCAGAAAGTTTGTTTTGCTCCTTTTGAGCACAATTTTCTACTAGGTACCATTCAATTCAAAGGAAGCCAGACGAATTTAAATAATCTCCAACTTATGCACCAGTGAGAGAAATTAAATCCACATATTGTATATAATTTAGGGAAAGAAGCAAGTTCTTATTTACTGGATAACATCCAGTCATGATTTCACCTGAGACCACTTCCATTAGAGTTATAAAATGCAGGCAAACCACCTCTAGGTTACACAATTCACAAACATATGTTTAATACAGAAAAGAAATTGCAAAAAAAAATAAAAAATGGGTAAAACACATTAATTTCTAACTCCTATACGCCCCCAGTGCCCTAGATGAAGACAGGCTGGTTCAGCAAAAGGTGTACGGCACACCTGGGTTTAGTTCTGCACGTGAATAGAGTGAGAATGCCTGAACCCCCAAAAGGACTTTAGGTAAGCTGGTGATGAAGAGAATGTTGACAGATTTCCATGACATGCATCTGAAACAACTTTTCTCACCTCTAGTCTGGAGAAGACAGACATGAACATGCCACAACAGGCTGCTGCTCTCCATATACTCCAAAGTGGCCAGAAGAAGTGGCAGTGGAAAGGGGACAACACTGTCTTCAGGATGTTGCTCAGAACTCCAAAAGTAAAGCCTGACTAGGCAGGTGTCCTAGTGCAAGGTGACATGCCACAAGGCTTTTTGTTGGGTAGCCATGTAATGTAGTTTGTTAAAATAAAATTGAATTAAAAAGTGAGAGCACTTTCTAATCTTTGATATGAAAAATTCAATTTTCAGTCATCCTGAAAAAATACAGTTCTGACAAAGAAAAGCATTCCTGAAAAGACCTGTGTCTGTGCTAACAAGTGCAGCAAAATTTGGACCTTTTGGTGAAAGATCATGTTTTATCTCTGACATCATCTAGTTGAATACTATGAACAGAGTTTTAAAAAGCAAGTTATTCTTTAAATTTATTTTCCAACACAGCTACAGGCATGGATTTTCAGCGAATGCATAAATATGTGTGTCTAAAACTTTACACATCCAACCTGACACATTTAAGTATCACAAGTTGCTCCTGAATCTCTTAGCCTGTAAAGACACAGTAAAATGCAAGTATCACTTAGAAAAGTACTTTAAAACTTTTAATAAATTATTATCCATAAACCAAAATTATTGTCTGCATTAAAACAAAAATAATCTGCTTTGCTATTAAACACCTTGCATACTTGACCAAGTTCTGAACGCCACTAGCAGTTTTTATAAAACATAAATAGGAATCAAGACTTCACCATCAGAACAGACATAGCTGAGTGTGAGAGCCCCGCCTGAAACGTAACAACTGCTATCGGGCAGCTACGAGTGGAGGGGCAAAGCACCAGTGTGATCCCTGAATTTTAAAGTTACGCTTTCAAGACTCTGTCAGTATGTGACGGGTTAATTTTCATATCGAGTATTTCACAAAGATTGTAAGCCACATAAACCCACTTTAATTTAATGTTTGTGAAAACATTTAAGTCTGAGAGCTAAAATTGTTGTGTTATAGATAATCAAAAAATACTTCAAAAAAATCTATACGACATGGTGTGTTCTATTTTCTTAATAGTGTTTCAACAATTTCTGCCAAATGCTGCTAAAGAAAACCTCTCTCAATTAAATCAGCGTGAAGCAAGAATAGCATCAACAAATGCAATAAACTAACACCCCTCTACTATGTGAGAATGAGGTCCCAAGAATGAATAAAAGCTAATCTTCAAAGCAAAAGGATTTTTTTTTTTTTGGGGGGTGGTGCTGGGGCAAACTTATTACAGAAGCATGGAAATTATGGAAACAAAGACCTTCTTGCAAGACAGAATACAGAACTGCAACTCTACAGTCATCTCTGATGGCCATCAGCCTGTCCATCTGTAACTTTGGAGATCCCTCTCCCATCTTCTTTCTTAAATTTCTTATTTCATTTAATTGTGGAGTGCAGTCAATACCCTCAAACTAGACTGAATGTGGCAACTCCCCAAGATCCTCTGACTCTAAACTCAGCAAAGCTAATGGCGCTCACATGAGTTGTTCAACTGGAATCCAGAAGAGAGACTTCTTTTCACAACAGGGTTAGCATCACCTCCCAGTAATCTCCTGAGATTACAGAAGGCATTTTCCACTAAGGCTTCTACAGAGAGGCTACAGAAATGCACTGGTTAAAAACTCTACAAAACAAACAAACTTAGCACATACCTCCAAGAGGAAAATCAATCGAATTTAATTAGAAATTATATCTAAGATTCCCCCATGCATTCCCCTACATGAGAAAATACCTAGGAACTCTTTATTTTTAAGTAAATGTGTGATTGTAAACCATGTCAAATTTTAAGTAAACCGTGCCACCACCACTACGGGCTGGGAGTCAGTTTCCTGAAATACCACCCTGTTTTAACAGCATGTTAATTTATCTGCTTAATATTTTACAACGGACTAAAATAAGTATGCAACTTGATTGTGGCCTGAATTTGCTGTTTCACTTTGTTTTCAATTATAACAACATCATGAGATCTGGCATTTATCCACTGAAATGTGCCTTTCATCAATAAAACATTCTTCCATCAGTAAGACACCTGTAACAATCCAAGTCTCTTCAATACCCTAAATCCCAGTTAGGCAAAATATATTAACACACAGTGACATTCAGAGCATGAGCACTGGCCCTGAAGTTAGGTACTTTTATTAAAATACCTTGCTGAATTGGAAGGCCAGCAATGAATATCCTTCATGATAAATGAAAATAATCTTCTCAAATGCAGTTTCTCCTGTTCTTTCACCAGACCCGTTTCAACTAAAGACAAGTGCAGAATTCAAGTACTCGCTCTTCTTTCTCTTTTTTTTTTTTTGACCTTACTATTCATAAACTTACTCTAAGCAGCAGCATAGTATGCACGGCTGTACACAAAGAATCTCATTAAAAAGGCTGTCTTCCGTCTGTACTCCTCTGAAAGCTTCACTTTTGCCATTTTAGAAGTTTGTATTAATGACTGCATTGCTTTACCAAGCACTAGTGGTTTTTTATTTCAGTTAAAAGCACACATTTTTCCTTTTTGTTTGTGAAAATGGAGAAAGCTACTTTATTTACAAATTCCTGATTTTGGTTTGAGTCTAAAAACTGGTAGCTTAAATGTTAGTATTCGATTTCATTCTGCTATTTATTTTCATTTCTTCACATTTGTCTTTTTAATTAATCATGGTATAATGCATTAAATATAACACATTTCTTAGAATTGCAACTGTGAACTTTATAGGCTTGTTATTCTTTTGGTTTTATACTGCTATAATAATAAATAATTACTAGTGCCAGAAAGTTTAAGAACAATCCCAAAATCAGATTCTGGGTCTCCTTTCATAAAATAGTTTAGGATGTAGCAAGTCTGAAATTTTGTTGTGGAATAATCAGATTTCTGTTCATTAATATAATATTTTTTAAAATACCAGAGATGAAGTACTGAAGAGAATGTTAGAAATCACATGTAAATGCCCAAGAAAACCATGTAGACTTTTAGTAGTGTTCAGGATTTACAGTGCAATTTGGATAGAATTAGCAGCCATGTTGGCCACTAACTACAATTAAAATGTATTTTGGCATTATACCATTTTAGGATACCTGTCTTCCATTGTGAAGTTTTAATGTATATTTATGCTATAAATACACATTTACTGATGCCTTTATTTCTGCCTAGAGGTAAACAAAACATGGGCTTACATAAGAGAAATCTTACATGTGATACAGAAACAACAGCAAAGGCGCACACTAAACACAGTGATTACCCATTTGGATGACACATCATAACACCATAAATACTATTCACTGGTTTTACTCATGTTATTTTTGATTTCTTGTAATTTATTCCTTTTTTCTTAAAGTAAAAAATATTTGTTCATATAAACTTAACATGGCCCTTGCACTATGTGTCCCAATTGTCACAGGTCCCTCAGAAATGACACATTACCATCTTTGCAGAGCTAATTCACCAGGGCACTGACGCAGAATATGCTTAGCTGATTACAGCTCCTCAAGGCTCAACAAGGGCATCACATTCATACACAACAAGGGCATGATGCCTGACTCCCTGACATGATAGCTAAACAACGGTCATTTTATTCTGTTTCTCTACATCAAAGACATTTGCAATTCTGTTGGGTTTGCTTTGCTGCCTTGCGTAGACCACAGCTCTTTACTACTGGTAAATTTGGTATAGCAAACAGATAAGAGTACATAAAAAACAAATTTTTGCCTTTCCCACAGCGCAATATTCTATTGCAGTATAACACACAGTAGCCAAATGAACCGTCTGTGGTTATTACCCGCCTAATGTTGTAAAAATATTACTATGACATTTCGTCTGGTCGACCATCTTAAAGGTTAATTCTGTTTCCTATTTGAGATTTTCCTCTAGGTGAGCCATTCCGTGCAGTTTCTATTTACTGATTCCAAACAACCCCCAAACTATTTCATTGCTCACTCTCACTGTTAAGAACATATTGACTGGCTGCCTGCTCTGCTGTTTAATTCATTTATGCTGAGAGTCAGGCATGAAGACAGAATTTTAAATGTGACATTTGCAGGCTGTTGGGTCATTTGAAGCTCTGACAACACCAGGGAGTTCCTGACATACAAACTGGTCCTGATTTCCAATCTTCCATGTTCTGAACACATCAGAGATTCTTCCCGGAGGTACAGATTTCAGCCAAAAGTTCGAAAATCCCTTGTGTTTACATCTCGCAGAAAAGACCTGTACGCTTTAAAATTTTTAAATAAAGCTTATGTTTCCTTTAAGGTAAAACCAGCACTGCCTGCAGCGTGTGACTCAACCACTTAAAAACACCGATTGACAAAGGCATTTGGAAAGATCTACAATAACAAATGTAATTAATACTAACAGGATTTTGTAAGCAACTTTGACGTTTAGTGGACTTTTATTTGTTCCTGTTGATTTTTAAGCGTTCAAAACCAGCCCAGTCTGAAACCACAGCTTTATCTCACATTGTCTATCTGGCTATTGTTAGGCAGACAGCCCTGACCAACATCAAGTCCCAGTTTTCAAGTTAGAAGTTTTCCTTATCTCAAGGCAGTGAATGGACCGTACCATTTTGTCCCCCACGATGAACTGTCATTATCTTCCCCAACTTTCAGAGTAGACCTAACCTGAAAGATTTCACACTGCCAAGGTACCACTAGGAAAACAGTAATCTGACCTCGTCACTCTTGACTTAGGAAAACTATAGTTACCTGTCCCTGAAGAGTGACAAGAAGAGTGTGGTGAGCAGGTCGAGGGAGGTTATCCTCCCCCTCTACTCTGCCCTGG
>RSEF01000008.1:22014576-22182307 GCA_003993805.1 Himantopus leucocephalus
GTGGTGGTTTTGGCAGTGTTAGGTTGATGATTGGACTCGATGAGCTCAAAGGTCCCTTCCGATCTAGATGATTCTATGATTCTATGGTAAATCCTAACATATAATCACCTCTCTTGGAAACCATACAAAAATCAAAGTCAGAGTGTGAACAGGGTAAAGAAGAGGATATCAGAGACAAAAATGCATTATGGAAAAAGGGGTCTGGGGATTACCTTCTTTATTTGCCACAGATACACACGACTCGCACTGCTCCTAAAGTGCAGCCTGGTTTGACACATAACTTCTGAATAGTATGAATGAAAATACTGGCACAGATTGTCCCACTTCTAGAAGTGGCTCAAAAGCAGGAATACTGCAACTGATCGGGCAGTCAATATGTGACCAAAGGATGCAAATAACACAGCAGTGCCCTAAATCAGACACCCTAGACCAAAAGGTTGAAATTATTAATCTAAACCTGTGTATAGCACTGATAGCTTTATTGACTGTAAATACATGAACACGCTTGCATCTAGCAATAAAAAGAAAACAAAATACCAGAGCTTTATGCACCACATCAGAAAAAGTTATTAGGTTTCCTATTAAAGAGAGGCTGAAATGGGCTATGTCGGGTTTGAGTGAATAGTTTTTAGATTGGCCATTGAGAAATTTATCTACCATAACCATACTACAGAAGATTAAGAATTAGACTTTGGATTAACGCCAGGTACTTGATCTATCTGCTAAATCCTAACTTCACACATATTTAAGAATAGGGTACACATATTTAAGAATAGGGTATATTTAAACAACAGAAGTACTAAAGTACGTGGAAAATGCCAATGCTTGGAAGGATGGGATCATTGTTAACTCTGCTCTTCCCCAACAAGTGTGCTAATCAATCATTTTCTTATCTTTTTAAGGGAATCCAGGATTTGCCTGTAAGCATGTTCACCACAAGGACAGTCACAAAGAAGAGAAGCAAACATTGGAGAGCATAATCATTCCCGGGAAATTCCTCACAATGCCTCCTTCATGGCATCAGTTTCTTCACTTAAAGAGTCAAAACAAGTCTTTTGGCTACTTAAGAAAGCATTTGGTGCACACTTTTTCTGCTGCAACCTTTGCACAGGTGAGTGTGGATGTCCCCCTCTAAAAACCTGATACACCTAATAATGCAAACAACTTCATTCACTACCATGGTACTGAGCTTCGGTAAGTTGGACAGCTGGCAGCTTACCTTGGGCGACCTTGCAGGACTGTCTAGCAGAATGCTAATGTGCATCTTTTGCAGTTCATTGCTGTGGCGTCTGAAAGTCATCTCTTTGAATGGGTAAGAAATTAGTGCATACTCAGACATGAGGAGAGGAGGGAGCTATGTCTAGAGTGAAAATATGCAGGCATTTCACAAGTACAGCCAAGCACACCAAGATTCTTTGGTCCATGAATGTTGTGACCTCCACATCATGATGCTTGCATAACCTCGCAGGTGGCATACTATCAAAGATGGCTTAAAAAGAATATTGCACAAAAATGAACAATACAATATAGAGATAAAGGAAAAAAATTAAATGAAGCCCAAAATTATCTTTGATGCATTGAGAAACTAAATCAATGTTAGACACAATCAGATTTATAATTATCTGAAGAAGGAAGCTACTGACTTGCATTGAAAAGAAAAAAAATATTTTACTTCAGTGTGCTGGCCTTTACAGAGAAATATTCCTGTAGAATAAAGCAGCAAAGCACTTTATGGTTTAGAAACACAAAAAATGTGAAAGACTTTGACCCAAACTAGCTGTAGAGACTTATTCCTGGAATTTAAAAAATACTTTGTCTCTGAATGCACAGTGATTTGTTGGACCTGATCATAAACAGGTCTGCTGGTCTTCCCAGAGTCTGCCAGACACAATGAGTTATAATCTGTTGCTTCATAAACTGGATAAAACTAGACTGTAACAAATGGTTCCTCTGCCTTTCTGTGATCCACACATAATTTCTTATCTAAAGAATTTCAGGTGATTAACCTTTGGCAAGCCACATATGCTTAACCATCCCAAGATCCTAAAAAGAGGTAATGGAAGTCTATAGTGTGTTTTAACATACATTGACCAATATCGTCTCTCTGCTCTTTTCTAGCCAATGACTTTTGTCAAAATATGTTTAGTCACTGAAGGGACTCCCTGTTCTTTCTGCTCCTATTTTTATACTTAGGCAAGACACAGGAAAGGAATTAAAAAGAATATTAGCTTAAGTAAGCAGAAATGACTTTGCTGCTACTGGAAAACACATGACCTATAGGGCTTCATTTTGTTATCTCAAATATTCCACATTTTAGGTAAATTAGAAAATCTCTTTTGAATTAATTTAAACTTCAACATGATGATGCTGCTGAAGCACAAATGCTAATCAAAAACTGGAGATAAAAAGACCGGCTAAGTCTCTCCTCTATCATTGAAAATCACTATTTGAGTCCACAGCTAAAAGTAGGTACTCATTGCTTAATGTTAATTCATTCTCACAGCAGGCAGGGTCGGGGGGTGGGGTGGGGGGGTGGGGTGTGGAGGGAGAGAACAAGTGTCTCCATCGAATTTCCAAAACACAGGGCACGTTCATACAGACAAGTCCAGCAATATCAGAGGAGCTTCTACTAATGGTCCAAACCAGTCAGGAAAGAACATCACCCACCTAGCTGAGCAAACGTTCAATCTAGTTTGAAATGCGTATGTACTGTATCTAGTAACTGAGGCTGCAAATTTCGCCCTTAGACCCAGTCCTTCTTAACTGCATGGAAAAATGTGGTTAAAAACCCCCACAGGTTATTATCGCTAGCGGTTTGGAAACCCGTGACTGAATTTCACAGAAACCTCAAAGAAAAAAAGACCAAACCCTCCCATACCACCACATCACACATGCAGTTTAAATACTACTACCAGTACATATTAGAATTATACTTTCAGCTGGATAAAGCAAGCTTGTTCATTTTTCATAACTGAAAGTTTACCAGCAGTACCCAATCTTTATGTAGACCAATTCAACACCACCTGCCAGTGCGCAGAATGTCAGAAAAATCAGCAGGAAGATTTTTTTAAAACAAAGAATTAACATGGAAATGTGCCAGGATAGCAATTCCATTATTTAGTGGCCACAATTAGTCTTTATAGCAAAGTTCATATTTTGTTTAATACCACTGTTCCTTCCTGCATGTGTTCAAATTAAACAGTATATCTGCATTTGTTTATATTGTTACACTTTTCAACAAGAACCTTCTAAAAACCCTGTAATACACACATTTTAAGTCGCAATACTTCTACACCTATGGTACATATTTCTATTTTTTCAGTTCATGAGTCACGTAATGTACCATCCAGCTATGATTTCTCAAGAGACTGCTTAGTTCACTACAAGAATCTGTCAAAGCAGCAGTGGCAACGTCTGTTCTCTACCCAACACCATACTCAGAACTTCTACCTTACCACCTCCATTTCCAGCTTCCTACTTTACTTTTTTGCCCCTTTACTTCAATTAATCAATGTAGATAACTACATAGAATTACAAAAATGTTGTTTCTGAGGGTCTTCCAGATATCATTCAGTTCAACCTCCCAGCACCAGATAAGGTCAGCCATGACTTTGCCTAGCTAGCTGAGTCTTAAAAACCTCCACAACCTCTCTGTGTAACATTCTCTACTGCTACGTTATCCTTTTTGCAAAAACATTTCTCCCAATGTACAACCTGAACCTCCCAAGCCACAACCTACAGCCAATGCCGCTTGCTAGCAAAAGAACCATCTCTATAACCGCATTTCAAAAAGTTGCAGCCTGCTATTACATTTCCTGTCTTTTCAAGGCTAAGCAAGCCCAGATCTCTCAACCACCTCTCACAAGTTGTGTGCTGTAGGCCCTGACCATCTTGGCAACCCCTCTCCACCGTCTCAGCATCTTTCTTGAAGCGGCAGGCCAGACACAGTATTTCAGGTGGGGCTTCACCAGCATCACAGAGAAATAATAACAATACTGCTCAGTCTGCTTATCATGTTCCTCCTCATGTAGCTCAGTAGGCAGCTTGCTTTATTGATGATGATGGCACTCTGTTGGTTCATATTCAACCTGGGTCCACCACCACCTCCAGATCCTTTACAGCAGGGCTGCTAATCATCCTGTCAGCTTCCAGCCCCTACTGCTATGAAATAACAAGAAAAGATACCAATTGAACTACTTTCTACAAGTATATAAAAGAGCATATACTGGTACAATAATAGACCCAGGTTTTCTTGAAAGAAACATGCTATACACTGGGCATTCAGAAAATTAATCATAAAATCAAAGTTCTGCGCTTTTAAGAAACGGTTTACTGTGCAATCAAGTCTCCCCTGAATACCAGATATGGCCTTTGAGCTTTTTGGATACAACATGATCAGTAACACATTTCCATAAAGCAGACAACCAAGATACACCAAGAACTTCAAAACACTACACCACAAAACTTAACCAACTGCTTTCCCTTCTTTCACCAGGACTGCTTCTCTCTACAGCCAACTCTAAGAGTCCTGAGAGTGGCCATGGCAGACAGAACTGAGTAGCATTCCAATCAGCTAGCAGCAAACGCTTTAGATCTCCTTCAATGCATGTACCTAGGTAACGTTATATTGCTAAGCACATTAGGAGGGCTTTTCTTCACAGAAAGCTGCACAGAATGTATGCAGCTCTTACGCTTTTCATCAGTTATCTTCTGGACCGTGATTTTATGTTATTTATAGATGACTTGTGCACTTTTTTTGTCTGGATTCTGTTTTTGTTTGTTCTTGTTAATGGCAGAGGAAACCTCAAGTTCAGATACAAACCCTAGCTAGATTATAGTCTCTGAGGCCAAGGTACTGCAGGTTATTGAGTCTGCTGATGTTGAACAATGAATCTATTAATGTTTGACCCTGTAAAGCAGTCATCCTTTTTCTTCATATTGGTATTTTATGGTCTGCCTTTCTGTCCTCACTTATTTCACAGTGTTAGGACGTGAAAGGACTCATCTCCTGTCCTACCACAGACCACTGCATATTAACCAGAGTGCCCTATATTAAATTCAGTGATTTTACAAACTTCACAGCCTTTAAGCCCAAACAATTTTAGTTGTCCACTCCCAGGAACAAAAGCAGCAGCAGCAAGTCATACTTTTCCTGGGTCGGATACACAGCACACCACTTGCCAACCCCCCAGCAGGCATACAAACTTGGGAATTCCCCTGGCTATCCAGGCAAGCCACTAGGTCTGAGGTCTGTGGGGCAGAGAGAGGGACGCTATCTCCTTCCACTCCATTCGATGCTGTAGTAGTCCCAGCATCTGCCAGTTATACCTGTACAAGACTTATGCTTGGATTTGCAAGCTATTCCTGGTTGCAAAGCCAAAGAGTAAGCTGGACAAGCACAGACTTCTAATGTTCCAAGGTGATTTCTAATCCAAACACTTGACATGAAATCTGGCATCTGCTAAGCCCAGGTTTCCAATTACCTCACCCTCTTCTTGCTGGGAAGGGACAGATGCAGTAGCTCAGAGCACGCTACGAGCTATCAGGTCCCTTTCTCTCTGCAGCTTTCCAAGGGACAGGGCTAAAGCAGGAACAGAAGCAGCTCTGAGGGCTACAGGCATGTCCCTCCCCATCTTTCCTTCTCAGTTACCTTAAATTCTCTGTAGTGTTTTAGTTGTCTTACTGCAAGAGCAAAGAGAAAAACATTTAATACAAAAAAGCTTTTTTACAGAAGTCTCAGTTTATTTCCATACTTATGTTGATAGGAATTCTGCAATATCTTCCTCATCAACATGGTAAATGCTAAGCAATGTTTAAGCAATCATGAAAGATCATCTTTATAATGTAATAAAGCAAAAGCTACTCCTACAAAATGTTAAGTTCCTAAAAAATTAAGTAGTACCTTTTTCAAGAACACCTATATGGGTTGGACCTTGCCCACAGCAGAAATAATTTCGGAGTTATTAGAATTACTATGCTAACAAAAACATCTAACAAAGACTAATATTAAATACTTATTTTTGAAAATGAGACTTCAACTTTTAAAATTAAACCTTCAGTATCCAGCCAGAACGTGCCCAAACTTAAGTTGACCGTGACTTTCTAAGACTGTCTTATAGCAGTATATATGTTAAATGGGTTAATCTGGTTTTACTTTCCTAAACAAAAACAAAACACAGAAAAAAAATATTCACTCTTTTGTCAGAGGATTGTTCTTGTTATTTCATTTTTTTAAACAAATGTAAGGGTTTATACAAAAATGATTTGCAATTTTAACTAAGATCAAAGTCGATTAAACTAATCTCGGTCTTTATCTCATTCCAGTGGTAGGTTCTTCCATTATTTAAAAGTCATTTCCTCCAAATGTTTACAATGTACAGAACATTGTATCAGTAAATCTGAATGTTAAGTATACATTATCAGTACATATAACCAGCAAGAGACCATGTAAAGCAGAAAACATCACAATCCCAATCTGTGACTCAGCTTTTAGAACTTTCGATACACCTTACATAAAAGAACAAAATCTCCAATGCTGCTGAGGTCCTTCACAATCCTATATGTAAATATATATGTGTCTGTGTGTGTATATACATAAAAGGCAACTATGAAACTAAGGCAAGATTTAAAAGTTTCTTGGTTCATTTAGTACAGATAATGAGGCCAGGTTTCTCTTTTGCCACCTGCACACGGAATAACTAACAGTTATAGAAACAATGGAACAACTCCAATTACACAGTAATATGCTCAAGAAAAAAATCCAAAGTGAGGGAAGCGCAGAGACATTGAATAACCGAAAGATTTCTTTCTACAAAATTTTGCATGCTACATCCAAATACATGAAGTCTAGTAAAGAGTTTACATTCTGTCCTGCGTCTTTTAACTTCATATTTTAAACGTTTTGTGGAAAACAAACATGATTTCTAAATCATCTGTTTTCTCTCATGTCTTCATGAATTTTCAACATATCTGTAACCAAAACTGTTAGAGTACTTTGAATGTAAGCACCAGGGTGGCAGGTGTGTCTCTGTCTCGTGTATGTTCATTGCTCAGCTACAGTGGATCCTCATTCATGAGTGGGACTCGCACACACTATTGCAATTAAGTAACCAAAACAATAGGCACTGGGGTTTTTTCAGCAGAAATAGCAAAGTATTTTAATATACATACTATGAAGCCCTTCTACTTGCATCATCATAAAATTCTGCTCTGGTTTTGGAATTAATAACCAAAAGTATATGATGGCAATAGAGTATGCTGATCCTGTGTCCAAGGAATCTAAGGGCAAAAAAAAAAAGTATTTTCTTTCTGCATGTTACGTCTAATACCTCTGCAGCAATTTTTCTATGTCTACCCAATAGAGGCTATACATTCTAACAAAACCTTACTGTAAAACTCAAGAGTATGTGTTGCCTATTTGTGGCTAGTATATGTATTCTTTATGGTTGCTGGTCAATTGAGATTTCATGGGCACAGGCTTTTTACACTTTAATGTCTCCCTGCCGTACTTCCTAAAAAAAACCACCAAAACAAACAAACACCAAAACAAAAACCCGCTTCTGCTGCATTTATCAAGACCAGGATGAATGCGGCAAACACACCCATCCCTACCAATGAATATGTAAGTCACTTTGAAATGAAAAATTTCCATTTCAGTAAATATACTGCACTGTAAAGTACTGAACTTTCACTAGAGAGCTGCTTAGTGACTGCAGTTATTGTCTTATTACAGAATCCTGGACTGAAACTTGATAATACAGTATTTACTGATGCACTGTATTCATTGAGAGAGAAAGGCCAGGAAGACAGATATAGTGAGGAAAACAGCAATAAGAACACCTGCTAACTCAAGCAGACTGCTAAACAGATGACAACATTTTCAGTACAGCACCTGCCCTTTAGCACAGGCAGGGTTTCCTCAGTATCATGGCAGAACCATAGAGCCATTGCCTTCTCAGAAGAGTTGGCAGCCTGAGGTCCACTGGGAAGCCATACAAACTCTGTTAAAACATGATTTATGACAGGAAAATGGCAGTGCTGATGGCTCTCCATAAGTGGAAGACCCGAGGGATCTCTACTTATCTCAAGAATGTGGATTTTTTTTGCTATTCAAATACTTTTGCTACTGACCTTATGGCTATAAAAAGATGTTGACCAACTATCGGCCAGTGCCTCTTTAGTAAAACCACCATTACACAAGAGGTCTTTTTCAATGCAGAGTAGTAGGACAAAAAAGAAAAACAGTTAAAAAATGGGCTATTGAGATATTATATAGTCTAAATTCAAGACAATCGTATAGCCAGTGCAACACAAACAGATCATGTTATAATATAATCACCTCTAGGAGGGGTGTTTCCAGGTTTGGGGTTGTTTTGTGGTTTTCTGGTTTGTTTTTTTGTGTTTTGTTTTTTTTTTTTAACAAAACATAATAGATTCACTGACCTATTAACCCTTACAGACCAACCACATATGTTGTACTTCAAAAATTATTTTCTACTGGAACCTTCTACCAGGACAGTAAATTGACAGTACACTATGGTAACTTACCATTTGAAAGCTGTTTTTCTCATAAACAAATAATTTCAATTGCATGTACACAATACTGCTGTAAAGGTAAGCAAATCCAAAGTAAAACTGGCAGAGAATAAACAACAACAAGAGAGATCCTGAGAGAGAATGCTCCAAGCAGATGCTAAGTCTGAAAATGCCTCAGTAAGCCCCTGGAAAGGATATTATTTCACAGCAGCCACTTCTGATAGCACAGCGAAACACAATGGAAGTCCTCCGCTACTTCCTCTGTGAGCCACCACCCCAGCTATGAATACAGCATCATGACACCAACCTACACTATAGGAAGGGCAGATATGCGAGTTTAAGTCAAAACCAGAATGCACTTTTTTTCTTGTACGTGGAAAGAGCAGTCTAAGACAGAGTTAAATGTTAAATTTTAATAACTATTGTGCATAATCACAAATGAAAAAACAAGACTATATGTTAATTTACTGAAAGACACTCTTTCCCTAAATTTATTCATCTGGAGAGAAGTATTTTGCAAGGTGATTTATTTGCTTGCACCACCTAGTGGTGTTTAGTTTAATCTACCAAAACAGTCAGAGCGCAGTTGTGTTCGTACCTTGTCACATTAGTGACAGACCGCATTTTCACATGCTTAATATTTCGAGCCTGCACGACCCAGCAACAGCACTGCACTTCTAAGTTTCCATACATCTATAAAAATACAGCACAAAAAAACCCGCTAAAAAACAATACCTATTTTGCTTGGTTTAAGTTCTGCCGAAACTTAACAGAGATGCAGAAAACTTTCACAATGTAATGTTTATGAGTTTCATAATTTGAAGTACATCTCAACAGTACCTTGTCAGAGCATACCATACGTAATCTCAACAGTCTTAACAGATTGTGTTATGTGATAACAAGGCTGCACACCAAGATCTGGAAGATTTCTATAGGACTTTCGGATCAAACCCCCGGCAGAGGCAGGCACACAGCACAAAGGGCTCTGTCTGCAGGAAAGAGGGCTCATCAGGGGCAGCAACCACCGGTGATAAAGTCCAACTGCAGCAGGAATGAGCACCTACACTGCCTTTGTCATAACAGGTCCTGGCCATTCCACTCGTTTGTGCTTATAAGCTGCCTGCTTTGTAACACACTGCCCCAGCATAAAACTTTACTACGTGAAGCCATGCTGGAAAAGTTCTTTTCTCAGGTCAAACCCCAGCCAGAGAATAGACAAGAATTCATTAAATATGCCATGTAGGACTTGTATTTAAAGACTGAACTGATCCAGCATACATTTTTGACATAGCTATTCCTAAGGAAAATTCACATACTGTAGTAAGAAGTCTGTTGCCTTTAATCTGGAGCAGAAGCCATGCTATAGAGGCACTATAAAATGTTTTTTAGATGAGGCAATTAAATAAACAAGAGATCAGTGTCAAAGTGCTTCTAGATCTCCCACCTGAAGTTTCCAAAGTAGGGACCTTAAACATTTACAGAAATTCACACCACCTTTCTTTTTTACAACATTCATTATTTCATGATCTCAGCTTAATTGGTTTCAGTTCTCACTTCAATGTAGGCATACATTTGTAACTCATACAATATCAGAAGAGAAAAAAAACCTACGTCCGCTTTACGATAAGGAACTTACCACAAATGTTTCATTTGGATTCACAGGAAGGCTTTGGGGAATAATGCAAAACTTTTTACCCTTCTATAAACTTCTGTATGAGAGCAGAGGAAAACATTTTCATTTCACAGTGGTTTATAAAATAACCAAAATCTGTTTATTCAGAAACAATGCTTTTTTTTTTTTTCTCCCCAGAAGAAACAGACACCAGTAACAACTGCACTGACATGTATGCAAAGCCCCAGGCTATGATACTGCCTAGGACAGTTAAGTACTACCTACTACCATATGACAGAATCATATTCTAACAATATCAGACGGTAAGTGTGCCACAACCAAGCAGACACCAACGCAGTCTTTTGAAAAGAAGGCAAGAAGTGAGTCACGCTGCATTTTAAAGAAAGGATAAAGTGGTTTTTGTTTCCCTTTTTGTACTCAAACTTTTAGATTGTTTCAATATTCACACAAAGCACTCTTTCAGAACAGATCATTAAAGTGCATTCTTCAGTCTTCTTATTTGCTTAAGGTTCCAACATGGGCCATTTTGTTCTATGAGGACTAAGATCAAATTTAAGACTTAATAGCTGCGTAAGAAGTAGAAAAGAAACAATGCTTGCAATTTTATCCCATGTACATTTGATGTTCACCCACATAAAATCTAATTCTGCAAAACTGTAAAGCAATATATAGGCAAAACACTAGACTTCATACCCAATATCAAATCACTGCAGAATGCTGACTCTATTCAAAAAGACAGAAAGTACCAAAAAAAAAAAGCAAAGCTCAGCCTTTAAATTAATGACTGATATCAGAACATAGGTTCAGACACAAAGGCACAGGCAAACAACTGTACGTGTTATTTTATGTAACCCTGTTATGTATAGGCAACTCGCATGCCTAAACTTACCAACACTGCTCTTTCTTGAAATTTTGATGTCCAAAAATTTTAAAGCTCCCTTTGCCACTCCTGTACTGAAGGGAGTGCTCTGCAGTCAGTTGACCCAATGTACCATCCCATGAAGAACTTGTAGTATTCGCACTGTGAGACCACATTTAGTAGGAAGACTTTTGGTCATGTTTATACCATGAAAGGCATTTTCAGAGCCTATTCAACCACACAGGTTAAGACTGTAGTTACCCAGAAAACTGTCTGCAGAGAAGAAAATAAGAAACGCACCCACCCCCCAACCTCATAAAACTTTCACTCAATTTTCACCAAATTCACAAAAGTATCTCCTTAATAGGGTCTAACAGACACCCACACTAAAACTTCTTTATTAATAGTGGTCCTCATTTTTATTTTAAAGACAATCTGCTGCTTATCAGGGATTTCTAAGTGATAAAAGCTGAGTATTAATCATATTTGCCCTAAAATTTCATTTTTATTTTTTAATGCTTTATGAAATGGCCCTCATACTTTCTGTTACATTCTTCCTCTTTCTACTTAGCTTCTGTCTAAAGCACTGGTGGTTGCTATGGTAACTTTGGCTTTTTTCCCCACTGTTCATGCAGGTTTTCATCAAACCCAATGACTTTTTTTAATCTTATCTGCTCTATAACAATAGTTCCTTGACTAAGGTGCTGTATACTGTACCAGATGAGATTCCTGGTATTTCACAGTAGTAACTGGAAAAATGGTAAGTTTTGCTAAATTCTGAAAACTAGCAATTGAAGTGGGGCTGTTTAGAGGTTTTGTTTGTTTTTTAAATGTCTGAGTACATGTCTTTCTTTCTTTTAATCTGAGTATTATTCAGGTAAAATATACTAATGAACACACCAGTAAATGTAAGATAAAGCAATTTTTAAAAACAGTAACACTTAAGGAACAAAAGACTGTGTGTGGTAACTTTTTTTTTTTTAAAGAAAAATAATCACTGTTGTTTCACACAGACTAAGCAGGACAAAATGAGAAGTAAGTTATTTTCTGCACTACCACTGCAGATTAACATCAGTTCAAATCTCCCCGTCACAGAAAAAATAATTCTGGTCACTTTAATAAAATATTTCTTAAAATTAGCACATAGTCTGTTATGAAGTTGGTCTATAACCTACAGGAAACAAACTGCATATGCCAACAAACAGACGAAATGTGTGCAAAGGCTTGAGCCATTTCCAAACACTCTTCACTAAGATTCTATTTTAAATCTATTTTTCCCAAGAATATTTAAGTTTAGGCCTAAATTCTTCAATGCAAATTTGTTCTTGAAATTTTGCTTTTCCTTGAATTAATGCAAAGGAGATGCTCTTTTGTTATTTTCTACAGGACAATGTCATATTTTTCTGCTCCAGATAGAAAGCACCTCTCACGAGTACTTACCACCTTACTCACGAAAAGTAACTCAAACACAGGGATTCGGTCTGACCGAGCTGATTAAACAATTACACAAAATTCATCCAACATACAGGACTGAGCATTGAAAACAATAATCCACACCAAGCTATTAGCAACAAACAGATTAACTACTTCATTCACTAAATAAGGTCCAAAAGTAGCATTCCTGGACTAAACTTTTACTCGAACATGATTACCTGAATGTGGCCCCTAACTTTACTCTGTAATGCATACAGGCAGGGTCGTGCTGGAGACAGTTTGGTCCAGTTCAGTAGAGTAGGCTATTGAAACAAACTCCGGTAAAATTAATTCACCTTTAATACTGTCATCCTCTTAAGCAATATCAATAATATAAGCAAAGAATAGAAAGGCTTTACAAACTAAGAAAATTACTATTTCATTGAATTCAACCCTGAGATTGATTTTGCGTTAGTTTGTTTGGGGATGGGTTGCATTCAATATCCATTTGCTTGAACAATAATAACTCACCTTTTTGTCACGTATTATGAATATGGAAATCTTCCTTAACTTCAGGTTTTATAACCAGAAACATTATATTTATTGACTTGGGTAGACAACTAACGTGTATATTGCTGTTATTTCTGATTATATTGATTTCCTGATTCCCTCCTCTCCTATTATTTTTTTTCGGATTCAGTTTGAAAAGAAGCACCCTTAAAAATTACTCTTTTATTTTATAAGGACAATTACCAGTGAGAAAAAATAATCTACAATTTGTTTCATTTCAGCATTTTTTTTCTTTTAAAATTTCTCATGAAGTTAGCTCTATTATATAATTATTCTTTTGTACAATTCTGATTACAACTAGCAAAATAATCTAACTGCTAGATGAGCACAGTAGGCACAAAATGCATTAATACATTAATTATTCCCCGTTTCAATTTCTATTACACTAGCTTTACTGAGACTTCAGTTTGTTACCATGTGCAGGTTGCATATTCATTTGGCACATTAAAAGACGGTGGGATTTCCTCAGTAGGTGGGATTTCCTTTCTAATGATATCTATATCAGACATAGTTTCTGCAGCTTTCTCTTATGCTTACAGCCAGATATAGGCAACAGTCGCATAGTGATTAGGTCTGTTCCATAGCTGCAGTTTATGATATAATCACTGACATGTAAAATGAGCTTCCCGCCCCCCCCCCTTTTTTTTTTTCCAGTCTCAATGCGTCTTGTAAAGGACTTCATTTTACATCCAGAGAAAGTGGAAAGAAAAGTTAGAAATAAGTAATAAACAATTATCTAGGATATCTAAAAGCTCAACTAAGTACCTCTTGGGCGATGTACTACCATAAATAAATTCCACGTCACACTACTAATCATTATTACTCTAACGCATCTCTTGCATCTATTATTACCAGCCATAAAACTCACATATGTGTACACAAAATTCAATACAGTGATAATGATAATCTTTTAAGAACTGCACTGTAATTTAAATGCTTTCTATTTAGTATTAGCTGAATTTAAGAACAGTCATAATTTGGCACATAATTACCAAATGACTCATGTATACTCTGTCACGGTGTTAAAGAAATAATTATGTCTGCATAAAACCCTGATAGTGCGATATAATAAGAATTTTGTGACCAGTAATGGAAGCCCTCTGTTTGCAGACTATGTACACCACCAGTACATTTTTTTTCCCCCCACAGACTACATCACCAAACCAGATCAGTGTCCCTCTCCATAACCTTTCAACAGCCATCAGTGCTGCTGGAAGCATCCCCAAGAATGGCCACTGGGGAAGCTGTTTTCACGGTGCTTCCTAGATGTTCGTTCATTAGTAACTGAACAAACACACACCACTTTAAATATAAAAATCATTACCATAAAATATTTAGAGCTACCGCTGACGTAACCCACCTTTGAATCTATGGCATGAAGTCTTCCTGCCACAGCTAGCATAATACTTTCTCTTGTCCTTCCTAAATTACTTTGAAAACCCACCCATTAATATGCAGTCTAATATTTTCCCATAGTGCCATTAGATTTGCAAACCACTTAGAACTATTCTGTTTTAAGGACAATTTTCCATCTAACCACATTTTTTGTGTGCATACACAGTTTCCAGTTTTAAGACATTACAGCAGAGTGCAGATTTATCTATTTTACAGATACACCATATATTTTTATGGCGACATTTGTAAAAAATCCTAAGCACCTAATAAGACAGAAGTCAGCTCAGAATATTTTGTAATAAAGTATCTATTAGTAAAAACTGTATCAGATGGAAACCACACACAAAGGAAAAAAGAACTAGGGCAGTCTATTTGACAGCTAAGGAAGAAACAGAGGTTATGTCCTCTATGGCTGAGATTTAGAGCAGTTTCACTTAGTGGCTGTTCTGCTCCAATTCCCCAGATAAAATTTAGACCTACAGCAAGCAGTCTTCATTCCTATTTTATTCTAGCAGGAAGTCATGGTTCAGACTCTTAAGTAACCAATAGAAAAAAAAAAATACTAGTCAGTGGGGAACTATGAAGCTTAAATATTATGTTACAGTTAAATTGAGATAAACCTTACAGTAACTACAGGGTTCATTATATCCTCACAAACTAAAATGAGTCATAAATTGCTAAGTATGTAGAGATGTAATTTTTGCCCTACTATTTCAAACAGAAAAATATTACTGAAATTTTAGAGCAGCTGAAACATGCCTATGGCAACATGTCTCACTTGCAGGTAACATAGGACCAGAAATCGTCCAGGAATACAAGTAACCCTTTCTGATTTTAATCTCATTTGAATTATTTAATACAATTATAATATTATACGCACTACCCCACCTGTCAAATTTAAACAGCTACTGTGGAACTACAGGAAAAACATACTCTTATCTGCTTCTTTCACACAGTTTACACTCAAGTAATCTTTCCGATTGCGTAGAAAAATCTAACCGTTCCTATACTTCAGAGTACCGTGCTGCTCAGGAGGAAATTCAGATGTGTAATCTCCAAGCCAGATTCGTCCCTAGTTTAGGAAAGCTTCTGCCAGCAGAACCGTCGCCCTGGACTGCAGTTCCAGGAAGGCAGCCATGGGGAAAACATATTGGCATCAAGCAGCCCCAGCCCTCCTGTCCTTCTAAGAGCCCATATGGGCTCTGCGCAAACTGAAAAGCAAGTCGTGCCGTCCAGCAGGATGCCTTCACCCACTCTGGCTAGCACATCCTAGCCACAGATTAACTCTGCCCCCTCCATGATACAGTGCCCTCAGTGAGGAGCAGAAAGACCATCTGTTCTCTCCTTGCAGCTAATCTCCCTCCCAGCGAGGGCAGCAGGCTCTGCTACGCCAGCAGAGTACAGGTTAAACAGACTAACAAACTACCAGGGACCAGCTACAGTATGGATATGTATGTGGGATATGCATTTTAGTGGCTTACTCTGACAGCCAATTTGGCTTTTCTAAGCAGCATAAATGAGCCCAGCTTTGGGTTAAGAACATGGAACGTCCCAGGCCAGCAAACCCACTTTCGGTAATGGTTAACTTGATGTGGGTATTCAGATTCCTAATGTTAAATGTGAATTCAAACTTTTTGCAGAATAAGTATGCCCACTTTTGCAAAGTATCCTTCCATACACCTTCTAAAGCTGTATGAACCCAGATGTCTGTCATTTATCATTCATCACTGAAAAAACAATCATCTAATAAACATTTTAAAATATTGAGATAAGAAACATAGAAAGAGTTAAAACCATACCATCTGTTTAAACATTATAATCTCTTGAAGATTATTCTGAAAGATTAGCAGAGGTTTTCCGTAACCTTCCATCAGGGTGTCTAAAAATGTACTAATACATGGCCAGTATTACTCAGTCTTTTCCTCTGCATCTGGTCCCTGCAGAATTTTTTTTTTTTGTGTATTTTTTTTTACGTAGCAATTACACAGAGAATTACACAGAAAATACCACTGTAAAATTAAAAATCCAGCAATGAGAGGCAGGAGGAAGGTACAACATAGCTAATTGTTTCAATTTCTGATTAACCATGCCCTTAGTACTGGAACAAATTTGTACATCAGCTAGACTTCAGCAACATTTTTTTTTTTAACCAGTAGGAATACAAACTTAAAATAACTATCATATAATTCAAGGAACTTATGCTAAAACAACCGCGAATACCAGTACTCAACATTTATTCTTCCCTTCCCCACAAGAAAGGAAATCCTAGCCTCCATGGTGGTCTTGCCTTCTCTTGGGAACTACAGGACTGAGCTGTTCATGCTTGAACACTCGGCAGGGGCGGGAGGGAGACACACTCTCCCTCTCCAAATTTACTTCTAAATCCTCATTCCTGCCAGTCACCAGAATGCTATCCAGGTAAGGCTGTGCTCTAATTCTGTATAGTATGTACAAAGTGAAAGTGGAATTCCATAAACAATACTGATGGTTTCAATTTACATTTTTTGGAAGTCCAATGATTTGAACCATTCCCACATCCACAAGAAATATAGTTTGGTTATATAAAACCTAGTAATTTCAGTTTGCAATGAAAATATGTTTGTTCCATTTATGATATGAGAATATACTGTTTTCAGCTGTAATAAATTCTGGTGCTATATTACAAAATATGAACATGCCTCTACACATATACACACAGTAGGAACTTCCAGTTCATTTTGTGAAAGAGAAATCCTGCCTGTTCCAAGTTAGATCTGACCTCTAGACAGATGACTAAGGGGTTTTCATGCTTTCTACTTCTTTTTCAATATCATGTGAAGTTGTGGCCAATTTAGTCTTGCTTTTTTGACAGCAACTGGCGCAACAGAGATAGGCTGTCACCATTTTATGAAAGCTGAACATCCACAGTTGCCACTACATTCCCTTGCAGCCCCAGAAACCTCTAAATAGTAACTGGAGCCAACTGAATGAAGTTTGCTAGGATTCAAAAGACACTACAACATATCCAATCCCTGAATAGTTGTTCCTCCAACCCTCTTTGTATTGCACTTTCCTCTTTTTCTTTTTGCACTTCAGGGGATGCAAAACACTCTATTGTGTTTCATTACTTTTTGTTTGTTTCTCCTGGTATTTACCAATACCAACCTTTCGTGCAATCATGTTCTCCTGCCTGCAAAAATGCTGAATAAATCCGATTTTGCAGTAGAGTTCTTTGTTTACAGAACTACTTTCTTTTCCTGAAAGATCAATCTTACCACGCAGACAATATTCTGCTGTCCTACAAATTTCAGACAATAATCTTAGCAGGAGCTTGGGCACTTTGGTAGACATATTCAGCATCTGTTATTTCCCCTCCCACAGTTTCTATAGATTTCGGATACCCTTGACCAAGCACATAAAACAATCTCATTTTGTAAAGTAATATTAAACAGCATTCAGCAAGCCATCTGTAAATCCACTTCTTTATGGGATCAGAATTGCCTTTTGTAATCACCTCTAGTTTTCTTTCCATCCTTTGATGCAACTGACTTTCTTGCTCTCCCGTTGCCAGAAATTCGCACTAGTCTATCTGAACAGCTAACTGGACAGAAAAGAGATGCCTAGCACTAATGCAATGCTTTTTTTTGGAGTTCAGCTCTTCTACTCTCACAACTCACATTTCACTTTTTTGCTAAAGAACTAGGGTCCTTAGTATGCTCACTAGGAAGCACAACTTCTAGGAGTGTAGTAAAGCCTTCAGAAATAAGCAGTGCAGAGAAACATCTTACTATCTTCCAGACCATCGTGCAGCTTACCAAAATCAACAGGGCTGCAAGGACTTGTATTTAAGTAATAAATTTAATAGCTATATGACAAGAGCTTTGGTCCACCAAACACCTAACTTGAGAAAAGTCTCTCCTATTGGGAGGGCTGGGAGATGCAGATAGAGATCATTTTATGGTCTTTTAGCCATCAGTTATATAAATGTGTTGTGAAGGCAGAATGCCCCTTTCTCCCCCGCAGCTTTGGACAAGACATGAATTTTCAGTGGCACAAATCTCTGACCATCTGGAAGGTAATCCCTCAGGCACTCAAGAAACAAGTGTAAGCTTTTTCACAATATCAAAACAGGGAAAGACAAAGAGCATTTGCATATGCCTTAATACCATATTAAAAAAAAAAACCAACCCAAACAGTAATGTTGCTTGAGCCCCGCAGACTTCATAGTTATGTGCCCAGATTCATTTCTGGGGCATAAGGAATGCTAACGTATGCCTGGCCACTAAATTCCAAAGAACTAATATCCATAATCACTGCTTCAAGCTGCCTGTTTGCTCTTTGCCCCCAACTTTTCTACCTCCTAGAAATTTTCTTCTTAATCACACAAAAAGTATATCCTAACAAACATCAACAGCAGCTCTGGTACTTTTGACAGGAAATAAATAATAGTAATAGAATTTTTATTGACATTATCATGCTATCTCAAAGTGTTGAAAACACACCAAAATTACGTGAAAATACTTCCTGGTCAGACTTATGCCAAATAGTACAGCTGTTTGCATGGTTGTCTTGAGCAGCGACATACAGTACACACCTACAGAAGTATCTCTAAGAGTAGTCATTAATTTCTATTTAGCACCTGGACAGCAAAGTAAGAAGATCAAGCCAGGACCTCCATATAAAGAGCAGTAGAAAGACTAACAAGCAATTCAGGAGACTAGAATTATAGAGCAGCCCACTCAGCTGCAAAAACAACAGCAGGTAAATATCACACAAGGGAGAAGAGGTGAAGAAGAAATAATAAGACAAAATAAGAATGCTACATAGGAAAGGTGTAAAAAGGAGTAGGTAAAGAAAATGAAATAAAAAACCTAGACTGAACATCCTATGATTTCTGGATATTCTCAAGCTATCTAGATGATGTCCAAATCTACTAGATTTACTCAAAACCTTGCTCTAAATCTGCCGTGCAACAATTTTAGCCATTACTTGTCTATCACCTAACACTGTCATGTGTACAACTCTATTGGCATATGCAAGTCACTCATGAAGAACATGTAGCTTCTGGACTTGATTCAAAACCTGAAGTTAACAAAAATACTGCCGTTGACTAGCATGTGCTTCACAGCACCTCTACACACCAAGAGGTTTGTTTTGATGTCAATGCCTATTAAAATTATACACAGCAATAACCACATGTAGGTTCAGCAAAGTAGTGTTCTACAGAAAACAATGTGAAATGATAGAAGCACAACCTGCTTCTAACAGTTGACAATTTCTCATAGAAGTGCACGATGCCACACAAAACCCCACTAAAAGTTGGAGGAAGAGGGAAAAAATCATCCAAGACTAAAGAAAATCTGACTCGAGCTATAGTTTTGCAACAAAACATATTTTCTTACAAAAAAACAAGAAGCATGGTCAAAAAAATCCTTTCAAATGCCCAAATAATATACTATTCAAAGCTCCTTTTTAAAATAGCTTGCTAAATAGGGACTGTAATTACCAAGCATAACACTTCAGTGTATTTAAAGTCTTCCCAGCACAATTTATACCTGCTGTTCCTTTTGGTATTGTTAGTCATCCTTATTTATTTTATATTGATGTTATACTAGTGAAATTGTACCCTCCTATATACTTTCTCCTACTACAGCCTTCATATTAATTTTAGTTGCATTACCTTGAAAAGTTCTTTTACACTAACAGGTACAGGAGTGTATGTATATGTGCACGTGCATATATTCATCTATCTCTTGGCAAGCAAAGAAAACACAAATATTTACAAAATACTTTAAGAAAAATAGCAATAATATTTAACAGCAAGTATTAGTTCACCCATCTTTTTTCATTACTTGTAAGCTATTAAAACACACATGGATCAAAAAATCCACACTTACAAATTTATTCTGCTATAATAGTAAGACATCAGAGGAAAATATACTACATGTCTAACTGACTGGTGTGTTTCATGGAAAAAAAAAAAAATGAAATCGATCTGAAGATGTTTCCAGGAAAACAATGCTACCTGGAATTAACAGCTTCATAACCCCACTGTCAATTAAACACAGATTAGCAAAGACCAGCTAATTTATAAGTACTTTTTCTGTTTATACATTATTCTCAAACTGAAGCATGCTGTATCTCCACAAGGTTGCTGTCCAACGGGAAAAGTGGAAAAATAAAAAGTCTTGCATTATCCCCTCAAATTTACACCAAACAACAACAAAAAAAAAAAGTTCAACTCCCCCTTTCCTTCCCCACCTACAGCAATTTCAAACAGATCACATACAGGAGGGCAGGAGGGCGAGGGGGTGGCAACCCCAAAAGCCCACCACGAGCCCCCCGCCCATGCGGTGCCGTTGAACCCCCCCGCAGCCCGCGGGGCCGCCGCTCGCCCGCTGCAGCGCTGCCACCTGCCGGCGGCGGGGCCCCGGCGCTGCACAAGCGCCGCCCGCAGGGACAGCCCCGACCCGCTCCTGCCACCCAGGGCGCGGGCTGGCACCCGAACTAATACAGCAACTCACAGCCTTCACACAAGGCTGGGAGGGGGGGATAATTTATTTATTTATTTTTTTTTTTTTTTAAAAAAAAAGCTGATGTGAATTTATCAGTGATAAACTGGGGATTTCTTGGAGACGAGCAGCTTTCAGAATTAGTCCTAAAAATGACCTGCAATTCTTTTCAGTTTTAGGTATCTGAGGCATCCGGTGGTAAAAATTGAACGGCGATCTCAGAACAAACCCAGCCTTTTTTATTTTAAGAAAAGCCTGAGCTGAACAGCAACAACTAGCCAAAAAAATTACCTATTGGTTCACAAACTGGATCCCTGTGGATTCAGGAACACACAACAGCTTTACTTATTAAGCACATCAAACTGAATATAACTGGTGGAAAAGAAGAAAGGACAGGAAAGAGACAGAAAAGAGACAATAACACCAAAAAAAACCCCAGACTGAGAGAACATTGGCTATTAACATACTGTAAATGAACCAATTACTCATAATTATTCTCTGTTACACAAGCATCCTTCCTAACACAAGCGGCCAATTTATTTATTCTTAGGAAAACAGTCACTGCCAGTAGTACCACAATTCTCCTTACAGAAGTATTAAATATGAAGCCCAATTCTCAAAAGCAATGAAACTAGGATGGTTTTATATGATGCTGTCTTTAATTCACTTCTTACTACCCTCAAGAGAAATATTCATCCCAATTTTAACCAACGCTTTCCGCTGATACACATCTTTTCCTCATGACAGGAGCTGAGAAGGAGGAAGTATTCCAACTGGCTGTAGAGTTACAATCCAAGTTTAAGAGACACACTCCTAATTTATTAGATGTACTAAACTCTGCAAGGCTCCTTCTCCAAGGATGCAGGATTTCTTCTACTCCTTAATGTTTACTTTTTTGCTCTTTTCATGGGGATTTAGGCAAAATATAATCAGTTGAAGCCCCAGAACCCCTAGACTGTCAGGTTTTGTGCTAAAATTGGCAGCTACAAACCCAGTCAAGACTGCGGCAGCTGCAGAACAAGCCCTTTGAAGTGAACATAGTTTAGATTGAAACGGTTATGAAGACAGGAACTGCAGAGGATTCTTCTTTCCTTTTCTTTTTTTTTTTTTAAGCTTTTACTCACAAATATTCACCTACTGCTATGGGGATAGATAGAAAGAAAGCCTCTTCTTTTGGTTAATTACTAGTTGTTTCTTTGTATGAGTCTCAGCCAAAGCTTCAAAGGCCTCACTTGTCAAGTGTCATGGCTTGTGCTCAACATGAAACGGCCAGTTCTGATCCGGTTGCACAGCTATAGCTCACGCTGAGCTTGGGAGCGGATCCGTATTACACAGTAATTGCTAAGCAATTGCGTAACAGAAGAGCAGAGTTCTGTTGAAAAGATTTGGCAAAGTCACCGCAGTGAGTTAGAGGAAAACTTGAACAGCCTGCCAGCAGTACGATCCCAATACGTGTTCATGCCTCACGTGAGGGCACCTTCTTTACTCATTACCTATGTAATCAGTGGTTTATCTCTTTTGTTCATTTGTTTTTTAATGCCCTTGTCTGCACATATGACACTTGCAACTTTAAAACAAATAAATCAGATCTAATGCGGACTACTTCAGACTGCGTCAGAGTTGAGGTCTGTATTTCATTTTCTGGTTATGTGCCACAACACAAATATTCTGTAGTATTCTACTGCCACCAGTGTGTAAAAGGAAAAGAAAAAAGGTAACAAGCTAACACTGAGGAAAGAATAAAACAAAAAGGAAATGATTCATAAAGGAATGAAGCCGAGAGACTATAACAAATACTAAACCAATAAAACCTCTGAAAATCTTTTAGAAAAAAAAAGTAACTGAAATGCAATACAGAAAAAAAGAAAAGATGAGATTCTGCATAGATTTTGTCAGAATAAAAAAAAGATCTGGACACTCAGTAATCAATGTAATACAACAAAATTTCTGTTAGTGGTACATATTTGTGATCTATCAGATACTTCCTGGTAAATTCTTCTTGCAAACCTCTAAGTGGTGCAAGTTCAATTCTACTTGACTTTTTTTCCTCTTCTCAAAGGCTTTTAAAATATTAGGCACAAACAAGATTATTCATGACTAATTTAGAAGGATTATTCATTTTTAATAAGCTTGGTTTAGATCTCTCCCAATGATACCCACAAGAATAAACCAGGCTGTGCTAGCCCCAACTTCCCCTAGCTATTTTAGACAAGAGTGCAACCTGGGATGTCAACAGCCATCACGCTCCCAAAAAGCACAGAATGGTTTAACCAACACTGAGGAGGTTAAGAATACGCACTCACATTCTTTCATTCAAGGATCATTCTTACATTAATTTGGGGCAATCTGGGTAGTATCTATTCAAAGACCACATAATTTATAAAGTGTTCTGATTTCTTAACACCCTCAGAAAGAGATGTGTGTAACATTTATAATATTCTTCAAATAAAACCAGAAAACCAGTACTTGCACAGCAGACCCTCAGAAACTGCGTTTTTAAGAAGTACTAACATTTTTAACTAATAAATTCACTTCAAGTTATAATTCTTAAATTTGTTGGAGCAAAACAGATCTGTCACACCAAGAGGTAGTGACCTCAGAATTCTCTTTAAGGAATTTATTAAGCACTCCACATCACTATCTATGCAGCTATACTACAATTTTCTAGCACTTTTCTACAAAGTCCATGCTTTCTTCTCCATTAAAATCACATTCCCTATAAACCCTTCCAAAGTGATAACAAGAAACTGAGAACTGAAGTACTTTTTTTTGGAAAATTTTATCTGGATAGAATGCAATGAATAACTTACTGTTTTACATGAGACCACTTAAAAATTGTCATACACATTACAGACACGAGGCAGTACTCCACAAGCTGCTGCTGTGTGCTTCAACTCTGAGGCATACATGTTCTCAAAAGACTCTCTCAAGCTAAAGGAGAACTATTTAGCTATTAAACCAGCATGTTCCCGTCCCTTCCAATTTCACAGATTTAAGTTAACCGGAATTGCCATGATAATGTAATACAGCTTTCAATAAATATCAGAACGTTTCACAAGGACAATATTCCTCTCTGTGCACGAGCGCCCATTTCTCAACATTGCTTCCATGTGTCCAATTCAGTAGTGTGTCACATACCTAAAACCACCTCATATATTGGCTCCAAACTAACTAAAAAATAAAAGCTGAAAATCCCAACCAGTGATTTCCTGTTTCAGAACAGTAAAGCCATCCAAAACCTATTTCTCCTTTTAATTGTCTACAAATTAGAAACCCACAGAGGTACGTTTTCATCATGGTTTTTGACTGGCAAAATGTCTGTTATTTGCCAAAAGCTTTTTTACTCTTCAGAGAAAAAACAAACTTAGTATCACTAAATACTGTTCTAAATTAAGGGCTCACAAAATTAGTTTAAGATATATATGGTTAGTACTAATGTGCATGATACAGATAAAAATGCAATATGAAAATAAAGTATGAAATATACTAAACTGTGTAGGATATTTTTAATTATGAGGACCAGAGTTACTGTTATCATTAAAATTAATAAAACTGTTATCCACTAACTTGTTCTTCGATTTGAGCAACGGTAAACAACAAGATAGACAATAATTTACATAAAATTATGTGTTGAAAAATATTTAATCCCTGGTATAGCAAACTATTTCTATCCTCCTTTTTTTTTTCCCCTCCCAGAGGACAGTATCATGAAACAAAAGATGCAACAGAAATGGAAGTACAATGCTAAATAAACTCTACAGTACAAGCACATTGTCCTTCACATGTTCCCAATAGGTGGCAACAGAATACCAAAAATACACTGTTTATAATTCTTTCTTCATCCACAAAGTAATAGAAGCCTCGTTACAACTTCTAACAATGAACTTGCACCAGCAGTTTATTCAAATGAATCGTTGCGTCTCAGCAACAGAAATTCTCAGGACAGTTAATGTCAAAAGCCAGAGAATTCACAGAACAGGAGCAAAGCATTTATTAAAAAGTTAGTTGTTAGGAAACAACTAACTGTTGGCTTATACTTAGAGCTTAACTGAGGGAGTAAGCTATTACAAGCAGGAATCGACAGTAACAAAATGTTTCTGCACATTAAAGAAGAAATGCTAAGGAAGAAATAAAATTTTAGATTAATTTCTTTTGTTGTTGACATCCACACCTTGGTCTTTAGCAGTATTTATTTACAAGACTGAATAAAGCGGTGAGAATTTTTAAACAGAAAGTTTTCAGCTGACAAACCCCAACTTCATCAGTAGTAGCAGGTCCATACTAACCCCCTGATTCGTTGTAAGAAATGACAGGAAATCAGAGTTCTTTCCTTGACAGTTATATGACTTACTTGTATGACTTATAGTGACCACTTACTTGCTCTCAAAACCAGCTAAGTCACGGTCCAAAGAAATTTTCTCTGTCGTAATTTCCACCTTTCTCACACTGCCGAAGAAATCTGTTATCAGAACATTTTGAGGGTCCCGCTGAAAGAGATCAGTTCGGTGCCCGGGTGTGGAAACGCACAAACTTTTTGGACAAACCTGAAACTGAAAACCAAGATGGACAATTACATCCTGTCCCTCATTCTTCAGCAGTCTCTACATCTACCTTCCAAAATGAAATTGCTATAAAAAGAAAAATAAATGCCACACATAACTTGCATTGATTTCAGTACAAGCCCGACAGCTGAAGAAAATTATTGAACAAAAACATTAGAAGGCATAAACATCTTGATTATGCATTTCAGAAAACCTTTATCTTCACAATTATGCTGTTTGAATTTAGAAATGCTTCTGTGAAAGCCAACCATCAATTACATCTAATTGATTAAATGTACAAATGTATTTCTGAATACAGATGCAGCGATGCTGCTATAACCTTCCAAAAAGCACAAGTGGGTATAAATTCTTCGTATTTACCAAAGGGAGGCAGGCAAGATTAAACAAACCTTGATAAGTAGCTAATAGTAATAGCCTCAAAGAAGCAAGATTTTACATTTTGACTGAAAAGAAAAAAAAAAAAAATCTCGTGGTCCTGTTTCTAGTTTATAGCCTGCAAATTAATGCAGAATTAGGATCTTCAAATATCAAAGGTGGTTTATGTCCATGAAGACATCCTGTAAAACCTACAGATTAGCTACATATCAAATTATTTATTTTATGTACGTATTTTGTCTGCATATCTGATCCACTATACCCAGCACACATTGCAACACCTGAAGACAAAACCAGCACTAACAAACTGTTTTCAATAGACTCAATTCTGTATAAAGGTACATCTGCAGAAAATAAGTAGATGTAACAGTGACAGATTTGTTGTAGCATTTACAGTATCTGACAAAACTGCATGCCTATTAAAAATCAAGATTGTTACGTACCCAGCAGATATTCAAGGCAAAACCAATGCATTTTGGACACAACGCCTTTTTGCACAAGTCCACCACGCTTGCCACAAGTGTCTCTAATATTGCCCATCTGGATAGATTCCTTATTTCAAGGGACCTTGTAATGCACATGATGTAATATAATAAATAATAATTTGTTTGCATTTTTATTAATAATGCTACATAGCTTAAAGTGCCATGAAATGCAGCCCACAGCCTCATTCTCTGTAGCCTCCTTGATGAGCTTGGAAAGCTGAGTTCATGTCTCAATCATCAGAAGGCACTTCACAACCACACACACAACCCTCCTAGACACAGAAGCCAGACACACAGCCCTGCTAGACGGAGGCATGAGCTCTACAGTGCTCTGCACGGTTTCGTGAGCAAATGTTGCTGTCCATTCAACTGTCTCACGAGCAGCCCGCCATCCACCTGGTAACAGTGTAGGTTTTGTGAGTCCTTGTGTGTTCCAGCAACATTTAACAGAACAGATTAATGTACAGGACTATGAAGGACACTCTCCACACAAGTGCTCATCTTCCTTAGTCTTGAATTCTCCAAGTCACAAACAGATCCATCAGTCACTGGATCTAGAGCTCATATAGCTAATTACATCATGGGTCAGCTCTTAGAAGGTTGCAGGAAAAGAAGGTTGAAGGACAAAAATCACAGGTCCTAATTAGCTCAATGCAGATGCAGCCTCAATTATCCCACATTATGACTGACAAAACCTGTGAGTTTCAGCCCATACGTCCTAGCTGAAATTCTGTGCTCAGCTTGACACAGAATGCATGGGTTTGCGTGGCTCCTCCTCTTAGGACAACAGAGCCCTACATTTAGAAAGTTTCCCAGAGAGGAAACAATGTACCTGGCTTTTCTTCACAGAGGATCTCCTCCTTCCTGCTCCATTACAGTTTCTCTTTCATACCTTGTCTTTTTCATCTAAGCTTGTAAGGATATAGCATTAGGCTGCTGGTCCAGGGAGACTTCAGCTCACTTTCACCTTTCCCTTAACTCAAGCATACAAGCACACATCCACTGAGCTCTTTTTTAATGATGCCCAACTCTCTTGGCAGAGTATCACACAGCTGCTAAAGAAAAGATAGGGGCAGATCAAATATTTCTGTTATCCTCCCTGTGAAATGAAAATGAACTAGACTCATCAGCATCACGCTTGCCATACAAAGCCACTTGTCAATGCACACAAACCCCCTTAAGTTTCAGTTTCACCAAAGTGCAATCAGTTTTCTTCAACTCTGCTCCAACTAAGGGCACAAACAAAAAAATAAGCATCTGAAGTAAGCTATAAAAGCTAAGTATTTGTTTTAATCCTGCTATTTGATGCATAAATCTATGCTGCAGTTATACAATAAGTCTGTCTTCCAAGCTCTCAAGAGAGTTTAAATGTCCCAAGACAACTGCATCAGCACTGAAAGTGGGAAATTGATACTGCACTCAACTATTTCTAACCTGTCCCACAACAATTTACTACCATAAGATGTTCAGATGAATCTTGAACAAAAACGTGCAATGGTACTGAGAAGACTTCAGTATTAAAAATCTACCTACGCTGTATCAGTACGAGAAAAGAAAGACTGCAAAGCAATTACATCACAGCAGACTAAGACTAATAACTGAGGTCTTCTGACATAAAAAGAAAAGGCAAACGCTGGCTACACGAAACACATTTCTTCATATGTTGATTCTTCCAATTTTTTTTAAATAATATACTATTCAAATAAAGCTGAACAATTCCCCAAAATTGGAATTTTGTTATCCTGAATTTTCTTAACAACATTTTTAGCTCTTTTATGACAAATGATATCTCACTTAGAAATTTATTTGAATCTTATTTTAAAAGTTCAAATGTGTGACATTTCAATTTAGTCTTTACTTTTTTGGAATTGTGATCAAATGGAAAGTCAGTCATTTGCACAGCTTTATGCTATCCCTTAGCAACACAGATGGAGCAGGTGGGGAGTAGGTGGAGTGGATTATGAAAAAAGATGTCTCATTCTTTGCAGGAATTCAATATCCATATCTTCGGTGGATGTGAAGAGAAGCTGTTTTAGAAGTGGTTGGAGAGAAAGAGGTGATGTGATAGAAGTGGTGTAACAAATACACAGTACTTCTAAAAGAGCAGACATTTGACATACCAAAAGATCAGACAACTACATGTTAGCTAATGATTTTAAAGCTAGTTAGCGAGCCACTTAGTATGTTATCCTAAGTTTGGAAAGCATTAATGTTAAAAAATCAGACTTGTATAAGCAGTATATCTTTGTTCTTAAACCAGAACAACACTAACAGTGCATTCCGGTGCCAAAGCATCCGCTATAACTGTTGGCAAATAAATGGACTTACATCTTCACCATGGACTAACACCATGTCATTTGGGAACACTAAGATGAAGGCCTGAAAAGCACCAACTAGAAATCAAGAGGTCACGTTTGCTGCAATACGTGCATTTTATGACTCAGTACACGTTCATCACAAATCATGATATATTCAGGTCCACTCTCTTCCTTTCCCAGAGCAACAACTAGCAGACTGATGACATATGATAAGATGACTGACACGATGTAAGGAATTTACCAATACGGGTTAACTTCCCATAGCTCTTTCTAAATATCTGGCATATAAGCAAAAACAAAAACACAAGGGAGAATGTCTAGATATCTTCTCCAAAGAGCTCAAAAGGTAAACTACTTGGCCAGCTAACAATTTTTCTACACTTTTCACAACAACTGGATTAATATCTAGCGGGCTAGACCAGTTATACCAGTTCCCAGATGGTGTCTTATACAGCAGAAACCACTGCTCATTTTTTGACCTTTTTAACATCAATTCATTTTCTGGTTTACAGAATAGAATTCTAAAGTGTTGTTTGAATGAACAGGCTAGAAGATACTTAATCCATAAAGAACTTGCATATTCTTCTTTAACAAGACTTACTTTAAAGTTATCTGTATCCCATGATCAGAAGGTATTAAATCACAGGACAGAATTTCATTCCCACGACAGCAAAAGAATCTTGAATCTTAGTCACTGAATCCATTCTGTACCAACATAAAATCTGTCAAGTGTGGGCTGTTTAGAGTGAATTCTACTACACATCTAGCAGCCAGGATAACACCATCCTCTGTAGACAGAGGGTGGCATAAAACTTTTGAGCAGCTGCTCCTTTTACAGAAACGCATCAAAGACAATGTGTTCTGTAAGTGGTGGCTCTTAAATCACTGACACAGCATGTCGGGATTTACAGCTACAAGGCACCAAAGCATAGTGTATTACTACAATGAAACAAGTACTGCAACAGGTATAAAGGGTTAACAGAGTAAATAAAATAGGGTTACTTTTTATGTCATCTCATCAGTGTATACATGTAACTGTTAGAGTCAATTTCATAGATTTTTGTCATAGGTTACCTGGTTGTGGTGGGGTTTTTTTTTTTTCCCCCTTCTGCGTCATGCCTGAAAGCTACAACTAATATTTACTCAAGACATAATTAACTCCAAACACTGTTGGATTTGGACATACCTTGCTCTGGAATCTAAGCAGATATACAGAGAAATTAGTCTCTGCAGGCACTTGCGAGTGCACAGTTAGAATTTTAACTGTTTAATCACCTTTGCAAAATAGTATCAATGCCTGCCTTTTCACATCTGCAAAGCATCTGCTATCAATTAAGCTGATTTTTGAAGCTTCCTACTATCATTTTTCATGTGCAACTACTTCATTCTATTGAAATGAATATTTAATGAATACTTTATTCATTTTTCAATGAATAACAAAAAATCTGGCTAATTTTGGTTAATTTTTTCTGTAGCCAGCAAATCACTTTCACACTGAGAACAATCCTTAAAGTGTCACACTATGACTACATTTGATAATGGCAAAAAGACCCTCCCCCCAAAGCTGCTTCTGAGAGAAACAGCAGGAGAACAAAAAGCATTTGGAGAACCCTACAGACAAAATAAATTAGTTTTGAAACTGTTGAAGTCATTAGCATATTCATGAATGTTGAGTATTCTACTTACGAGGTCATTCATATTTGTCTGACTGGCTGGATGAATTTCTTCCAAGAACTCTAGCACATAGAATGTGTATCTGTCCATAAGATGAACACCAATCCCAAGATCAGGTTGATGCTTAAAAACAGCACAAAGCAGTTATTGGGCATTTGCAGGAGAGAACTCAATGTTTAAGAAAGGGAAGAGAATGTAATAGCGTGTTACAAAAGTTAAGCATGATTTTTTTTTTTGTTCTTAAGCAAATTATGCAAGGAAAATGACTAGCCATGAAGAAACATATTGTTGACAAGCTGAATAATACAGTTTATTTTCATTATTTTAGACTACATCCTGGTAATCTCCACATTTGCCAAAAAGCAGGGAACCACTTCTTCTTAATGGTCCAGTACAGATTTGTAGGCTGCCCTGAGCCTCCCAGGACTTGGAAAACAGGGCTGGGAGAGACAGCTTATCTTAGAGCACTGTGCAGGTTCAGGTAATCCTGACCTGGTGGTTTTGGTCTGGCTAGGATCTCTCTCCTATCACTCCTTCTGTAATTCAGATGGGATATAATTATAGCAGGTGAAAGGTAGCAGGTTTGTTGGGTTTTGGGGTTTTTTCTTTATATCAAGTGTAAGTAGTCGCAGATTGAATATTCCCCACACATATCTCTCAGTAGCCTTCCCATAAAATTTCTTCCTATCGCAGGCAATGCATAAATTGGCCAGCAAGCACAGAAATCCATCGTTAGCCTGGTTCTTTGGGACAGCGCACAAAAACAAGTAGGAAAGGTACCCTTACAAGTTTTGTCAAAACCACATTTTGTACCTAAATGCTTTACACATTCAGTAGTGAGAAGGGAAATTTTCAGTTAAAAGTGAACAAGACGTGTGCTTTTAACTCAGGCATTCTGAAAATTGCCTTGAGGATCACAAAAATCTACTTACTGATAAAGAATCTTCTCCAACTTGGCTGCTAGCTAAGGCCATTATATTAGGTGAATAAAATCGTTCATACATGGATGCTCCTTGACAAGTATCAATAATAAACAACAATTCATTGTACCTGAAAGAAATAAAACAGCCTCCTAACCCATCTCTCTTTAAACTGAAACAACATATACATACTTTTCTTTTTAGTTACCTGGACAGCTGCTAGGAACCTAAGGAACAGAAAAGTTCATGCTAATCGATTGTAAGATGCGAGTTTAGTCAAAGCAATACATTGAGCAGCTGTAACTGCAGCAAGCTGAAACCAAAAACTAAAACTCTTCTTTCTGAATGCAAATTTTCAGGAAATTTTATGGACAACAGACAGTATCACTGCTGAAGGTAAGCAAGGCCTACCGGTAAGACTTCAGACATGTTCATGAAACACAGTACTTAATCTCTAAATAATGCTTTTTTCTTACCTTCTTTTCTGCCACATTTGTTCAAAGGCATCAGCAAGTTCTACATTTGTGATTTCTTCAGAATCTTGAAATTTTAGGAAACCATTTCCACCATGGCCTGACACAAAAATCAGAAGTTATCTTCTTTTAACCTACACACTTACCTATTCAGTGTGGTTGATAATTTTTCTTAAAAAAGGCAAACACAATTCTCTTTCTCTAAACACATTCCAGCAAAAGAAAATATTAGTACAGTTAGAACAGTATACCTACATCATTTAAACTGAAAACAATACTTGCTAAGTACTGCCTTACAGTTTTTTTCTTAATTAGTATGGCATACTAAAAAAAGAAAAAAAATCCTTTTGTTTGTTTGAACTCCTGACAGGATTTCATGCTTTCAAACAGGCCCATGCAACTGAAAAACAAACGTCAATAAATTGTATACAGAAACCTGTAATTACCTGTCATATATATTAGAATATTGCTTCTGTCATCAGAAAGAAGACGTTTAGATCGTGGTGTACTCGGTGGGATTCTTCCTGTTAATACCCGCAAGAAATTTTCTACAGTAACCTATGAATAGAAGCATAAAGTAATTTTCTAAAGACAAGAATATCGATTAACAACTCTAGGCTGGGTTACATAAATTAAATAACGGAACGCTAAAATATGCATTGTATCTAATCAGATGTAATATTGCACAGTATAAACAGACATTTTCTGTTTAAGGTTTTACTGCAGGTTCACAATCATATGGTACCTTTTACTTTATCCCACTAACATCAGCGCGTTGCTTTATTATATCCAGTAAGTCTACTACCATTATAATTTCTAAATACATTTTCATTGATCTGAAAACCTGTCAGCATATAGCTTTATTCTGCCAAAGCTTCTCATGTACTCACAAAATGCTCCAAGATTAGTGTGCGTTACCATGGAAAAATAAAAGTTTAAATTCCCTCTGCAACTCAGGAAAGGAAAAACAAGATCAATTTTGGTTACACAAGTCTGAGTGATCAGGTAAGACCCATCTGGATGGTGACTCTAAAACATCCTATAAAACACCACTTCCTCTTCATGCAGATGTACACAGTTCAAATGCTAGCAACAAATCCATACTCAGGAAAGAACATGATAAAAAGAACATATCTCTATTTCAGTGTTGTATCTTCACTTCTTTATACAAGCTCCAGAGAAATAAAACATCTACTATATACTTAAATATGCTCCTATAAACCTTTAGTAATGATTATATAGCACTACTAAACCATGCAACTGATGTCCAATTTAAGATCAACTCATAAAGACACTGTCTGTTTGACGGAGTATTACACAAAAATGAAAAGATGATAGAATGCATATTGCTATACAGTAATTACTTTACAGTAATGATTAGGTTATGGCTTTTGTTTTATGTTGATAAAAGCATATGCTTAAGTTTAGAAATTTAAGTAGGTGTCCCCAATAAACATTTCACTTGCATGCCAGAAGTTTCACAGTGGTGTTAAGTGCTTGCAAGATGAGACACTGACCAGCCATTTCCAAAGAAGAGAAATGTCAGTAATATGTGTGTATTCCTAACACATACAAGGAGTTCCATATATTCTTGTAACTGTGGAGAAGCCATTACTTAAAATAGCCAACACACAACATGTTTCTACTATAATAAATTTCAAATACAAAACCGAGTATAGAAGGGATGAGGGGTGTGTGTTTTAAACCTATCAGTTGATAATAAAAGTCAAGCTCAAAACCAATAACGTGAATAGAAAGACTTGCTCAGACTTCACAGATGTTGTATAAACCTTTAAACCAACATTAAAAATAAAGACCCAGTGATTTAATTAAAGCACAGTCACCTCATAGCTTCTGTAATCCACTTCCACATCATCTCCATAGACATTTAGCTCCATGTTTTTATGACTAAACACAGTAGCTGGTTTGGGATTTCTGGGATTACATGCCATATCATCTGCCAGCATCAGGACAATGTGACTACGGAAAATAAGACAAAAACATTTCAGCCATTCTACTTTCATATAACAGTCAAACAGAAAATACAACACTGTCCTACAACTACAACAATAGCTTATAACATTAAGAAGATTCCTGGAATTGTAACTGAAACTTTGCTTAGTTATACCCTATTTCCTTGGCCTTTAAGTTAGGCCAAAGCACGAGAAGAGTTGATATGAGCAACTTTATGATAACAGACTTGCCTGGACCTAGGCTGGCAGAACTCTTCATAAAAAATGTGGAGATTTTTATGGGGCAGTAAATCATTTCATGCAGCTTCACCAAAGACATCCCGACCTGTTTGTGCTTTTTCAGACAGATCAATTAAAAACATTATGAAAATTTTTAATCAAATTTGAGGAGCTCCTGAACATTTCTAAAACCATTATACTACAGCTGATACACTACTGTATGATTATCTGCGTTAATGGAATTTCCCTGAAGAACACAAGTAGGCTGACACTAGACATTTTGTCTTCTTCATAGGACCAAGAAAAAAAACAACCCAGCATTTCATAGTACCAAGAAAAAAAAACCAAAAACAAACGAACAAAAACCCCAAAACAAAACAAAAAACCCCAGCACATTATAAAGCTGTTCCAAATTGCATGCAGCCAAAGATCTGTATTTCACCTAGCAGGATCAGGTTTGGGTCAAAATATGAAATAGCAAGTAGTCACTGGAGACTGTTAGCACTAGGAAGAGCGTGCCAGAGGTGTCTGGAACAAGGTGAAGTCAGTCCTTTCCTTGGATAACCCTGTCTTGGATATAGTTTCTCCAGGACTGTGATCTTTGTGTTCTCCCAAACAATGCTTACAAAAGGAAAACTCTGTATCCTGCAAAGAATGCTGCTAATTCAGATTCTCAGGCACACAGTTATAAATCAAACCTTGTCCTGCAATTTAAACACCATTCCTGTGCTTGTCATTGTTCACCTACATGTCTGCATGAGTATTTTAAGGCTAAAGTTATTCTTTATTAAGTGCCAATACACTCCACAGTGCACAAAAAAAACCCCAAAATCAAACAAAAAAACCCATGAGAGAAATGCTGTCCAAAATAATATAAGCATAAATCCTCACAAATAATCAAAGTAAATTATTTCAACGGGAATAAAATGCTGGCATAAATATGAAGCTGTAATGACAGAAGGCGGAGGAGGACAACTACAGAAGAGAAAAAGATTTTTTTCTCCACACACGCACAGCAGTACAAAACTATTTTTGTAAAAGAGTACCATTAAAAGGGAATTAGTTGGAAGTAAGTGTTGAATATATGCCTTCCAGATTTACTGAGATAGTCACATGTACACCCATTTTTTTCCGTTACACTCAGAAGAGAATATTTCAGACTCAGCCATCACTAGGCCTACAGTTCAGCACTGTATTTTTGCTAGGAATGTGTCTATTAAAAAAAAAAAGAATTAATAATCACACATCACTCAGTAAAAGGTTCTGCATAGTAATAGTACAGACAGGTGAGCACAAACAGGCAAAGTCTGTATACTGCATGGCATTCTTAAAAGCGTATGGAATATCCCCCAGTTAAAACTCTGTTAAATCCCAGTTAAACCACTGCGGACAGGTGTTCATACATGCAAGCAAAACAAGCTTCAAGTTAACACCTAGATTAACTGTTAAACCAAAGTAATCTAATCATATATTATATTAATACTACTTTCATGATGTAAAACTAACACTCCATAACGATTCCAGGAATCAAAAAGAATTTCTGGATTCATTTTGGGTTTGTTTTAATCCAGCAAAACTTTTCTTTTACAAATTGGAGCACTGTGCCCACATGTCAACAAACCAGAGCAACTTACAGCTATAAAACCACAAATAATTTTCTTAGTGAGTTCTGTTGTTGGATGACAAATCTATTTAAACCACCAAATTGACACAGTTCCATTCAACATGAGGCTATGCACAAATTCCTCAAAAAAAAAACCCAAAAAACCACAAAACCAACCCCACGAATCATGATAAATGTTTATTTTTAAGACGTGATTTCGGGGGTGGGTTTTTTCATCTTATCAATACTTTGAATGAAGTATCGCACCAAAGAAAGAAATACAAGTAGAGGAAGAAGTTTGTCTAAGGGGGAAAGTCACTAAAACCCATGTAAAAATTGCTGCAAATGGGAAAAAATAGTGTCTCTCTCTCTCTCTAGGTCTTCTCCAATGTCTTATTCTTGACCTCAGTCTAAAGCATTGCTGGCTTTTTGAGATTCATTTCCAGATCCTTGGGTATGGATAAGAAATGGATCAGGCTACTGAACAACAGAAACCTCCAGCCATGCTGTAGTTACTGCAGTATTTCTCAAACTGCCATCTATTTTGACATTCATAGTGAAAATAGATGGATGCAGGGAAGATGAAAGTCCTTCAGGTAAGGGTAGAACTAGTGAAAGAATTTCTAAGGTAATGCCTCAGGCGCCTATGATTCAAAGGAGAGAAGACAGATGCTTCTGAATGAGATGTGAAAAAAATGCCCTATTTCTGTGGCCTTCAGCCCACAGTGCTTAAGCAGTATGCTCCCTTGGATTTATAGCTCCCAAAACACTTCCAAAATTAGGTTTCAACATCCACTCTTTCAAAAACCAAGAAGTCACTCTCTTCTTTTTAAAATAAACACAGGAAACAGGATGATACTGCCACTGCATTCACAGTTGAGTGGAAGCTTAGCGGGGACTCTAGATACTACAGTTTTGGACTTGGACAAAAAAATGCCACACAAATTTAATCCAGAGGAATACGCATTATGCAATGATGAAGCGGGCCATACCTCTTTAGGCAGACATGCTGGAAAAACCACCAGTACTCTAAACTAACATTAAAATCCAGGACCACCAGGATTTCCATAGGAGCCTATGGACACATATAGTCTATTATTCAATGGATGCTGGTGCCTGAAATTTGCTTCCATAGTTCTGGTACAAGTAAATTGCATTCCAAAACAGCTGGATGGAACTGTGCCAATACCCCTAGGACTTCCAGCAGGAACACAGCTAAAAGACACGTCAGAGCAGTTTATTCACCTTCCTAATCCTGTTGTTGAAGAAGGGACACTATTTTAACCATTGTGCTATTGCTAGAGAAGCACAATTTGTATGGACAAAGCTTCTGGTTTCTACAAAAATGTATTTTTCATGGCTACATTCAATATGTAGGAGCTGCTTTGTTCAGGACCTTTAGTTTAGAGACTCTCAGTGCAGTTACAGATGTGGAAGTCTTATGTTTTAGTACAGTTAGGGTTGCTAACATCTCCACACTGAAAGGAAATTAAAGTAGAGCGAAAATCGTATCTCAGAGTAGTATTGTCACTGCTGAATGAATTTGTCAATTTTCACATTATGCTTTCACCAATTTACTAAATGGTACATTATAGTGCCCAGATAGCTCCTCGTGTTTAAAATCAAATTAGCCTATTCCAACCAGAGCTTTTATTATATAGCTTGTTGCTTTTCCTTTTGAACAATATTGCTGCACTTTTCAATATGCTGATGTGAACACATCCTTCCTTTTTACTTTCCAGTTAAACTGGGAAGAGACATGTATTTTTACACTGCTTCACACAACAAGAAAACTTTAATAGCACATTTGCAAGGAACTGTATTCACCAAAATTCCCTCACCTATCAGGAATGCCCAGTCTCTTGACACTTCTGTATACCGAAAGGGTGTTTGCCACATGACGATAATTAAACCAGAATCGAGATGTACACACCTTGAATTTTTAAGAGGAAAAAAAAAAGGCATATTAAACAGCATAAAAGATACAAATTGGCCTGGCACATTGCATTAGAAGACCGTGATTACAGGAGTATCAGCAAACTAGTAACAAATCAGAAAGAACATAGCAACACCAAGAAACTCATGATCTAAGCTATATAAATCTTTGTTGGACCAAAGCAACAAATGCTGAATATAAAAGTTAAAAAAATGTTCTTAACATACTGACTCATGAAAAAATTGTCATAAAACCCAACTAAGTATAGAAAATGGCCCTTCAGGGAATAATTCAGCAACAGTAAGTGAATAAGCTGATATTTTTCATTAGCTTTCTCCCTATCAAAGGGAAGAAAAACCAAAGGAAGAGTTCTCATCTCAACAGCAAACCCATTCTGGGAGCATTCTTGCACAAAGGCCTAAGTAAATTCATGCAGAAGCCACACATAAGGGAAAATACACTGAGGACATTTGCATTTAAGGAGTCAAATATAATAAAGAACTAAGTGAGCTCTAACCAAAATCTGAACACAAATTCTCAAAAATCTCAAAGGAGTTCAGATTCTACTGTTCTAACAGGCAAAGGGCTGGGGATCAGCCATTCCTGTACTTAAACTATTCCCTAGGTCAGATATTATTTAATCTGTCCTCAAAAACCTTCAAACACATGAGATTCCAAAAACCTTCAGAGGGAATCTGCTGTAACTCCTTAGTAGCCTTATCATTGCCCTTGTGTTTAAGGTAAGTTCACTACTTTTTGTTTGTTCCGCACCAAGGACAGCAGTTCTCCTTTGGAGACAAATTTCCTTTGCTTTTACAAGTCTTTCGAACAGACACAGGATGAAGCATTTTAGAAGAGGTGACTTTAAAACCACAAAAATAGAAAAGCAGGAGCAAGCATTTAAAGAAGTTTTTTAATTTTTCAGCTTTAAATGTACAGCTCCAATTTAAATAGAAACATCTTTAAGTTACACTATGTAACATCTTTTTCTCTAGCCTTTTCTTAAAAAGAAATGAGTAGTAGCTTAAATAATAAAAAAATCAGCCTGAAAGGATCTCCTTGAGTCTCAATCATCCTGTCAGTTAGGAAATTCAAAGAAGGGCACAGGAACCAGTCCGTAAGAACATTTGCCTTTCAGCAAGATTTAAAGCTCTGAAAACTAACTGTGGTCAACCTAGCTGTGGCACTTCAGGATACTGTCATCTGCCCCTTTCCTTCCTTACCTCCCTTACAACACAGTGGAAGATGTGTCCATGCTTTAAATATAGCTATTCACACTGCAGCATATTAATTCAAACTACTGATGAGGTGGGATTGCAGTACAATCCCAGGCTTGAAGTGCCTAATAGCAGTAAAACCCTCCCTATTTTACAGCTTAAAAAATTAGTAGCAATCATTATAAAGCTTAATCATGAACTACCAAAAAAATATAATCAGCAGAGAATCTGTTGAGGACAGAAAGTATAGCTCCTTAGACGTAATTTTCCACTTACTTTGTGTGTTTTTATAGGTATTAATAAAAGCACCTATTTGTTAATAGTATTAAAGTAGTACTTCATGTTGTAATAGTTTCAAGTTTGTACATTGTAGAATTCAGAAATTTTTCCTTCTGATTCAATTAATTACTGTTAACTTTCCTTTTATATTGCTCAATTTTAGTATCTGGAAAACAAACAGCTGCTACTGAGTAATTACAATAGTGTTCTGAAACAAATTAGTCATTAAGACCTGAATTGTGATTAAGAACCAGTTGTGTAGCATGATTCAAAGCTAATAAAAGATTCATGGCAAAGAAAAAAAGACTAGGGTAAGAACAGTTGATCTAAACATCAAGTTGCCTGAATTTTTTTCATTCTAAGCCTGTTACACAAGTTAACAGACTGAGTAAGAACAAAAATCAGAAATAAATTGTACCTTTCTGGTCAAAGAGATATACTTCTCTGATATCAGAATTACACTTTTGTTCAATATGCAGTATGGTAATTTAACTGTTTTAATGCTGTCAGAACTTCTGTTTTATGAATTCTGCCATGTAGTTAGTTTTTAGTGCTTGAAAAGATAGTTTTATTATAGGGTAATAAATTTTCAGGCACAATTTCAAATTTATTAATTTCCAAGTCTTCATCTTCCCATTTCTTTCAAATGAACAGAATTCCTGAGTGATCATTGCCATTATGGCTCCTGATGAAAAACTGTCAACTTTATTGGAAGAAAACAACTGGGACCACACTTACCAAAACTGCCCAGTTATTTGTATGTCCACTTCTAAAGAACTGTTCTGCTTGATCCTGAAAGATGGAGAAAGTATTAGATGTTTTTCAGCAATAAGAAATGACCGCTCATATTTTTGTTGTTTCCTCAAAACAGCGTTCAATGCATACGTTTACCACACGTTAACACTGAATAAACCTTGCAAAAGCTTCAAGAAAGGTAGTCTTTCTTATTCCATTTTGCACATTTCATGCAAGCTAACTGCTCCATATCTTTCCCTGAAACTTGCTAAATAACAAAGGAAAAAGAACTATTAGTCACTTTCAGCTTAGTTAAAACAAAAAGCCCACACATCTCTATTCGAAAGGACACTCCAAGAACAAAATAAAATGATGTATTGACCTACAGTTTCTTCCTTAATGAGCAAAGGGGCTTGGATTAATTTCTATTTTCACTGTTCCACTCATCTTTTCAAAAGCAGGTAAGCGAATCTGCAATTTTTACCCATTTTAAATCCAAGTTGGTTACATTTATCTTCCAATATCAGGAGCTATGATGACAACAACAACCTTCTCTATAATTTGTGTTATCCATAGTTCCCACCGTGCTTTGCAGAGGAGAGCGCCCCTTTTCTTTAACAGATAGCATAAATCAGGACACAGAAAGGGGATCAGACTTCCCGGAAGTAAGGGAAGGAGTCTGTCACAGGACAAGAATCCAGACTTGCTGACTGCCAGTCAGCCTCAGTTAACTCTCTGAGGGGTACTGGGTTGACGCCTGTGGTCTCGCGTAAAACATGCGGTAACAGAAAAAGTGTTAGTTAAAATATATGTAAAGCATGCTGTACTTCAAGTAGCAAACACTCTGCAGCTTAATTAGTACTCCAAAGAGTCTAAAAATATTTATATTGGCTATTTTTTGTACTCTTTGTAATTAATTTCAAGTACAATGTTAATAAAGCAGAATGCAAATGCAAACAACATTACAGACGTAGTGTTTTTTTAACTTTAAATTAGTTACGTGTGCCTGACGACCCCCGTCGCTTCTGGGACGCACCACACCACACACCACCCACCACCCCCCCGCGTCCGGGGTGTCCGCTGCCGCCGGCCCCGCGCGTCCCGCCCACGGGGCAGAGCGGAGCCAGGCGGGGCCGGGGCCGGGGCCGGGGCCGGGTCCGCCCGCCCGCCTGCCCGGGGAAGGCAGCGCGGCGCCGGGCACCCTCCGCTCGGGAGCGCCGCTCACGGACTGCGCCCACCGAAGCCAACACAACGCCCCCCCGGGAGCGCCACAAGCGCCTCGGGGCAGCGCCACCGGCGCGGCCCCCGGAGCGGGCCGAGGGGAGGCGGGCGCGGGCTCTGCCTGCGGGGGGGGAGATGATGGAAACGGCAGCACAGGGCCTGCGGCGCCGCCCGCTGCCTCTCCCCACCAGCCTTCGTACCTGGACGCCGCTGGCGAGCGCTGCGCCGCAGCACCCCAGGAGCAGGGCTGCGGCGGCGCGGACCCAGCCGAGGGCGGGCAGCGCGGCCGCCATGTTACCCCGCCTCCTCCGCAAGGCTGCGGCCGCCGCAACTGCCGGGAAGGGGGAAGCGGCGTCTGCGCGTGCTCCGCCCCGCGCCGCCGCCGCGGCAGAGCGGGGGCGCTGCCGCCGGCTCAGCCCTGATCGCTGCGGGCGGTTGGACGGGGGCTGTTCAGCAGGAACAGTGCCCCTGCTCTGAGCCACGGCAGGCGCTTAGTCACGCATCAGAGCTCCCCCGGCCCCGCCAGCCCCTGGAGAGCTTGCTTTAAATCCGATTTTTACAGAGCTGAGGCAGCAATGATAGCAGATCTCGGCGTTGCGTTGGCTGTGGCTCTGTCGTGAGGTGCAATGCAGCCCTACCCTGACCTTGTCCATCCCTTGGACTGGCCCCGCTGGCAGCAGAAAACACTGTGGCCTCACATCTCGCCTTCGGCGTGGGGGGCTCCCGGGGGTGTGACAGCAGCTGTTTCTCTCACCCTTCCACCAAATGTACACTCGCATCACTGGGAGTCGTCGAAGTTACCAGGGGGGCAGGCGTGGGCCTGCCGACCCACGGGCCAAGGGTGGCCTCAGGCCTTGGTGGCTGCGGGGCAGAGCTGCCGCGGAGGGCGAAGGGGGGAGCTGGGGAGGGGGACCACCTTGGGTGGGGAGGAGAGGGGGATCTGGTCGTAGATCTCGTGGCAAGGTGCCTTGCTGTAGCCTCGCCTTTGGCATATACATCCCTCAGAGCCAATAAATCATCAGGTTTTTACTTCAATCTATTGAACCACTTGGTACAATTCTTTTATTTCCAGTAACTCATCCTGTCACCACCTTTGTTCAATTGCCTGATGCCTTCCATTAGGGAAGATTCAGAATTCTCCCTGAGCCGTGGAACCTGTTTCCTGCTCTGTGTACTTGTCATCAGTAGTGACATTCTCAGACAGGAGCGTATTTCCATGTATTAATGTTGGAATTTCAATAACATCACGTTTTCTGTTTGAAAGCATCGCTGGTTTTCTCAATAAAAATAATCACCTGTGATTAGATCACCTTTTCTTTTTGTGCCTAAAGCTAATGAACTTACTCCCTTTCGAAGACTATAGCCAGCAGCTCCTGTTGCGCCTGAACACACCTCCTGTGTGAGCCTTTTATGAACCTACTGAGAAGTCCTATGGGCGTCTGTGTCCCTTGGTGCCTGCTTGTGAGCTGCACTGTTTATCTTCTTCCTCCAGAAAACTAAATGAATTTAAGACTAGGGCCAAGCTTAAGCTTTTTCCTTGCCCTTTCAAATGGTTCCGCTTAGGTCTCTCATCATTCTCAGATGTGTTCAAGATGTGTCAGTAATTCCAAAGGATAGGCAGCTATCTTTCAGAGCATCTACTCATGCAGTTTTATAAACTGGTGAGTTGATTTCACGCGCATTGACTTGGATAGCTCCTCATTAACTTTCAACTCCCATGTGGGGTTGGTCAGATAACATGTGACAGAAGGTCTCAGCCTTTGACTGAGCTTCTTTCTGTTAAGCTTAGTTCTTTGCTCTTTGCATTTATTACAGATATCCTTTGGTACCATGCATTTTGGTCACCAGCTTTTCCCATAGAAATAATGTCATCAGCTATATCCTGATGATGCATCTCTGAATCAGGCGTAAGTCCTGATGTTCGTACCGAATGAAAAATTAAGTCAAATGTTACCTAAAGGTAACTTCAGCTTACCAAGAAACATTCCCGACATGAGAAGTAACAAACATCTTTTCCGCAAATAAAACTTAAAAACATCTTACTCACTTAAAAACTCCTGAACCTTCTAAAATTTGTGTCACAGGTGACTTAATTTTGTCTGCGACTTAATTCACAATGTTTGTGACTTAATTCTCTGGAATACTTGACTTTGTAGTTTTAATAACATTCTTTTAAGGTCACTGTGTATGATTTGCTACATAAGAAAAAAAGAAATGGAAAAAATAAACCCCAAAATTTCTGTCATGTAGCATTGGAATTATGTAAACATAGGCTATTGCCTATGGACTGTACAAGCAGATATCTGCTACTTGTGCTGAGCAATTAGGAACTGTACCAAATTTTCCTCACATGAAAGATCTCTTGTAGGCAGAGAGACATTTAAAATACTAGGTTTCGTCAATTGTCAGAATAGTTTAAGCACACTTGTGCAGTCAATATTGCTGCTGTTTCTCATGGGTTATATGTAGTTGGTTCTGCAGTCAGCAGGGAAGTTTAGCTGGCTCTTGATGTAAAAGCATAGCTGCAAACTCACGGGCCTTGTGTCACATGCTGTCTGCTGCAGCGTGTGAGCGACGTCTGGATCAACTACAGTCCCACTGCACGTGTTACTGTGATTGTAAGTGTTCAGGTCATATTGCTGCCTTTCCATCGCAGGGCAGAGACAGCACTGAGTTAGGACAAACTCAGTTTCACAAGCTCATTGGAATATTCCAAAAGAATGGCCATTATTCCCTCTGATTTATATGCCACCTAATACAGTACACAGTTCACCTTTTTAGATCCGTCTGTGGTTTGCCTTCTGGATTCCCTTAGCCTTCTTGAGTGTGTTTTGTAATGGATCTATTTCTTCTTCTTCTTCTGGCTTTTATTTCTTTACAGTCTCAGTCTCCCATGGGCTTTAGTATTCATCAGTCACGCATGAGTGTGCCAGTGCTTCAGGCATTATTCCTGGAGGTGGTATCACTTTTTTTTTCCTCAGTGGGATAGTACCACAAGCTTTGCCTTCATTTCTTTCATCTTTATTCCCTTAGGCAGCTCTCAATACAGACTTGGTGTTTGCTTTCGTGCCTGTACAGAATTTTTTTTTGTCTAGAAATTAAGCTTTATGCTGTCTGCTTCTGTTTCTCCATTCTGCTTTGTTTTCATGCTAATCACAGTATTTTTCATGCTCTGAGTCTCTTTAGCTTGACCTTTGCCCCAATGTTTCTTCTACCTCATGCTGAGTAATTAGAAAGGACATCAAATGTGTATCCCAAAATGATTTGTAATTAAAACAAGTGTTTAAAAAGCTACTGTAACTGCAGCTGGTATTCACATTGGTGCACATCTTGGTGCCCTTCCAGATTCTTTCCTCCTCCAGCAGGTTGCTGAGGCCCTAATCCTCTAATCTATACCCTCTAGAAATTGCCCTCTAAGAGCCATCTGTCAGCTTGCTCCCGTCCAGCACGGAGCAAACAAACCTAGCCTTCCTCTGAGGACGGGCATCAGTCCCAAGTGTAACCCCATAAGCTCCTAAGGCAATGGTTTGTGCCTACTAGAGTCCACTTGACACTTTTTGACCACAAACTTTTTTTTCGATACCAAAAAATACCAACTAAATATCTTTAATTTGGTTGATATTGACCTTGATTATATTACCTGTATGTATCATAGTGTATCTCTTCCTTCTTCTATACTCTTGATCCTTGTTCTGTTCCTGTTTTCCTGTTCCTTCTTTTCCTGTTTTTTATCAGACTTGCATGTACTGCCTGATAATTTTCCACTGTAGAAGATAAAGAAATATATCTTTGGCTGTATTTATTGTGCTTCCAAAAGAAAAATGAAAAGGAACTCTTGCAATGAAGTAAGTCAACAAGACTGATTCTTAAGGAATCATCAGTAATAGCTCAACTGTATTATCTCACTAAAAAAAACCGCAGATTTATTACTTTCTTCATTTTGACTGTCAATACAATACATTAAAAAAATTGTACCAGCCAAACAAGTCTACTACAGTTTGGTATCTGAGCTGATAAAATGGCTGTCTTCAAATATGGAAGCTGAATGAAACAGCAGTAATCAAATTAATGATTGATCTTACTCATTTGGGGTTTTTTCCATTTCTGTTCATGGAAGACTGGCTTGACTACAGAATGTTTGTACTTTAAAGAGATTTACAATAGCAAAGTAATACTGATAAAAAATATGCAAAAACAATACAGTCAGAGTAATAGATACAGAACTTACAAAGGAAAATGACTTGACAGAAGTCTTGCTTCTAATATTATCAAACTGAAACAATCATACTGAACTGTGTTTATCAATAGATTCTTTTTGAACACTGGTTAAACACATGAGAACATACACTTTTGTTCAGCCATAGCATCAAGTTGCTTACCTCTACATCGGAATCCAACTAGACAATATTTTTTATTGTTATTTATGAAGTGAGATTATAGACATTATTTTGTACAGTGCCTTTTGAGGTCAGAATAGAACACAGGCAAAAACCTTGAAGCCTACAATGAAATTCACTTGGCATTTGTTCTTAATGAATTAACCATCTACCTTGTCATCAGTTTTGTTCTGTCATTAATGACGCAATTATCACCAGGCATGGATTTTCTATAATGATGAATTGTGTAATAATCCAGTATTTCATCTTCAGAAGACATGAGGTTACAAACCATTCCAACAGTTCATCCTGTTGGTAAAATAAGTAAAATATGAGAAAACAAAGTATGAAAAAACAGTAGCAACTTGTTTACATAGTTTGTTAGGTATAACGGCAGTCATGAAATCTGAATGCACATTACATTCGGTCTCAGTGCATCAATATTTTTCTCAATAGAAAACAATGCTAAAAACTTTTACCAAAACATTCTCATTTATTAAAATAACAAATTATGTGAAAAATACAGCATTAAAAAAAACCCCAACCTTTATCTTTTTCAAATTACCCTTTCCATTGTATTTTCCATTAATATTTCAAAAGGGTTCATTCTCAAATAGAAAATTCATGGGCTTCTTAATTAGGAACAAGATAAGAATCTTAATTAAATTGCCCTAAATAAAGCTGAGTTTATAACCATAGCTTTACTCTTGATTTCAAGCAGTGGATATAACACATCATGTCTTAGAATCATTAAGAAGTTATCATTTTTATTCCACTACTAGTTCTGACATCTCTACAATAAATCTGTCCTGCGTCCCAAACACAGCTAGTGTCTGAATGTCTCAGGAGAGTCCTCCCTGTAGTGATTGAGCCAAAGTGGTCTCAGCTTTGCCGGTTAAATTAACTCAGGTAAAGGGCCATGTTGCTGATGGACTCATTTTAGCTCCCAAACCATTACTTAAAGCTATATTGTGTGTATTCTTAGACTACTCTACAGCCTGCAACCTAAATATATCCTTTTGTCTTCCAAGTAATTTTCTTCATTTGCAGCAAGGGTTTTTTTACTCCATTGAGGACTCCTCATCAGCTATATGAGAAAACAAACACAAAAGTTTTGAAAATTAAAGGCTGAATGCACATCAGCTTTACCCGAAAAAAAAAAATCAGATTTAATATTTTGAAAATTGTATTAGAAATAAGATATACAGTGAGCACTGAGTCAACTTTTTAAAAAGGTTACTCATACACCAAGTACAATAACATTGATTAACATTAAATATTTGAACAGTGACTAAAACTGAATACAGTAAATTGCCAGGAAAGGTTATGTAGATCACTGTGTGATGAGTACGGAAATGTTATTAGAACTGATTAGTGGAAGATTGCACTCAAGAAGCAAAATTTAAGATAAATCCAAAAATAGGCCTTTAAGAAATTTAAAGAAATACTCTCAACAGAACGAATAATTTAATTTAAAAAAATGTAAATATGCATGATTGTTTCTGATTTTCCAGGAGTTATGGGGTAGAGTAGATCAAAACAGCCCAAAAAGTTTGTAGACAAAAGCTCACTTGTACTTTTTAGAGTAGTTGCTAGACTGTGAATAAAAGTGGCAGTGGATCAGCAAACCTTAATAATTTAGCTGAGTACTCAAACTGTGTAAAGCAGAGCGTTTGGTTCCCTCTTTTGCTTCATTTAGCAGGATTCTGTAAAAGCTGCTACAGATCAGGTGGAAAGTACTCAGGCTGAACTAAGTATGGAGTATCCTTCAATATACTATAAATCCTAACTCAGTGCTCTTTGAAATTAAAAGTACGTATTTCTTTAAGTATATTGACTGGAAGCTGTTCCCAAGTAGAAATGCTAGAATGACTTCATAAATTGAAATCATAATGCTTGGGAGCCAGATTTTGCTGTGATTTATAAAAATGCAATCTTGTTCAAATTTCCTTCTGTGCAGAAGGTCGGTCAAAGGCTTTTCCACCATTACAGTGCTGGCACTCGGTGCAAGGTGGAATTTTACTTAAAAAATTAAATGAGCTATTACTAAGCAGAAAGTCTGGATGAAACCAAACGACACATTCAGCAAGAAAGTAAACTGGTGACTAGGCAATCCCCCAAATACCTGCTTTCTTAAAAGCCAAATTGTGTGGCCTAAGTTGATCAGGGTATTGTGCAAACCGAAGAGAACTGCCCACATGAGAATGCATTCAGTTATGAAATCTATGAAAGTTTGTCTATATTGTTCTGCAACTCTCTCACGGATAAAAAAATCCAAACACTTTCTTTTTACCTGTCTTCATCTTTGTGCTAAGGAGCGTATCCTCGTGAGATTTTTCTGACAGAAAGAGACCATCAAGAAAAAGTTCTAGTGATAACAGGAATTATCAGTACATGAATATGTGCCTGTTGTTTCTGTGTATCTGTCCTGTTCTATGACCTGAACTAATTGTTTTAGCTGCTAAATACATATTACATGAAAATGTAAAAGCTACATTTACTGCAGTTAATGACCTTTTACGTTTTAAGATAGGCATTCAAATTTACATGTTCTTTGGAGGTGATTGATTTTTATATGGAGAAAAGACACCAATCAGTCAATCAGTTCCAACTAATCAGTGCCTTAATGGCTGCATTTGCAAAAGTATTATCTGAGCGAAAATAGTCTTCCTGCACTTTAACTCTCTGATAGTTACCAAGGATTTCCTTAAACAAAATTTCTCTCATTATAACATTAAGTAAATGCTGAAAAAAAAATCTTGCACTTGGAAAAAAAAGATTAATAACAATACTTTATTAAAGAATAACCATTATGTGTGTATAGATTACAGGTTTAAAGCATCAGAGCCTGCTATGTGTCCCAATTTCATAGACCGCTCAGGATGGTAATTTTGGCAGGCCTTTGCCTCACCGCCCCGACCCAGCCCAAAGGCACAAGTTCAGGGTCAGTGAAATGGCCGGACTCCCCGCAGTTCAGTGGCCCAAAAACCCAAATAGCACAACCTAAGTCAAAACAGACTAGAGATGACTTGAATATATGCCTGTCTTGGGTTCTAGAGATTATAAAGGTGACTCAAATCTGCATTTGTGACATCCCCTTTTCATTTTTTAACATTATTAGCTTTCTCTGTTGGAGGATATGATGTTCTGACAATGGATTAATCAATGGGAAAAAAAAGAAAAAACTCCCTTTTGGAATTCTCAAATCATTCAACCCAAGCTTTTAATAAAAGATCCAGTGTTTAAGCATGTCAAATACGTATTATTTACTAAGGTCTGTTAGCTGCATCTTCATATTAAATATGTATCTCAAGAAAATAATATATAAATATTTATCAGGTACAGAAATGTGTGCTCTATTTGTGGACTGCAAGAATTCAAGATGGAAGTTTCATAAACAGTACCTTAAAAGAAACACATTCAGATTATCCTTTTCAGAATAATGACATCAAAATCATGATATGAGGTCAAGGGTACATAACTTTACTTGCTACTTAACTTTGGAATAAAGATGATATTCATTTGACTTCGCTAGATATAAAAATAATAAATGCTTTGCATCTGTATGGCACCTCTTACTGAAGGATCTCACAGCATTCAGTGTTAATTTCATGTCATCTTGAAACCAGGATACTTCAAACCCTACTCAAAAATTTTGGCTGTTGCTACTATTTATTCATTTTTGCCCTTTCACCCGATTCTGTTTGCCTGCATATTTCCACAAGGTAAAGAAAACAATTTCGATTTTTTTGATTGTTATATATTATCATGTTATGAGAAGCATTTTTACTACAGATTCTTTCCCATGGATGGATTTTTATCACAAGATTCTAAAAGCGTATTTAAAGTTAAGGAGGCTGGATGTATTTTGCCTGCCTTATATCCTCGTCTAGGAACCAGAACAGTATAAACCATCTTTTACGTTTCCCTCAGTATTTCTATATCTGGTTATGAAGATCTAAAATTGCCATACTGGTTTTCAAATCCTTTTGTGAGATAAATTCATCCATTAGGCTATTTATTTGCTCAGAATTCTAGAAACCAAATGTATTTTCTCTCTCAGAGGAGATCTGCATAGGTTTAAACATGAAAATTTTGTTTTGGAAAGGGAGCATATCTGTGTGTGTATTAGTAATATTGAATGAATCAATGAATCAGTCTTTTTCCCAGAAATTGCTCATAACACTGTTTCCATAAAAGAATTCAGGTAGGAAAGCTGTACAGTCTGCCTCTACAGGTCATGATTCTCTTTTCCTTAGCCCAGAGGCTGAGGGAATAAAAAGTTTCAGCAGAAAGGCAGGAAAATACAGTAGAATATCATTACTTGTCAATCAACTTACATAGAACAATAAAATGTCAGCTACGCTACAGGGTAATTTTAAAAATTCTGTCCAAAACTGCTGTGGATGTGATTTAACTGTATAATGTAGAGAAAGAAGTAATTTAAGAGGCCTTTGAATATTCAGATCTTTTCCAAATAATACCAACTCAGCTGTAAGCCAGCAACAAAAGAAACAGTAAATACTGTAGCAAAATGCCTGAATCTGATCCATTTGTTATACAGAATATACCCACTACAGAAGAAAAAAAAATTACTTGCTTGGTGTTATTGCTAATAAATTCATTTCTGATTTATCAGATACAAAGTATTCAAACACACGGTAAATTTAATAACATCTTAGTTCCTCACTGTCCCAGTGAAGTTGGAGAGCTGTGAAAGACATTTTTAAGACTTCGAGACAGTCGTACTTTCAAATTTTTTAATAAATCAGGACAAGGAACATATTAGTGATTCCAGTTTTATAAGATAACTTGAATAAAAGGAAATAAAAGCTACTGACAAGACTTGCTTCATGAACCCACTAAGATGCAGAATATACAAGGAAAAACATTTGAAGCAAGTGATCACTTTTTCAAATACAGAAGAGTCAAAACAATATTTTTAATTTTTTTTTCCCTGAACATTTATGAATAAATATGAAAGCCACAGCCACAGAGTTTGTCACTTGTACAGCTGTGTTATTTTATAGTCACCTGCCTCTTGAGACAAGGAGTTCATATAGGAGCAGAACTTTGTAAGGAGGATCCTGGAAACAGCTGTCCTTAGCAAGCTTCTCCTCAGTCCTGCCTCGTGTCATGACTCCAACACCAGCCAGAGTGTATTTGCTTTCCAGAGCAAAATTGCCTCATCTGTTAAAAGATATTAGTAAGACAGGGCCAAGGGTCCTGTTCAGCACTGCAGCTGAACAACTACTTAATTTTATTGGATAGCATGACAGGAAAAAAAATGTCTTGGTGATTCAAGAAGTGCTGATGATTATTAGTAATTTCAAATGTTAAAAACTATTCAATATCAGGCTCTATCCAATATCAGGCTAAATTCTTTCCTTCCATTTAGCCAAAAGTTTTCAACCCATGCTTTGCTGAATCTGAGTTCAAGTTCAACCATCATATGACAGTTTCATCAACTGTTCTGTTATCTTTGCTAATAAGCCATCTGGCAGGGTGTCATCTTCTACTGAAAACAGGTGTTTGATCCAATTCTCATTTGTTATACTGTCAAGACAGCATTCACTGAAGTTGGTGACTAAATTCAGACAATGTACTTGTACGTCAGCAGAAAGTCAGGATGAATTTCGAATTAACATTAAAACATTTCCATGGTTAAAACATTTGCCAAGTTCTCTCATCTTGTCTCTCAGCTCATCTCATTGTATCTTAAGACACAATTTCTTTATCTTGTCCTTGTTTTGTATTTGGATTTTTATCTAATTATTATGTAATGTGCATATTTTAATCTCTAGATGTTGCATTCTATTCATTGCACTGCAAGAACAAAAAGTTAAACGGGTGAGTTAAGAACCTTAGATCGTTTAACTCAATCAAAATTAAAATTCCCCTTACAAAAAATCTGTTTCTTGCAATAGAATTCAGTTGTGAGCCAATACCTGCCTAAGTTACAGCCTTCCTGCATTTAGAAAAGAGAGTGTGGACAGTCATTTCCCACTTTATTATGAAATAAGAAAAACAAACAGAGGTTTAGCTCTAAAGAAACTAAGTTCTTTCAGAACAAAACACCACCGGTGGCTGACCGACATTTTGACAGCTACTGCTTTGTGGCGAATACTGAATACACACTGAATATGGAAATAGGTGACTCTTCACTTTTTACCTGAACACTCCAGTTATTGCCATGAACACTCTCAGCAAGAGTACATGCCAACGTTATTCCTTTGTGAACCCTAATTATAAATAAATTTCCATGTCACAAAACAAGATTTTTTTTCTTTTATTTTATTCCTTACCTGTACAACCTGACCTAAATTAATAGTACTTCTGTTTGATTACAGTGAAACAAAAATCTGTATTTGTCCTATTGGCCCTTTCCTACTTGAAAAAAGCCCAGTTGGGAATCCTTCTTGATTCTGGGTAAAAAAACCCAACATTATATCAAACTAACTTGCACATTTTTCCCTATGACTTGACATCACAATGTGTTGTGCCACTGTAAAGATATGTGTCACAAAAAGTTGATGGTTTCTCAGTGTGAGCAATCCCTGAAATCGTGATACGACTCTTCTAAGCCCTTCATTTAGGAAGTTGGCATTATTTTCAATTCACTTAGCTCTCTATTAAAAAAAAATCAAGAGGCTTATCTTTTCAAGAGCTGTACTTTGTATCAAGGTGATTTTCAAGTAGGGAAGATTTTCACTGTATGATTGAATAACGGGTTATAGAAATAATATCGTAAGGCACTGGTCCATTATACCACGGAAATAAAACCCAAATGATAAGTAGCAGGGACTCATACTTTCTAACAATCTTATGCTCCATAGCGTTCCCAGGATGAGGTCTAATAGCTGTGCTTGAATTCTTTTCTATTCTCCCCTCCTCCCCCCAAGTCATTATTCAGTTCAAGCCTATTTTATTAACTGAATTTTGCTCTGTTTCTTTGTGGGTTTTTTTTCTATAGCTACCCAAATTTCCTTAGTTCATAAAGAGTAAACAAGATGAACTGAAATTGCTTTATTCTCAGTTATCTGTTTGGGGACAATTCATAACCTTAAAAATTGTGGTTGCACCCTTAGGATGAAAAGGCAAGGAAATGAAGACTTTACTGGAAAAAATAGCACAGCATTTCTAAGTCATTGAAAATTCGACATTTGGAGTTATTTGGCTTTTATAAAAGTTATAGCAGAGTTATTATAAATATTTTAAATATTATATATTATATATAATTTTATATCTTTATTATTAAAGTTATTATAAATATTTTAAATATTATATATTATATATAATTTTATATATTTATTATTAAAGTTATTATAAATATTTTAAATATTATACATATTATGAAAAAGCAGAGCTATTATAAATTATTTGGAATGTTTATTAATCAGTTAAAGAAAAATGGTAACTGAGGAAAATAAAACAATCCTCCCAAAACCCCATTTCCACAACATTGCAGGGGAGAGGGAATTTCAGTTTAAGTGACATAAAATAAAAGCAAAAAGCATCAAGAAGCTGTAACGGATCAGACTGAAAGTCTGTGCAAGCCCCCAGTCTGTGTTCTCACCAACAGTGACCAGCCGCCTTAGGGACTGAGTTAAGAACAAGGAAAACCGCTATAGGATCTCCTGCCTTCCATCTCGCTGAGGCTTAAGGACTTCCTGAGGTGGTAACCTTGAATTTATTAAGTTACATAACATCTGTACAATATCTTCATACTATCTAATTACTATGAACCAGATCAAGGATAAGGACTTAAATAGGAAAATATGCATGATAATTGGGAATTATTTAAGAAATGCTAACACAACAGCCAAAATACTAACAACCCATGACTGAAAAAGAAAGTCAGTACTGATTAAAAAGCAATTTGGCTTGAAAATGAAGATACAGAACAATAAGAAAACATCTATAACAAATACTAGAAGCTGCAAGAAATATATGTGAGACATTTAAGAACTGTGGGGGAAAAAAAAAAAAAAGAGAAGAGAAACAAAATGACAGAAAACCCAATGGTCAGACAGGTGGAACAGCATTTAAAAGAACTGCTTTTCTGAATAGAAGAAAGAAAAGGATCCTAACAATATTATTGGAACATGCTTGCATAAATATAACAAAAGCAATTGGAAGCCTTCACTAAATGTTTCTGCTCTGTATATAGAGAAATAATCAGATGATGTAATTATACCATAGGAGGAGGATGAAACATTCTCCATTACAACTGCAGTCAGGTCAGTTTTATAAATAGTAGCCACTAAAAACAACTAAGTAAATCTGCATATTTGGATAACTTGTATCAGAGTTTTAAAACAGCTGGAAAGGACATCTCAGGCCTCTGAGAACCCTTGAAATATTTGCATTCTGGGAATATGTTAGACCAGCAATTTAAAAGGGTGGTGGCATAGGGAATTATAGGCCTGTCCATCTAACGTGGAACTTAGCAAAAAACCAGAACTGATAAGAACATACTGGAATATAGTTTATATGGAATTTCATTAATGCTATTCAATGCCAGCTTTTGAAAATGAGATCCTCTCAGATCTACCCACAGATACTTGTTCAAGAAGGTTGGTTTCTGCTGATGAAGAAAAAAGTGCTGATCTGAAGGCATTTATTTAGCGCTGCAGGATATTTTGTTTAGGAAACCCGAATGAATCAAAATCAATGCACATATATTTAATGACTAATTGACTGGTCTCAAAAGTGAAGTGTAAATGGGAAATATTAAGCGGATTTCTGGTTTGGTCTCATGGGAACTGTGTTTTGGCCATGTGCTGTGTAACAGTTTTATTGATTACAAAAAAAAAACCAAACCCACACATAAGGAAAATCCCTGGTACCACTGTCAGATGACAAAGCCTAGGGAAGAGGTAACGCACCAAGTGCACAAGGGGACAGCTAATTGGTACTGAGCAAGCTGATTTCTTGGTAAATTGGCTGCAAGCCAATATATGAAGTTGTACCTCAAAGAGTAAAGAGCAGGTGTTGACCCTAGAGTGGAGGAATCTATGTGAGAAAATAAGAGTGGAAAGCGGAACTGCTGGGAGGCTGCTAGACAACCAGCTAAAGGCGAACCCCATTGCAACACCAAGGCCAGTGCACAAATCCAATCCATCGGTGTGAAAACAACAGAATGAGGGCTGCGAGGATGTTATAGGCAGGCTCCAACACATCAGTACCTGGCACCGGTGTGACCATTTCTGGAACAGTCTGTCCTGTTTGATGCCTTTGCCAAAGATGCCTGCCGATAAATTGGAAAGAGTTCAGGGAAGGGTCACAAGAATGATTGCAGTGTAATTGGAAAATAAAAGCTACAGCTACTTAGTTTACCAAAACAAAGGTTAAGCAGTGACTTGATCATAGCATTTTTAAACTCTGGCAGCTTTTTTTCTCAGCAGATTGAAATATGCATCCTCAAACTTTTAAGCAGCATAACCTTCTTTCTTCCCTCCTGGGTTTTATGTATCTTGGTATCCAAAAAAGTTATATAAAATGTCGGTTCTGTGACTCAGTGAAAATTACATCCAGAGATTAGATTTTTCTGGGTAGAATATTCACTACCTTTCAATTAGTGATTTAATTCACTTAAGTAACCTATTTAGATATCAGCAGAAGAGAAAAAAAGGTTTAGCAAAGTGGAAAAGAAAGAGGAGGGAAAACAGCAGGTTTTAAAAAAAACCATTAACAACACTGTAGCAAAAGACTTCAGAAACAGGTTTCTCATTAAAATGAAAAGATCGTTTTAGCAATCTTGGATTAATTTACACCACACTAGGCACAATACGGGGCTGCAAAGAAGTTGCGCATTTACATTAAAATGCATATTATTTCTGGATCAGAAGCATATAATTCAGCATATTCTATTAAAAAAGCTACACATAATGGTTTACTTACAGAATCTACAAATTCCAGCTGTCCATGTATCTTGCACCAGCCTGTATAGGCACATCAGTCCAAGGACATCGGTTCTGATTTAATAAAGACATCTAGCAGAGCAGCAGCTTATGTGAAAAATGACAGCCACTAGTGCTTGAACAGGCCCTAGACAAAAAACTAGAAGACTCATAAAATACCGGGGGATTCTGAAGTGATTTTTGAAAACATAGAACCTAATTAAGCTTTGACTGAAGGCTATGGGTGTTAGGTAATTGGTTTAACCAAGGAGAAGAGAAGGCCCAGAACAGCATATTCCAGCTGATCCCATACTAATTTCATATTAGTTCAGCTTCATGTACTTACTGGAGGAACCAACAAGAACGAGAATGGAATCAGCCCAATGGTATAGGATCCATAAGATGTTTTCAAGATGAATTTCCGGAACCGTTATCATTTTGATAACAAAATTTTGTTCTTTCTACTTTGGCTTCTTCCCCTCCAGAAGAGGTAGGAAGTGGCAGAAGTATAATCAAAGTGATCCTTCAGGCTCGCCCCCATACCAGGAAGAGCTGCCCGTACCTTCAGGAATGGGCAGTGCTCTGGAGCTGAAATCCACGTTCCCATTTCTGTGCAGTTTTTTTGCATCCTGTGTTATTTTCTAAGGCAGTAAGATCACTTCATTTCCATCCACACTCTTGATCAGATACTGTTAAATGACAAACAGCTAACCTTCTAACAGCTGCCTTTACATTACCTACATACCTGAAATGACAAATAACCCAGCTGTCTATTTAGTTAATATATTCTTAATCCTTTGCTGCCGATGTTCTTCAGAGCCTTTGAGAAGCATCCACCTGTGACCCTGTTTCAATATGGGGATTTTGCCAAAGGCAAACACATAAGAAATTACTTCTAGAAGGAAGTACCATATTATTAGATCCAAAAATATCCTTTCCAGATACATTTCACACATTCAGTCTGACAGATTTCCTAAATGGCCATATTTTTTCTGAGGTGGTAATTTCTGCAACATAGAATTTCATTTTGTGCAATAAAAATCAGGTTAGCTCAAAATCACTCTTTTTTTGAACAATAATTTCGATGTGCATAATGATAATAGTTTTATGGCAGAACAGTGAGAAGTTTTATTTTGTTAGGATTATCTAACTAAGCAAAATGCCTGGGAGCCTACAGTAAAAAACCGTCATCTCAGACAAGATTTTACACAAAAATTTTTCACATTCCTGAGGAAGACACCATGGAAAGCATGTGCAAGGCAATATTTTTCTGTATCAATCCAGGACATTGGATGAAATACTAATATACCCATAAATGTTGAATGTATAAAAACATATATGCTGAAAGCCTACACAAGGAATTTTTCTGAGACAATGATAATACAGCTGATTTATTTTTTTAAACTAAAAATAAAAATTAAAACCACAAAATGGCAAAACCACAGCTCTGTCTTCCTAAATGGAATGCATCTCCCATTAGCCCTCCTCAGGGAAGATCTTATTTTAAGAAAATATCTATTTAATTTAGTTCAGTCTTCCTCTTGTCAAGCTTCATTTAAAGTCTTTTAAAAGCAATTATATTTCAGGTCTTTTGATTAGGACATTAGAGCCTACTCTATTTTTTACTCAATCAAAATTAAGATGCTGTGCTTTTCAATGAATTTACGTTTGGTTGTATTAAAATCTTAGCAAGAGGAAGTGGGGTTAAAGCCACATCCAGAGTTCAGAGGAGGATGAGAAAGACTGCAGATGAATGCCAATTAAACTCTCCAGTGGAGACTAAGGTCTTCCTTAAACATATGAGAAGTGCCAATTCAGTGACATTACTGCAGCTTCCCTAAGTGGGCACTGCTGGATTCATAGAAAGTGGAGCTGGAAAGGATCTTAAGCTGTCTAATCCAAACTTCTTTCCAGAGATACTTCAGCTGAAGTGGGGAACAAGCCATCCATCAGCAGACTGCTGCGAAGGGATGTTAGTGGCTGCCCTTCACGTGGAAGCTGCTAGGAGTCACTGGATGAGTTGGAAAACCTTCCAGTCCATTTTGTCAGAAGAACATCATGGCATTCCCCCTGGGGCAGCGTTTAGCAGTTCGGGGAATGAACAAGGACTGGAAACCTCTCCAGGAGAAAGGAAAGCATCTACATAAAAAGTTGGAGGCAGGGCAGAAGAAAAAGAAGGCAATTTAACTACAGAAGTAGTAAAACAAGGAATATAGCTGAAGCTGAGAGGCAGAAGCTTGTGAAACAGATACTGATGCACAAATCACACACAAGGGGGAGAAGCTTCTTAAAAGACTTCTGAGAAGACCTATCGTATGTCTGAAAAATACCAAGATACAGAAAGCACTTGGTCACTGTTTTTCATAAGCTTGCACTTATGTAACCTATTCCTGTTAGGGTGTGCATCAGTGAAACTACATGGATGTCGCGTTAGAAAAGATAACAAAAAAAAATCAAAATCTAATTGGAACATCAGACTTGATATAGGACAATTAAGCAACTGAAATAATCTGACTTTCAGTATGCTACAGAATATCACAGAAACCACCTCCAACTTAGCACTCCTCAGAGCACATCTAGAATAATGCATCCTGTTTGGGGCTCCCCAGTGGAAGAGAGGTGTTGATAAACTGGAGTCAGTTGAGTGGACAGCTACGAAGATGGTCACGGATGAGAGCACTTGCCCTTGAGGAGAAGTTGAGGGAACTGGGCTTGTTCAGCCTGCGCCAGGCTTAGAGGGGACATAATAGCAGCTCTCCAATGAGCAGGTTATCATGAAGATGGAGGCAGGCTCTTAACAATGGTGCAATGGTGGGCAAGAGAGAAACTGAGACAAGGGAGGTGCTAACTGAATCGAAGAAAACCCTTTTTCACCACAAGGCCAGCCAAGCACAGGTTGCCCGGAGAGGCTATGCAGTCTCCATCCTTGGAGGTTTTGCAAGATGAGACTAGATAAAGCCCTGAGCAACCTGGTCTGACCTCAAGAGCTGCCCTTGCTCTGTTCAGGAGGTTGGACCAGAGATGTCTTCAGGTCTTTTCCTGTGACCCGACGATCACAGATGCTCACCAGTGATCATAGCGCATTGTCTTTTACCGGCCCAAAGCGTATGAAATGCCCCGCTCTTCAAAACGCCAAAAACCGATGCCAAGGGCAGAGCCCGCGGTATACCGGGAAGGTTCCACCACCTCTGCGCTACACCCCTGCACAGCCCTCCCCGCACTGACTGCCACAGCCCTCCCAGCGTGCGGGGAGCGCCTCAGGACGCCAAAAGCAGACGGTGCCCGCCGGCGAGCCGGGGTCCCGTCTCTCCCGGGGCACCCTGCCGGCGGCTCACAGCCAGGCTCAGCCCCTCGCCCGCCCCCGCTCGGGCGCCTCACCGCAGGCACCCCCCGAAACTTTCCCCGGCAGCCTGCGCACGCCCTGCCTCCCCGCCGGGGCTGAACGTGCTCTCGCTCCCTCCGTGCCGCGGGGACGGGGAGGCGGGCAGCCTGCCTCCCTCCTCCCCCCACCCCCCCGCCCCGGCTCGCCCGCCCGCGGAAGCCTCGCCGAGGCTCCCGCATTGCACCGCCGCGCCGGGGCTCGGCGCTGCCCACCCGCGCCCCGCCGGCGCCCCCGTCCCCGGCCGGCGGTATGAGCGCCGGCGAGGCCAAGGAGTATCTGGCCCGCAGGGAGATCCCGCAGCTTTTCGAGGTAGGCGAGGCGGAGGGCGAGGGGCGGGGGACACACACACACACGTTTTCCGCCCCGTCGGGGGTGGGGGGTGCTCCGCGCTGGGACCCCGCGGCGGGCAGCGGGCTGAAGGTGGCTGGAAGGACGGAGCAGCCCGAGGATCGGCTGCGGCGCGCGTACCTTGCGCGGGGAGCCGCGCCGCGGAGGGCTGACACCCCCCCCACACACACACACTCGGGGACGGGGGGCGCTGCCGGGCGATCGCGGCTCCCGGGGCCGGCCGGCAGCGCCCCGCGGGCCGGGGTGGGAGCTGCCCGCCGCCGAGGCGGCGGGGGAAGCGGCTGCCGGTGCCCACCTGCCGCGGAGGCTCCGCGGGCGCGCAGGCGGGCGGACGGCCGCGCCCCTCGGCCGCGGCGCTGCGGGCGGCCGCGNCCCGGGGGGGGGGGGGGGGGCGGCGAACTCGGGTGTCCGCAGGGCAAAGGACCCCCGGGGCCGCGCTGCCCAGGAATTCAGGCGGGGGAGGGGGGGGGGATCTTTCAGGTTTTCTCCAGATTTTCATCGGTCTGGGAGAAAAAACCAAACCCACACAACTGTTTGGTGAGGATTTGTTTAGCTTCCTACAAGTTACCTGCTACTAATGGTAATAATTACTTCTGTGTGAAATGTGGATTATTTTTTTTTCAGAGTCAGACATCTAGCCATCTATATAAAACACACACACAGACACAGGTATTTTCTCTGGTCTGTTCTGAAGCTAGACATTTTTGTAATGTATTTGAAAATTACAGGACATAGACCATGCTAATGTTTCACTAACACATTTAGAATGTGAATGGTTTAACAAGAGATGCAAGCAACAGTGCTTTTCCATAGAGGCTCAAAGCTTGAGCTAGCAATTTTTAAAAAATGGTGCATATCTGCAAAAATATATGGCTAGTTGCTGTGATCGGTTACGTAGTATAATAAGGGCATAGATGTGTATCAATTATATCCTATTGTATAAATACAAGTGTGTGTAAATAACAATTATTGTATAAACTGTAGCTAACAAATAACTGAGCAAATCCTGAATTGGAGCTATTTATGTTTATTACTAATATCAACTGTGACCCTCAAGTTTATCTGCACAACAATTAGGAAAAACACAAAGGCAGAGAAATCATCCTGAGAGACATTTATTGTTAAGGGAAGGTTGGATGCAGTTGTCTTGTGGAGAGGTGAGATGATGACTTATGTATCACTTTGTCAAGGAAAATCAATTAGCGTGCGTCAGAGGAGGGCCTGACATTCCTTCTTCCGCGCTCCCCATAACGCCCATCGGTACGATGGGTGCAGAATTAATACTGTAGACAGGGGTTTTCTAATGGCTGGGAATTTCTGGTCAACTAAATCTGGAAGCACTTGTGAACCTTGGGCTTGGGTTTTTTTTTTTTCCTGATACTGGTCAGGGTGATATTTGACTATAGAAATCTTTTTTTTTCATTATTTGTGTGTTGACTCAAGATAAGATACATGTGGGTGCACTGGTCTTTAAGGAAAAGATAACGTTTCAGTGATCTAATAGGCTGCACAGAATATGTAACTTTTGGGGCTGTCTAGCTTGTGCATTGCTTTGCGTGTATTTGCCAGTGGTAGTTCTAAGAAAAATGTAGGGAACTTTTTTACAGTGTTTATTATAGTGCAAGCAGGCAAATCTAAAGACATAGCCATGAGCTTCCTGTTCTGAATCATTTTTGTGACACTGCCAAACCAAAATCTTACAATTTTTGCAGGCCTTACTCTCATGTATTGGCTTGAAGTGGAGGGTCTGGATACACAAGGAATATGGGGTTTCTCTGTGTAAAGTAAAATTCAAAGTAAAAGTGCTTGTTCTTTCCTGGCTTCTATCATTACAGTGGGCATTTCTGATCTTACGTTGCAGAGTCTATTGAATGGATTAATGTGTTACAAACCTGATGACCCAATCGAATATTTGGAAAGCTGCTTGCAGAAAGTGAAAGAGCTTGGAGGGTCAGAAAAAGTGAAATGGGACACTTTTGTCAGCCCAGAAAAGAAGACCTTACCTCCACTCAATGGAGGACAATCCAGGAGGTCTTTTTTCAGGAATGGTAATGTATTAAGTATAAAAATGATTGGATTTTTTGTGCTGTGGGTGGTTTTACATCCACTACTGAATTCTTTTATACTTAGTTCTATAGCAGATCATGCCTCATTCTGTTTTTCCTTAGGCGAAGGACTCAAGGATTCTCTTTCCTTGCATTTTGGCTTTTGTTTTTCTCCTCCCATAACGGATGCTATGCAGGAGAGGAAATTCTGATCATTTTGCCGCCTAATGATGGATATTTGCTGTGTAAATGTTTAACACGTTAGTGGAGAGCTTTCTTGTATTCTACCTAAAACATTTGCAAAGATAGGGGCAGAGTTGACTCAGTGCACTTGGTTTATGTTTTCAGTTGGTCCTTATGGATGACATACATAAGAACTTCAATGCAGTTATACTTTCTAGTTTATATGGGAGCTATATGCTAGTTTACTAAATACAGTGTAAATGATAAACAGCTAGAAGAAAGTGTGTCTTCTAAAATCTAAGCAAATGTCATACCAATACCTGTAATTATTTGGGATGTTAACAAGGAGTAATTAGCTCATCTTTCAGTTGCCATAGTTATTCTTCCTTGCCATCCAGCATTTCATTAAACTAATTAGCAAGAATACTATCTCTGTCTCTGTGTACAATACGTATCACCAAAAGAGTTCTGCTTAATAGTACAGGTTATCTGCACAATACAATGCTTTTCTTCTCAGAGGCCGCTGCTGAAGTCTGGGTGCTATGAGCAGATTTTCACAGAAAAGTGGACATGCTTGTGAAAAACACCAAAGAAAACTGACTCCTGGTGGTTCCAATTTAATAAATCAGCTGAATAGAGGCGAGGAATATTTCGTATAGTAACAGCAAGCACATTGTAAAATTAGGAGATATTTATACTTCATTTATTATAGTTGTTTAAAACTGTGTACACCATAGATTTTGAGTTTTCTGTGTATTTCCATAATTCCCAGTTTATCTTACTGTTTTACAGTGATGCCTGATAATTCTAACTTCCCATACCGACGGTATGACCGACTCCCTCCAATCCAACAGTTTTCGATAGAAAGTGACACCGACCTCTCTGAAACTGCTGAGCTAATTGAGGAGTACGATGTATTTGATCCTGCAAGACCTCGACCAAAAATTATCCTTGTCATAGGTATGAAGGCAGAGTCCTTTTGAAAAGATTTTGTCTTTGTTACTTTGCCTTTTTACTTGTACTGCAAATACATTGAATGCCTTACATGTATTTAAGTACAATTTTTCCATCTACTGTAGCAAGTGGTGGCAGCCCAATTAGAGTGTATCAGAAAGTGAAATTGTTAGTGCTGAGGATATAGCATCCCAACTGCAAGCATTTTAGGGGTTACAGTGAGCACCTGTGGTCATGTTCTGTAGCCTGGATGCCTGTTAGCAGCTGGAGAGCTCAGGATTTCCTTATGGAGCACATCTGCTGGTTTGATTTACTCTAAAACAGACCCGTCTCATGCATTTCAAGACAGCTCCACCATGTGAACCAAAGTGCCCTTCCACAGAGTGCTCCAGCTCTGAACTAAAACTCTATCGTAGATGCACTCAAAGCTGCTGACAAAAAAGGGTATTTAAAAATATTGGATAAGACAGATCGAAAAGGTGATAGGGAACTGTTGTCCTCTATATTTAGAACCTTCAAAACTGATCGGTATGTCCAGCTGAAGTGAGCGTACATTGTCGCTAGCCCATTGCATTGATAAATTAATCCCTAGCTCTATTTGGCGAATGAATCCTGTCCCATCTTTAGGAAGAGCGAGCGATCAGTTAGCATCGGTTAATTGTGCTCTCTCCTCAGGTTCTCTCTTGTGTGCTGTTTAGTGTCCTTTCTAAGCAACTTGTACTCTCCAGCGTCAGACAAGCATATGTTTATTAAGAGATAGCTGCAGTTTAAGTCTAAATCAATGTTTTATTCTGTTTCTGAATTTAAGTTCTTTGAATTCGTTTCCTTGTCATGTGGGATAGTTGTCTCTCAAAATTTTACTGCCAGGCCTAATTCTCTGATTCTCTGGACTGTTCAAGTAGGTACAGCACAGGTGCCAGGTGATGGAGAATCACATTTTTAGTCTATAAAGCCTTATTTATATTAGAGAGAGATATCACTTCCATAACAGAGAATAGTATGTGGTAAAGTAAAAGAGAATAGAAATGTCTTCGCTGTATTATAGAGTGGAATCTCTAAGAACAGCATGTCCTCTAGGCTCTGCATCCGGCAGTTCTCAGAAATGTGATATTGGATTATACTGAAAACAGAAAACCAGGCATTTTTCTAGATGTTTGTGGTATGCCAAAAGAATTGCTTAGGCATCTGAATATTCTTAATCTTTTGTTTCGGAATTACAAATCTCAACGTGCAAATCTCTCCATGCATCGTTGAACTATAAAGCTTGCATTAGATGGAGAAATAACACATGCCTTTCTTTCATCTTAATTAATTAGCTAGTCTTCCTTTTCATAAAAAAGAAAAACTGGCTCCTTTTCAGTGACCACAGAAGGCTCTTAATGCATTGAAATCCATGTAGCTCTGTTGCAGTAGAGTGACGAGTGAAGGTTTGAACTAGGTGAAATAAAGAGAGATTGGCTTTCACCTCTGGAACTGAGTGCAGGGATGTTTGAAGTGAAATCCTTGAATGCCAGCAAATAGTGAACAGACCATGGATTTCACAGAGCTTTTCTTTTCCCTCATTTATATAGGGAACATTGTAAACATTCCACAAAGGCTATTTTAGCTTTATTTTCCAACTGAGTTTCTCTGAATCTGCCTATTATAGTGTGATCTGGTAGAAACACAATACTATATGTAGCTTAGCAGCTATTGTCCAGTTTTGTACAGTATCAAGAAAATTTCTCCCAAATTCAACTTTCTGTTGAGAAAGCACATAAAAACACACACTGGAAAGAATAAAAGAATAACTAATATAGTGAATGAGAGAAAATGAAAAAAAGAGTACTATTAATTTCAAGAGACAAATATTGTACACGAAAAATGTGTTGCGTATTTTTCAGTTTGCATAAAATGCCAGCGAAAGCTTCAGTTAAGCAAGCTATTTATGCCAAACTGGCGATAACTAACCATACTGCCTAGTCCGATGGTACTGGTCCCATTCATTGTTGGGGACTGAAATGAACAGAAGTTAAAGACCTGTCTTCTGCTTTGCAGGTTAGATGAACTTTTCTTTAATAATGCATTAGCCCAAGATCTTTTTAATGCTTCCATAAAGGTTTTTGCAACTTCTTTGCTTTATGAAATCTGTCATCCTTATAACGAACCAGGTAGCTCCAAGGCGAAAGAGAACTGACTTATAAAGGTGGGGTTTTTGTTCTTTTTCTGTGTTTGCAGAAAAGTCTTCTAGAGAAATGTAAAGCTACAAAGCTGCAAAGTGAGTATGTGACTGGATTTCAGAAACATCAGATGGACCCAGCCAGGATGGCACACATCTGAATCACTGGAAAATTAAGTTTCTAGGGCATTATAACACTAGGAAACTACATTGTGTTTAAAAATGTACTTCCTAACATATTTTGACAAACACATTTTTACTATTGATACAGCCTGAATACAAAGATCTTAAAAAAAAATTACCTGCTGTCATTAGCCCCATAGTTTTGTATGTTTTTAAACTGCACTTAATTTAAAATATTAGTTAATATAAAAAGAATATGTTTTCCTTTTATAACAAAGTTCAAAGGATAGATCAAAGATAGTGCTGTCAACAGTCAGCTGGCCTGTTGATTTGTTAAATCCAGGCCACGGCTAGGCTTCAAAATCATAAGCCTTTTCAGAAATCTTATTAGATGAACTTATTTTGAATTTACAATAATGTAAGCTAAATTGAAATTTTGAACTCCATTGACAAAACTAGATTAAAACAACTGCTTTAGTAAAACTTCTTGGGCATACAACTCTTCACTTGAAAACAGATAGTGAACGTAATTTTAGATGCAACAACTGTTCCCTAGTCTAGACATCTTCTAAGAAATATGTAAAATAATCACGCTTTTCTTGAATAATGTATAATCTCAGAATAAGTGAAAAGAATGAAAAACAAAAATGATTTGATTTTCCTTTCTTGTGAACAGTTTGTCAGTATGATTTATCAAAGAGTCAGGAATGGATACATAGTTCAATAAATTATAATGATTTGCTGTGGGATGTAATTTTGTCCTATCACTTTTCTCTTATTTTATTACCTGAATGTTTCTCATTAGATTGTAAGCGGATAATCCCCGTTTGCTATAAGGGGCTATTTTTAGATTGAGAAAAACAAAATGTATGAGAAGTTTATGAACATTAAAGCAAATACTTTATTAGTTTTTTTCTGCTTGCAACTCTAAATTGAAAGAACAGAAGTGCCAAACTACACATTTATTTTTTTTCTACTTCTCTTTAATGGCAAAGCAAAGCTCTCCCTAATAGGAGTGTAAAGTCTATCATCTGCTTCATTTCAAAAAGTTTTTTTCCAGCTATTTTTTGGTTTTACAGAGACTGATTTTTTTTCAATTAACACTTCTTTTTTTCAATTAACATTTCTGTTTTTATGGCATCTTTTGTATCTCTACTGGAATACGGATACTGTTTTCCTTGTTGTAAAATTTTGTTCCTAATTTTCTACACACCACCTGTATATTTTTTGCATTTTTATTGTTGCTGGGGTGCAACATACTATGTTTCAAACTTGTCTTGAGTCTCCAGGGAAATAAATTGAATTTTCTTCCGTGGAAGTTTTGTATCTGCAGGAATTAAGCACAGCATTGGCTCCGGTATGTTGTATAAACGCTTTGCTCTGAAGCACAGTCACAACCTACAGCCCCTTTCATCCAGTAGTTAGGATTATTGCCAGTAAATAAAGCCACATAAATTCATCCTAATAAATGTTACACATATATATAAACAGTCACATACATAAGATGCATTATTTATATGTTATGCTCATTAGATTGTAATCTGTGGCTTTATATATCGAGAGAGGGTTGCTTATGGAGATCTTTGCACAGAGTGAGTAGTCATTCCAGTAACGAGTAATATCCTATTCATTCACCAAGCAAAATCTGCTCCATACAAACTGGCAGCAATTTAGCAATTAGCTGCACTTCTTTGTGCTGTTGTTTTCATTTATGTAAGAAAAAAGACACTGGGAATCGGTTACTCCAAATTTACTATCATTCCACATTACCGAGAGCCCGTAGTAAACTGTAAACTACATGGAATTATCTTGTTTGAACACTTGTATCAGGTATGGTTTTGATACAGGAGTGAAACACAATGTAAGGTTTGGTGAAGTGCATTTGTCATGGGGAAGGCTGAGTGTGCCATCAAAGGGAGTGGGGAGAGCCAAAGCAGAATTGCTTTGTAGCCACTTTAGTGGAGGAGGTGATTCCTAGTATATAGCTTGCGTATCTACAAAAGGGAAATATCCTTTATTCTAACAAAGAGGATAGTTAAACTGTCTATCAAAGAAAGGGTTCAAGCTGGAAAAACTAAGCCCATCTAGATCACCTAGAAGAGCTGAAATGGAAGAATAGCTGTAAAACTTAACATAATCTGCTGAAAGAAGAGGGAAAGCGTGTGCCTTTTTAGGAGAGAAGCAGCAAGTGAACTGAATGAAGGAAAAAATTTTTCAGTTGTAACCTTACTGTACAGAGATAGGATATAGTTTTTCTTTCATTTCTTTGCTTGTGTGTTTTATGAACATCTGTAGCTGTATTGACTATTTGGATGTTACAGATAAATGCTTATATTTGCATTTGTCTTAACTTGGCCTGATTTAAGCATTATTTAAACTAATTGAATAATGATAAAGCCTTTTTCTTCCCAAAGGTATAACTAAACTGTGGGCAGGGTGTGGGAACACCTTAGCAATACGCAAGTTTCCCTGTGCGTTCTCTTCAAATGGGTCCCAATCTGAGTTGCAAAGGCCAGATGGAGAGTTACCATCACAGCATCAGGGGTACAGAAGAGTTCCTAGTGACTACTGGTGACATTTAAAGCTCTCTGACATGTAATACTGGGGCATAGGTTTGAACCTGGTTACACAGAGAGTGTCATAACTATATATGAAGCAATACTGTAAAGCTTATTTTACAATCAAATCTATTAATGTATTAATTATATACATGCCTAAAAGCTATTTATGGGAATAATACGGATAATATAAGCAAGAGTTATATGATTACTAACAAGAAGCTCATTGTATTCATATTTACTTTCATTGCATTGCTATATTTTTTTAAATTCATAGAAAACATGTATTATATTTTTAATAAATCTTAATTTTTTGTCTGTTGAAATACAATTCAATGTTCTCACACACAATTCCCCAAAATATACCTACTTAGCGTTGGCACTTAATATCAAAACATTTGTTTTGGTTTTGCTTTGTTATGCTATCCAGTAACATACATTTTTCTATCTATAAACATTTATTTTTATCAGAACAATTGCCTGTTTTTACATACTGGATTCTGGTTTCTCCGCTTTTCACATCCTTTTAGTTCAGACATAGTCTGTTTTTTTTTACATGCGTTCTTGTTTCTGCTGTCCAGCTGACCTTCGTTTCAGCATTGCCTGCTATGTAATGTAGCTGTTTTCTGTGATTTTGATACCTATTCTGCCTGTGCTATATTGAAGGGTCTCTTTATTCTTCAAGTTGTCCGACAAGCTGAACCTAAAAAATTGCTTCTCTATCAGATGCTTCAAGCATCAATACCAGAAGTATGCGTGGTTCAATAAAAGTCCTTGTACCAAATCACTATGGAAACATCTCAGCTGATTATTTAATATTTTTCTGTATTTTAAAATTAGAAAACCTCAGAAACTCATGCAAGCATATTTAGGAGCAGATTCTATTAGTTCCATTTCATGACTAGTCCATTGATTTCATTGGCTTATGTATGATTCTTTCTGACATGAATATGCTTCAGACTATCTGGCTCTATCATTGGATTCACGGAGTTCAGGAAGGGACCAGTTAATTTGTTTCTTCCTCTACTACAAATCAAGAAAAATTCCCTTCCAGGAACAGCTTTAGAATGAGGTCAAGCCTAAAAGAACAGGTTTATTTTTATTTCGCAGTTAGATTTGTATTCTTTTTTTTAACTTCATTTTACAAATTGTTGCCTTTATGATCAGGTAGGTGAGACCCATTTCTGAATGGCTGGTAACAAGTCATGCAACTGCCAGATTTGCTCTAATAATGGTTGGAAAATTGGTGCCGGTAGCAAAGATTTCACGTGTGATGGGTACCTCAGATGAAAGATTAATTTAATGTTTTGCTTATAATTACCAATAGGTGGCCCAGGAAGTGGTAAAGGAACACAGAGTTTGAAAATAGCAGAACGTTACGGATTTAACTATATATCAGTTGGTGAATTGTTAAGGAAGAAGATCCACAGCACAAGCAGCAATAGAAAATGGAGTCTAATTGCCAAAATAATTACTACTGGAGAACTGGCCCCTCAGGTATAGCGTATCCTGTGTTAATGTTTACTTTTGAAGGATTTGTACATGCTGTATTAATATGCACCATCAAGAAAACCTCCTTTACAATATTAAATAAATAACTTCTTTTCTCTGTGAAAGGAAACAACCATAACTGAGATAAAGCAGAGATTAATGCAGATCCCTGATGAAGAGGGTATAGTGATTGATGGATTTCCCAGAGATGTTGCCCAGGCAATCTCCTTTGAGGACCAAGTAAGAGATTGTTTTTATTCTTAAAATAACTTACATATCTATAATAGTTAAGCTTCTTGAAATTATCAGCAAGATTCCAAGAAAGACTAGATGTTGTTTCTGACTGAGCATTGCTCTTTAAATCTTTGCAAATACATAATTAGAAGTTGACAAAAGGTTATTCTTTTGGTTTACATTATATTATGTTCTGTCTGAAGACAGACAATTTTGTAAAAAGACAATGTGATAGTATAACCAATAATCCAAGCCTCTTGTCTCAGTAATGAAAATCCTCTCAAGATGAAGAAGAAAATAACACCAAATCTAACAATATTTTTTAATATTTATTGTAATATTTTTAAAACATTTTTTGTATCTTAGTCATTTAGAAAGTGAGAAGACATTATATTTCCATATCTATTTGTTCAATTTAATGGGCATTAATAGAAACATACTTAAACCACAATGCTTTTAATCTCAAGTTTATTACACTGCATTGAAAAGACGGGAACAAAATAAGGGTTAAAACTGCCCATGTTTTGCAGGTTTTTGTAAACCAAAAATTATGCTCTTTTTTTAGAAATTTAGATCATTTTGTTATTCTAAACTACAATTGTAAGGTTTAGTCAGCTAAAACTGTATTCCTGAGTTCTATTCACATGTTGTTTTCATGTGTGTATTTTAAACTAATCTAAAAATACTTAAATTCAGTGGAAAAACAAACAGCTTATGTCATTTTCTGATCAAGTGCTGTTAACATAACAGTTATGGTCACAAGTAAAGGTTGCAGTTTCAGTGCTGAATTTTTAGAACACCCTTCATGCAGAGCATTTCAAAGTCCTTCACAATTGCTGCTGTACTACCATTTCTGTACTTCGAATTCTAAGTGGCATTGCCAAGATAGAAGTAACAAAAGAAAGCAGCTGATGAAGCATTTGATTAGTGTGCTTTTATAAGGTATTATTCTGGGCAAAATTTAGAAGACCAAATTGAGGAAATTAAAGGAAACAGACAAAGTAGTTATTACAGAAAATAAGCAATGACTGCCAGCTATATCTCCTTATAATTAACAAAAGAGAAGATTGACTATTTTATAAATGAAACAGCAGAAATTTAGGCTTAATGGTCATTTCCTTGCCTCATTTTTTTTGTCCACTATATTGTGTGATAGTGTGACTTAGTGCATTTCTTTGTGCTATAATTTTGTGATGATGTGCTTCATGAAAAAATGAGGGATGTGAAACTGAAAGAATTAACAGGAGTTAAATTAAGTGCTTTGAGTTATCCTAGGGTCACATTCTCCTTCTACAAAGGAAAACCAGATAAACAGCACGTGAGCACTCATCATAGGGTCCATTAGTAATACCACTGAGAAGTGGAGTCCAGGAGGTAACAGAAAAGCTCAGGCAATACTGTGCTGTAGAAGGAGAGAAAGATGGATGCTATGTTTCATATATGTTTGAACCCTCTCTTTGCACCATTCTAGTATGCTTTTGTAGTATTTCCTCATTTAGCTTGAAATATTCCCCTCTGCCAGCCTGGTTAGCTCTTACTGACTGCAGAAAACTACATGGAAAAAAGACTGATAGAATGACCGGTGACAGAAATCCTGACTTTGGCTCCTTTTTAGTATGTGCTGTTGCTTCAAGGATGCTGTAAATTGGTCTTTTTTTTTTTTTTTTTAAGAAAAGAGAGGGTGAATTTAGTCATTTTAGACCTGACTATATTCTCAGAGAGTTCCTTTGTTTTCAGTCTAACGGGATTTGCTAAATCATACTCTTCAAGGCCTGATTCTGCCTGAAAGATAGATGACTATCTGAGTCTCTCAAAAAATCCCAGAGCACTTCATATAGGGCCACCTTTCAGTCTTACCTGTTCTAAAATAAATATGGGAAAGGAAAGAAGGAATCATAGAGCTTTTATAGGAGCATAGGAAAGAAAATTTGGTCTATTTAGGCTCCCCCTTTTTCACCTTTCTTTTTAGCTAACCTCTTATATGAGCATATCTAAGGCCATGGAAATAAATGTCCAAAGGATATACATATTTCAACATACAACATTTATTGAATCCAGTGGGAGATGTTCAGTGTTTTATCTTGGATTTAGATTTTAAAGAAATAAAATATGTATTTTCTTGTTTCTTTAAAATTCTCTGTTTAGTAAGCCATAATGCTACACACATAAGTAGGAAGGTCTTGTAGTAAGGAAAGGGGACTGTCAGCAGATGTGATACCCATCTTCCTTCACAGGATGAGGCTGACAGTAATCCATGGCATGTCAGGTTATTTGCATTAAACGTGCTAACATTTTCAAGGCACTCAGAGGTTCCTCAATGAGAAATGCAATTGAGTTGTGGAGAATTTAGTAATTAACTGTTGTGATAATTTGTGTAGGTCTGCAATTAAAGATGCTATATGGGTGTTTTCCATAACTTAGAAATGTTATAGCTTTCTTGCTAGCAGTGTGTAGAACAGAACAGAATTGTTCTCGTTAGCCAAAAGTGACAAGATGAGAAATAATTAGTCGGAATTTCAGAAAAGGAAGTTTTGATTAAATAGTGAGACACTTTATAATTAGAAGGTCTATTAAGCAATGGAACATCCTTTTGAAGAAAATGGTGAAATCCCCAAAAATGCAAGTAGTCAAATCACATTATTCTGTAATACATATGCCTCATTCTTACAAAGACATCCCCTGTAGAACACTGACGTCTGTTCATAAAAGTCCTGAATAAGAACTAATTCTTATTGTTATGATTAATTTTGTCATGGGTGAATACTTATTCTTACAGACGGTCCCTTTAAGGCCATTACGTAAGCAGCAGCAAAGGTTGTATGACACAAGCCGTTTTAAAGGTTACATTTAGGGGAACTGCCAAAAGATGCATGAACTAGGTGTTACTATTCATTTAACTGTTTTCCCTCATTCATGATCCCTTCACAACTGTTAATTGTTTTGATTACAAAGGTTCTAAAATGCAATTGTGCACTTTTGAACAGTGCCTTTACTTATTATTTGTTCTATAAAGCAGCTAGAACAATTTTGGATTTTACGATTTAAATTAAAATAATGATGGTAAGTTTGTATAAGGGTAAATAGAATAAGCTCACTTTCTCTGTTCTTTCAGCCATATAGGATATAGAGTGGATACCAGTGGGAGGAATGAGCAGCAGGGACAAGGGTGATTGTTCAATTATCCTTCATCATTTGAGTGTGTTGGGGTGGGTATTTATCTATAATCCCATGGAAGCTTGAAATAAACAAAGCAGCATTCATTTTAAAAATAGTGTTTTCCACTGTATAGCCTTTCTTCTTTGCCTTTGTTTACACAGACAGAAACAAACTTTAAGAATATATGTAATAATACCAAAAATAAGTTGTGGGGGGAGAATGTGAAGGACAAGTTATTAAACTGAATGGAAACAGAGATGAGTAATACAAGATATTGAGAGAGTAGCTAAGGCTGGAACAGAGACTGAACAAATGTGAGGGAAATAGGAGGTCGATAAACAAAACAGGCTGCAAAAACCTGACATCATTATAGTTCAACAAAACATGTCTGGTCTTTATTAATTGTAAGAAGTCTATATTGTATTGTTACCCATACGTTGTTCCTCTTTGTGAGGCATGATGCAGTGGGGTCAAGAAAATGTCTGGACCCAATGTCATGTAAAGGGCCAGGAAGTCAAAACTTGGACTAGATGTGAGCTGGCCACAGTGATCAGTGAAAGGTGGACCAGGAGAGAGCCTGGATGGTTTCTGGTCTAAGCCGCATCATCTTCCCTTTCTCCACCAGTACATGTTGTGGACAGTAGATGATGAACAACTGAAAAGCAAGGCACAAAGGGCGTAAAATCCATCTTGCTCCCAAACACTAACACTGTAGTTCCCTGAACACTGTTTACTGAACCTTTTTATATCTACTATTACATGGCTTTCACCGGTAAGAACTGTGCTGAGTTATTGTAAAGATAAACTAATTTATATTGGAAATGGTTCACTGTATTAGTAGTGGAAAAAGAAAAGGTCAGCTAAGGTGCCTGGTTTCTCTTGCAATCACATGTAAAATCTGACTGTGCTGTGTTTGCAGACATCTTTAATGCAATAAATTATTTATGCTAAAATAATTCATTCAGTTTTATGGCTCACATAGCTGTTACTGAGACATGACACTATTTGAGCTTTCATAATCTCTTCATTTTGTGAATAAAATCAAATGGATACATATATGTCTGAACTCTAGTTACAACACCTGTCCTGCATAATGTTCTAGTATAGAAATACACAATGGTAATGAATTCTTGTTGAACTTCACTTGTAATTGCTCTTGGTACTACCAGAGCATTTTTATCCCTTTGACTAATCCAGAAGCTGAACTTTTCTCTGGGAAAAAATGTTATTTTTAGTAAACGAGTCAAAGCAAACCAACTTATGCTAACATTCCCAAACATAGGTATAGCTAAAAGATGACGATTTCTTCCTTATTATGTTGGCAGGCTCTCTTGTGGACAGTAAGTTCTCAATGTGTTGCTAGGCAGAATTGTATTAAAACACATTGCATCTCAATGACTAAAGTGCCTAACATAATGCAATGTATCATTTGCAGTACTCACAGTATTTCTCTTTCTGCTCAGATCTAGAAATCAGAAGTACCAAACACAGCTTCCAAGCAATAATGTCAATTTGGAATAAGTGGATTAAAAAGCGCTTTACACATCTGAGGAATTTTACATTTGAATTAAAGCTTTTTTTCCCTCTCTTTTGTTGAGTTTTGTTAATATCACTGTTCCTATCATCCATATTTTAGAGCAGGAAAGAAGTCTTTAAGATGCCATCAGTGATGTTTTCAGGTTTTCAGCAATGTTTGCCAACCAGCAGCAACTCTGCCATTCTGATCACTTCCTTACACCAGCTTTGTTTCTTAATGGTCAGCTACTCATTGCAGATTCATTGCACCCTCATAGCCATGAGCACTGCGGTCTTCTCTGAGTTTCTCTCAGTTTTCTCTGAACTTCTTATCTGAGTTGAAATAAGGCCTGTATTTTTCTCTTTGAAGACTGAATACGTGACATATGACTTCTCATTGGAAGTCTTGGATTGTTGCCAAATCCTGATTCTTCCATTTCTGAATTCCAGAAGGCAGAATCAATACTGCCAACGCTTTTCATAGGGGTACTTTTAATAGAGCCCTGAAGTCCCATGACTATGAGAATCTCAGCTCTCACTTTAAAACAAAGTTTCAAGTTGTCATGGTTGTGGAGAAAAAATGAAAACATTGAATTTTAATGTCTTAAAAGCAAATAGAACTTCCCGTTTATATATTTGTTTTAAATATATGATAATTTCTGCATTTTTATGATTTTGAAACCCTTCTGTGCAATAGTGCAGATTTAATACTGATTATTTAGCCTTTCAGTTTGAGCCTAGGCATAAAGCTATCCTAAACCACAAATTTCTAAGGTATCCGTGCAAGTGCAAATAGTAGAAGGGTGTTCAGATTCCAAGCACACATTCGAAAATGCCAAGGAGAAAATGGTTTATTTACCATTAACCTGTCAGCTTGAAATTCAGCAAGTCACCTACAGTACCAGCATGCTCAAGCATGCTAAATATCTTCCTCTCCAGTAACACTGTAATGAAATGCCTCTGACTGGTGTATTGAACTCAAATGACTTGTGAAGAAGAAACTGCAGTTTGACTTTCTGTGTAATCTCTCACATGGCAATAAGTTTTTACCCTTCCCAGGAGAAACAATTTCTCACTTCAGTATTTTCCAGTTAATTTCAATGACTGGTTTGGTTTGGGGTTTTTTCCTACTTTCAGTCATTCATGCATAACTTTCCTTCTGATTTCAGTAATTCCTTCACCAACAGTAACCCTGTTAGTTTCAATAGAATAAGTGCAGATGAAATTTGCTTCAAATACATTAATTGTAAGTTTTGTTAATAGTGAAATGAAACGTGGAATAGGTATTAGAATTAATGAATATTCATTAATGAATGTAATTTAATTCCTTTGTAAAAGAGGAAGACTTTTTGTAGAAATTATCTTAAAAATATTGTTGCATTATGTGGCCTGGGTGACAAGACTATATTTGAAGAAATAAAATCATAATTTATATAATAAACAGAGGCAGTAAATTTTATCTGATTCTTTGTTTAAAATGTCCTGAAGAATATTCATAAATGCACTACACCTACAAAGAATAATTAGTTCGTCTTGGCTGTGATTCAAGTTAACTTCTAAACTGCCAAATATATTTCTGATGAAAATTATTACGGGAATTGTGCTAAAGTAGAGCAAACTATGTAAATGGAACAATATAGGATGCTGGGAAAGACTGACTTGTCCTCTCACAGCCTCACAGGCTAAGGACAGCAGTCAATTCCTCCAAGTCCAAGACTTAAACCTCCAAGCAGAAATGATACCTGCAGTCCCCTCAAAGTTTGGCATAGGTGTCTGTGGCTGGATGACTTATGGCAGTCCGACTGCCAAGCTCATGCTCTGCAAAGAGGTTCTCATAGAAAACCTGCTCTGTCACTGGCCAAGAGCGTGGCCTCCAGAACAACTAGTAAAATGAATGCAACCTTTCTCTGAATCTTAAGGGGAAAGTATCTGTTCTTTGCAATAAGTTTTTGATCTGGTTAAGGTATTTTTTCTGCATTATGATCTATGTGTCTTCTTCATTTCATTGTCTCCTCAACTTCTATCTCCCTTCTCCGAAATCTTCACTTCATTGTTCCAGGCTTATAAGCCTCAGGTACAGTCCCCTACTGAATATATGTACGCAGTCATCTGTACGAGGAGTGGGAGGGGTAGCATATCAGCATTGCAGCAGTTCCTCTCATTCCTTCTCTTTGGCCCAGTGGGTTTTACTTTGCTTTCTTAAAGCCAAGCCTGAGCAGGAAGCCTGTGGAATGGTTTTGCTGTCTGTCTTCTTCCCTGGAAGCTAGAGCATTCTCCTGAGAAAGGCAAGCAGTGGTTCAATTTTCTGCCTGGGTAAGAGATCCTAGACCTCAGGTTTCCTGTTTTCCTGCACAAGGGCTCTTCTCTACTAGCCAGACTAGCCAAAGGAGAGGTCATACATTGCTGATCCTTAACCCTTAGGAGAGGATCTGATGTTCTGAATTCAGAGTGGATGGAGGTGCCTGCTGAGCTGTTCTGAAACAGAGGTCTGCTTAGACCTTTCTTTGTAGCATTAACATTCGTGTTTACAGCTAGGGATTTCTATTGACTAGTTGCCCTACACAGGTGAAAATCTGAGTCATTTCTCCCTAAAGACACCTGCCTCTCTCAATCACTTATTAGGGCACCTGCTTATGTAGTCTGGGCAAGTTGCTGGGTTCTTATTTCTTGGGCAGTGTGAATACAGTTCAAAAACAGTTACCAGAAAAAATTCTATCAGCAGGATTCATCCTTTGACAACATGATTCATGGTTTTGCTTTTCTAAACCAAGCAAAAAAATATGCAAACAGTCTAGTAACCCAGCAGAGATGGAACTATAAAAGCAAATCAGTAATTACAAGGGAGAGCACCCATACAATGGACATAAACTAGCTGGCTAGTAACCTTTACCAATTAGAATAAAATGCACTGTTAAATTAATGACAATTGTTCATGAGCTGTCAGTTAAGTTTTCTCAGGAGTATCTAGTAGAACATACCAGGAATTAAGAAACAGAGCATTTTTGTCTTTTGCCTAATGAGGAATAATGAGAGAGAGTGTAATCATCTAATTTCTAGCAAACAACCACACTACTCTCACTAACAAGAGGAGATGTAGAAAATACCCCAGAGAGAAGAGAGCATCTTTCCACTTATACTGCTTTACGTCAATAACACCACCGGCTTGCATGGAATTACTCTCAATTTACTCCTTGTTCCAGTTTACAAAGAAGATTCAGACCCAAAGAGAGTAGGATTTACTTACTAGTAAATACCATTCTAAAAAATGAGAGGATGTACCTACCAATTTTATTCTGAGTTGATGCCATACGTTCTTTGTCTCATTTAAAATTCAGAAGGTTGTGAATTACCAGAAACCTGTCTGTTCCCATAGGCAAAGATTCCCCCTTCTGCTGAGTTCCGGTTAGTAAGTAGTCAAATTCACTTCCCTGAGCCCCACAGTCCTTTCTCACATGCATTTCTGGGCATGAATAAGACCCTCTACCTTCAGCACAAGATGAGTGTGTTATGGGAAATCAGCATGAAGGAATCCAGTTCTTCTGTCTGTGCTGGTTCTGTACACCTTTCCTACAAGCTGAGCCTCAGAATAAAATTTATTCCCTAGTCATAAAAATCAACAACAATTAGTTCCAAGTTAAAAAAAAAAAAGGTTTGTTTTCAAATGAGTCGTAAAAAAACCTTTTCCTTTGTTAGAAGAAAACAATCTGTACTCATATTTAGGTAGGAGAACTAGTTATGTTTCCAGAGAAGTAATCCCAGATGTCCATATGTTCACTAGCCTGTTACGTTCCAACTTAAAGTATTTATAAGCACGTCTCGCAGGCAGGTGCAGTTGAGGTAAGTGGAAGCAGAGTGGTTCACGAAAACAAGAGTGAAATTCAAGGGTTTACCGTGAAGGTTGTAAATGCACGTACGAGAAATATATTAAGTACTATTAGGTCTGTATACCTATGGATACAGAAGTTACCCTTCTGTGCATCTAAAACCAAGCAGAGGCTTGTGTTTATTAAATGGTTTTCAGCTACTTCCTGATGATAAAGATGCATATTCTGCAGGTAAAAGATGAATTCATAGAGGCACCACATAATCAGAATCTGCTTTGTATTCCTACCTCAAATATGCTTGAATTACTTTTTTTTTCCACTTCAAGAAACCTTTTAGACAATACTTCATTTGAACTGAGAACTGATACTTCTTCTTGAACTGAGAATTTTAAACCATTGTTTTCACGGACTTTTTATTTCTGTGAGTGAAATGTATTTCAAATTACAAATGCCAGAGTGTCAGAAAAAATAGTTTTAGTTTCTGGGATTCTGATACTGTCTTTTGTGTTATTGCTGTTACTAGTCAAAAAATTAAGAACACCACCACTACTCAGCTCCTGTAGAGAACTTTCCATTTTAAAAAGCAATAGGAAATACTTAAAACCTAATTAATTAATTTTCCACAGTACTTACTGTGTTGTACCTCATTATTATCCTCATTTTAGAACTAGGAGAAAAAAAATTAAGCCCAGGGCATGCTTTCCCATTTTCGTAAAAAGGAACTGACCTCTGAAACCAGTGCAGTTTGTGGGAAGTAGGCGGATGAGAATCTGCATACCTGATGGCTTCACAGTGGCTTTCAGATCCTTCCCTTGCTGTGGGGCTGCACTTACTCAGCCACAGTTTCTTTAAAGAACTGAGATTGACTGTGGAAAGCTGCACTCTCATGTTTGTGCGAAATAAGAGACCTTCCCTTTTTCTCCTTCCTCTTTTTCCTTTAGGGCTAATAATTTAATGACAGGTCTATTTATTGTAAGTACTTTCTGTAAGGTTTGATGCTATATGTGAAGTTATGTGATATGCAAGAGCTTAGGTCCTACACTTGAGGAGGTCTGGTATGACTTCACAGATCTGAGTACATAGTAGATGCTAGTCCTGAAGATGTTTGGGAGCAAGCACTGAAAGTGAGGAGAAGGCCAGCTACAGCTTGGAGCATCTAAAGGTTTCTTGCCATCTTTCTTTACTATTATTAGGATCCACAGAAATGGAAATAGTAAATAAAACCACTGACTTGTATAAACTCCTTTTGTCCTTCACGTTACTAGATCCCCGATTTGCAGTTATAATTTCTGAGTCCCTCTGTAATGTATATTAGGAAGCTCCAATCAGCTGGATGTCCGCACTGGGATGTGAGATGTCTCTGTGCTCAGTCCGCTGCCATGTGTGTCAGCCATTCCCTTTCATGAGACAGTGTTCCATAACCTAAAAGGCTTTGAAATTGGTAGCATTTTTTTTTCAGAATCTGTTTCATAATTTGGATTTCTTTACTACTGTATGCTCTTTAAATTCCCAAGTTCTGATTCCTCATTATGCTTCTACTACTAATGAAGCAACCTTTACTTAACAGAGCTACTTTTAATAATGTCCATATTGCATGGAAGTCTAACACAGAAACTTACTTTCATAGTCTTTCATATGAATAATTCTGTGCCTTAAAGCTATTATGTGGTAGTAAAATTAACTGTCAGAATGAATTTGTCCCATGAAAGGACAGAATAACTGTCAATTATGTATTTAAAATAGTCTGAAAAGGGGGAGAAAGTTACTCTTTATGTTGACATTGAGGTAGATATGTTAGAGGTAGGACAGAGCTTCTCTCCCACTGGCAGTTATTTAATAAAAATAGATTACAAGGTTAATTGTTTCAAAATCTAATAGATACTCATTAAAAATTACCAGAATTCATATTTTTCGGGGTTTTTTGTAGTTTGTGTCCTCATGTCTCCAATCATCTACAATCTGCATAAAAAATAATTTGATTTTCTTTAAAATCCTATTTAATTTTCTGTAATGATAAAGTGGCTACCATTCAGCTCGCTAGTTCTTCTTATCAGACCTCCCTGTATTGTTTGAAAATGGCTCTGCTTTTTAGCCACTTTCTACTTACTCATCTCCGCATCCTACTCTCTTAGTGACCTCCATTGTAAAGGTTAATGACCATCATCCCAGTTTTGAAAAGTTGTATTTGTTTCTTTTGACTTCAGAAGAACCTTTTTGTGCTCAGACTGCCAGGAGAAAAGGCTGGACTGTACTTCAGGTTGTATTCCCTCAAATGACAGAAACCCAGCTAGATGGGATTTTTTGGTTTTTTGAACTTGGTTATTAATTTTCCAGATTGTCCACCTGTGAATTCTTGAGGCTTTTTAGGTGGAAACCATACAACCATTTTCTTGCAGAATATGAGACATTTATATTTTTCTCTTTTTAAAGATTTTAATTTTAGCTAGGGGAACCTTCTGGTAATGCAAATGATGAACATAGTCTAGATAAGGTTTCTGGGGTGAAGTAAAAATTTTTCATTAAGCTTTTTCCTTAACATTTTGGGTGAAACAAATTGACTAACCTGCACATAAGACAAACAAGCCCTTCCTTAAGCCTACAAATTTAGATTTAAAAAAACCCCAACCAAACCAGAAAACGAATTACTTCATCAAGTTCCAACTTACACAAATATAGCATATCTGAGCCTCAGCTAATAATGGAATTCCTGAATCCTGTAGTGCTGGATAGTCAACTTAATAATCGCAGACTTCTTGAATTGCTCTTTCCACAGATCTGTACCCCAGATTTGGTGGTGTTTCTGGCATGTTCCAGTCAAAGGCTGAAAGAAAGGTTACTGAAGCGTGCTGAACAGCAAGGGAGACCTGATGATAACCTGAAAGCCACTCAGAGAAGACTGATGAATTTCAAGCAGAATGCCGTCCCATTGGTTAAATATTTCCAGGAAAAAGGGCTAATCATCACAGTAAGTCCTTTAGTTTATACCTCTGAAAACTTAATTGTTGTTGTGGTTATACTTGGCTTCTTAGACCTTTTGCTTTAAGATAGGCTAGATGAGTCAAATTGTGTTTTGGTTATACACCATGGTTACTCAAAGCAAACTTTCAGTTTGCTGAGAGGGTATTTTCTGCAAAATGCAGAGCAGAATTCATGTGCCTGTAGATGACATGATAAGCACTATGTCAATTCTTTGCAGCAGGTCTAAATTGCTTTCTCAACCAGTTGCAAACCCTTTGCTCAGAAATTATTTGCATGAAAGGGCTTGCTTGAAACACTGGTTGCTATTCCAGTGCCAGCAGTTTCATCCCTTGCAAACAGTCATGTATTTTGACAACCAACTTGGATGGTTGTCTTGAGAGAGGAGGAAGGCAGAAAAAAATTACATTCTAACAGAAAGCATATCTTGAGTTGGATTAAATCATTACAGGTTCTCCAAGTAATAAATATATCTGGCTGTTGACTGACTCCAGTAAATAAAAAGTCCATAGATTATCTTTTCATGGGTTAAATATGCCTTATTATGTGGTCTCCTACAAGCTTTAATATTTCAGATAAAAATTTTGATGACAGTAAAATTGCAATGTAAACAGAACGCTGGGATATCAGTAAGAATACTGATTTCTGCACTATTTGGGGCAAGAGAAAATATCTCTAAACACAGAACATACCAAAAGCTGCATTTATAAATAAAGCCAGAAGTACTTCATAGAAGTAGGGCTAGCAAGTGCTGCTGAAGTATTTAAGTGCTTAATGATGACAAATTCAATGAGCAGTTGACAACAGTTGAATTATTGACATGTTTTAAATTACGGACTGTGTCTTGTTGTAATAGTGCACAGAACTTGGTACCACATATGGTACCATGAGAACACAGATGGCCTATTTTGTTTCTTTTGATAGCCTAAATAACCTAGGTAGTTCACATTGCTGTGTTCTCCTCATGGCAAATATGACTAATTCTGTGTGCTGGTCAGATTCATGAAGGGCCAAAGCATCCTTAATTGCGAAGTCATCTAATGATGTTGGTAGCCTTAGTAATGCACTTCAACATCTTTCTGAATATCAAAATGAAAATCCCAGGAAATTATTACATTGTTTTCTCCAGAGAGTATCTTTTCTGTTTGAAGATTTTGATTAACTCTGTTTGGAAAGGTAAGAGGACTGAAATTCTTGGAAGTTGTTCTTCGTTATTGAGGAAGTGTGTATTTTGTGATGGTTCTATAGCCTTTACAAGTGCTTCTCCTACACAAAGCATGCTTTGCTCTTCAGGGAAAATGTGCCTTTGTAGATAAAGCATGTGGGGCATCTGGATAGAATTCCTTTTCTGTGATGAAACCTGTAAAACGGAGGACATTTTTCCTATTGAGGTTTTGTCTTCTATTTTTTAGCTCTGTTTCTTTAGATAATTTAAATTGTAGTGTTCACCTTAGATATCTCTTTTCTTTTTGAACAAAGCAGACGTTCATGATGGGTGTGGAAATGGTACATTATATTACTGTCCACTACAAGACAAGGAAACAGCATATGCAGAAAATACTGACTTGGCAACATGTCAAAAAAGTGTAATATGAAAAAATCTGCAAGATTTGAATCTATTCCTTAGCTATATGGTATCTACTCAAAGTGTGTTAATATAATTTCATAGAGATCTAGAAATTACTCTAGATTTATGTCAGTGTAGAATTGAAGAGAATTACACTTTGGAAGGGAGATTCTGTTGTTCACCTGTGATAAGAGCTGCTACGGAGTAGTTGGGTTTCCTTTGTTGTAAAACCAGGATGCATTAGTGAAGCCAAGCCCTGAGAGTTAGATGCATGAGTAATTTTATGGCCAGTGGATAAAAGGATCCCTTTCTGTAGAAGATAAAGAATATATATGGCAGACCTCATTTCCATAGAATTTCATTGCATATGGAAGATATATTTTGTAGTTGCCTAGGGCAACTAAATGGGTGGGGGATAAATGAGGAAAAAGGAGTAGCTGGGACAGGAGTAATAAACAGAGATTAAGCATGCATACTCCATAGCATGTAAGCAAATGAAAATTTCTACAAAAGGACATTTTTCAAAACCACATGACCTTGAAACAGAGGAAACATATGCTAAGTCCACATAGAAGACTACATACCACAGAGCAAGCTTTAAATTTTAAGTTAATAATTCTAAAATATGGGTATTTTGTCACCATTTGTTCCTTTTCTTTGTGCTCAATTTATAGATCAGCATTATCTATAGAGTTTTGACATTCTTCTGACAATGTAACTTCTTTTCATATGTTCATTTGTTGGAAATTCATTTGTCCAATGGAAAATCTAAGTATGTTTCTGCCGACTTCCTGTCCTATTCCTTTAAACAAACATCAATGGAGATAACATGTTTTCTTACTCCAAATAGCTTTGATCCCATTGTCTTCTTCACTGAGGAACTTGAGCTTTCTTTTGGTTTTGAAAAAACAAAAACCCCAAATCATGTAATTGTTCATAGCCTTCCATCAGTGGAAAAGAGAGAGATTTCTTAGAAAGCCATAGGATCCAACAACCATTGCAGTCTTCATCACCAGCTTCTCCTGGTGGAAGCCTTGTATCTTCAACTTGCCTTTACTAGCATGTATCTGTATAATACACATATAATATTAACACTTCTACATACATTTGATGTACTTGTGCATACTATTTCCCTACAGAAGCAGGAAACAAGAAAGAAAATCACATTTATCCTGCTGATTAGTATATTCAACCTGGAAGGCACTGAAATATTATGTGGATGAGAGCAGTGTAAGAACTAGAACAGCATAAAATAGAATTACACTAGCCTAATTCCTAGAGAAGTGAATCCATGAGGCAAAGTCAGGCAAGGTCAATGTTGACGAGGAGGACAAAAGAAGACGTACATTTTTCTTAAATCCATACCTACAACTTGTCACTGCTATTCAAAGCTCTAAATCTCAGACCTCTTCTACCCAGCATCACGATTCTACTCAGGGAAAAGATGCAGAACCATTTGTCCTATGGAGAGTTATAATTTTAGAACCACAACTCAAATTTTAAACATCTACTTAAATATGTTGTTCTTCATCAATAAACAGACTAAAAAAGCAAAGAAAAATTCACTGAAATCTAACTAAATATGATTAATGAGCAGACATTTGATATAATTATAGTCTACTGTTAGACACTCTATGAGCAAGAAAACAAAAATCTAAATTTCCAAATACTACTAATTTTCCTGTGCCAGCAGTTATTCCATACTGTTTTTAATGTATATTGGTTAGTAGAATTAAAAAAACACCTTCTTCATTTCAGATCTTATTGCTTAGGTCACTTAGGTGTAATTTTTTCCCTTCATCTTTTTTTTCTCCCCTTGATCTTTGGTAATTTTATACACTACATAGCTTATACTCGTTTGCTGCTCTGTATGCCTGGTGTTTTCAGTCATGATATCCCTGCTATCAGAGCCTGATCCTAGTTTCTGTTTTCAAAGAAAGAAGTGAGGGCCCAACTACAGTACTTCTAAGAAACGGGAAGATACCACACTGTCCTTTCTGAAAAACTCCTTCTTTGGAACAATGAAGTTGGAGTATCCAGAATTTTGGATTGTTGTTCAAAATGAACAGGACTGTAAAATTCATTATAATTAAGAAAGAGAAGTGAATATCTGATATTTTCATGAACACACAATCTGTGTTTAAAATTCTTTTTAGCAATCTGTCAGTAGGTCTAACAAATCAAAACCTGACTTTACTAAGTCATATTTAATTTCAGAAAGTATCAAGTCAGTAACTAAGCCACAAATTACCCAGGGGGAAGATGTTAGTTAGATTAAATTATAAAAGGGAGAAAATGTAAATGCCTAGATGATCTGCAAGTACTCTAATGTTTAGCAGAGGACTTCAATTCTGAACACAATTTAATCCATTCCCATATCCTTCCTGCCATCCAGCAAATATTAGAATATTATTATATTTGGTCTCAGGTGCTGACATGACAATTAGTATTTGTACACGGCCATGCCCAATAAACCAAGGCTACTACTGAGGTGTCGTAGTGAGTAGAGAACTTCAAAATAAAAGGGTCTGCATATGCAAACTTCTAGACAGTGCTTGCCCTTCAATGAAAAATATTTAGGTGGTTCATATCATCCACCTATGAGAATCATTGTTAAGTACCTTGTTATTTTGGCTACAGTATTCCTAGAGATACAGTATGGTATCATTTCAGTTTTTAACACTGATTTATAAGGTTTTCTGTGCTTTTTCTTTTTTTTTTAATTAGATAATTATGAAAAAGTAAGGCAAAGAAAGAAAAAACCCTAATCCCTTTGTAGCTAATGTGCTTTAATGCTTTTAATGTGGTTGCTGTCCTGGGAGAGAGCTGGCTTGCTTTGAAAAAATGTGCTGTGAGTTACAAGCAATAAAAAGTTAATCCTTCTCCCTACCCACCCCCCCGCGAACCCATCCTAGATAAACTGTGTTTCAGGAGAAGACTGGTTTGTGTTAGCTGAAGTTCTCATCCAGCACATCTTTGTTGTCTGGTGAGAACTTACTGTTAAAGGAGATTACTATTAAAAGAGTTCCTTAAGAATCAGCTGGAAAATTTAACTGAAAACTGGTTTATTATTTTGTTAATTTCAAAATAACTTTCTCTTCTGGACATTATATTGATGTTTCATGATTATTAGACCTGCTGCTATGAACTACCTGGCCCGTAGGAACTGTCAGAATAAAGCTCAAGAAAATGACATTCACTGACCTTTGAACAAATTAATAAGACGTAAAACTATTCTAACTAGGAAACTTTCTTCACTTACATCCCATCAGATGTAATTCACCCTACTGTCGGGAATTTTAAAGAACACACCAATACAGCATGGTAGACCATAATAAGAAAGCGGTTGTAGTACTTGTATCATAATGTCCCCAAGTCTAAGGCATAAACAAAATCTCCCACAGAAAGCAGCCTCTTTGCCTACCAGAGATGTGTTTTTTTCCGCTCAACTGACTCGGTTAAGTTGTTCTCAGTCATAAGGATGAGCTATGTTCTGGAGAGAAAGGAATGAGAATTCAGAGGATAGTAGACAGTGCCCATGCAGTGAAAAATACCAGAGTTGTACTTTTTTACTGCTAATTCACTGAGAAAAATGCAAGAAAAAACTATGGCTACTTATTCTTATAAAATGAAGCCATTGGTAGCAATCAGCCACATTCAGTAAAGTAAAAATTTTAACCTTGCTATGATTATTGCTGTTACATTTTTATCATCGGAAAAAATTATCAGAGGTGAGGAGGGCAAGATAATATGCAGGATTTATATCTCCAGGTAATCTGTATTTCAGAAACTATTTATTTGTATCGAACCAAAACTAATTGTGGGAAGACAGTAGGATAGAAGTTGGGTAGAAAGGAAAAGGCAATTAAACTTCAAGTCTCTACTCTGCCTTGTTCAGATGGATTTTAAGTCTCTTCTGTTCCCACCCCAGTGATACCCATCACCCAGCTATTGGTTATTTTGAAAAGTGTCTCCAAATCTGCACTTTATTTGGACTCTAATCTGGTATAGATATTGGTGTAGTCATTGGAGAGGAGATCATTGGCTTACAAAAATCTTTCAGTTGCAGTTGTTAAAGCTGTTCTCAGAGGGCTTAGCTGTTCTTTGTAGAACATGTCCATTGGTCTAGACAGAAAAAGAAATTTACAGAGCTCATCGTTGTAGCAGTGGAAGCTTCTGTCACTGGAGACAGGCTTAGGCCCAGTCTGCCTTATTTATAATCATTCTATGCAGGCATAGTGCTTCAGTGTCAACCTTGTTATGTTAATAAGTCTGTNATTAAAAAAAAAAAAAAAAAAGACTGGCTTTAGTGAGACAAAAGTGCTAAACATTAAAAGGAGGCTCTGGACCTTATTTAAACAGCCAGGACGGGATGGCATCCTGTGGCATAAAATGCTGATTTCACTGATATCTTCATTGTCTCTCTTGTCTTTTTAGGAAATTTACCATGCCTATGCAAAACATTAAAATGACATTCAGATTAGTCAGAGAAGTAAAAAGAACCCAGAAAAAGCAGCTGAAGCTGGAAATGGATTTTGAGCACAAATTTAGAAGTTAAATAGTTGCGGGTGGGGGAAATAGCTTATATAGCTGTCTGCCCTCATTAGCATCAAACAAGCCTAATGGCTGTCAACTGTCACAGAAAAATTCCCCATGGGACTGCGTTATATAAATTTTTCTCTTGGTTTGGTTGAAAAAGGGATTTTCCTATAGCATTGCACACTGACATGAACTTTAGCTACAGGCTGTGACTTACCAATAGCTGACGAAAATATCAGTTACAATCCATTTCTAAAGTTTCTGTGCTATCATATAGCTGTCCAACTTGAGGTTTTGATTTGGGCTTTTTATTTATTTATTTAGCTGTGAATGCTGATTCCAAAAGACTTTCAGTTACTTCTTCCTCCTTTGGTTCTGCGCTTCTCCCCAGAGAAATGTGGGTCCTGCAGTCCTTTCAGCAACTCTTAAGGTCAATCTAGATCTTATCAATGGCAAAATGTTACAAAAAGGCATGATCTGAACCTCCACCTTGCTTCCAGGTCCTGATGGCATCCACTGCCAGGCACCTCTCACAAACCAGCTCCAAGAATCTTCTTGTCAGTGGAGGAACATGCATCTAGTTTGGCGGAAGGCAGAAAGACTAGCTGCTCTTGTTTTTAAGGTGGTGGTACTTGCTCTCATCCATGCAGTTTTGCGTGAAACAGTCCTTAAAAAGAAAATTAAAAAAATCCTGCACCCCCTTCCCTGAAGTAATGCTAGGAATAGAGACTGTTAGCCACCACCTCCCCCGCGTGCTCTCACTTCTCTGCTGCAGGCTCAGGATCTCATTTACATGCCATCTGATGCCCTGGATCTTGCATTTTTGGCTGCAAAATGATAAAGGCTTGGCAGGAATGGTTTCATTTGAACCTATCCTCATCTGTAGGTGAGCATAGCCTTTCTCCTCACAAGTCATAGATGTGGATTTGAACTTGCTTTGCTTTGTTGAGGGTACTGAGCTGAGATTTCCCATTGTTTGGCCCAATGCCACCAAGATATTTTCAGATGCCTCTCAGTTTTAAAAATACAGCAGTCACGAGCACAGTCTTGTAGGAACATGTTAGATGTGCTTTTAACTTGACTACTACACTGGCTTTTCAGGGTACTTCTGGTTTCTTGGCCAAGACCAAACAGGGGTGCGAAGAGGAATCCATGTAACTTTGAATGTCAGATGGGGCAAAACTTCAACGTTTTAGGAACTTTTCAAATCAAACAAGGAATGCAGGCAGCTATTTGTGGGAACCTCGAGACCAGAGGTTTTGTTTGAGATGCAGGAGCCTTCCTCTGTTTTACTGCATGTTTCCTAAATCATCTGGCTCCATGAATGTGTATGCTTATATAATCATGAGAAACATTTCTATACAGGCAAAATGAGATGTGACATGGAAAATAATTACTATCACTTTTTCATTTTTTTGGTGATTCAAAGCAATGAAAGGTAAGTTGAAGCCTAGAACAGGTAACCACATCTCTACAGACACCGAAAGTCAGCTAGCTGTCATTGCAAATTAAGGGTCTCTGTGTCTCTCCTATGTTTGATGTCTCTTTTGCAGAAAATTTGGGATATGAGAAAGAATCTGGAACTGTTTTCTGTGGAACTGCTAAATTAGAGAAAGTTTAGGCATGCTATCATCACTGCTAGGTTTTACACTGTGTCTCATCACCATTTACATGTTACTGCTTTGTGAGATATTTTGAAGAACATAAAAAAGAAGGTATATAAATTAAATTTATGTAGAAATGTATCTAAATAAACTGTTCGTAAATATATGCACAACTTACATGGGAAAGATAGATGAGTAATTTGTGCATATGTGGAAGCATGTGCACCTTATACACTTTCCAAGCTTCAAATATTTTCAGCGTCTGATTATGATTTATGTCAACAAGTTAAGTATATCAGAAACACTAACGTCTGCCAGAGAATGACCAAGCTTGGAAACTTACCATCTGTGTGTACATGCAAGCATGCAGAGAAACCTTAAGGGTGGAAATTCTTTGCTGAGGTGAATAGCATTAGTGCAACATTGTATTCTTTTTTCACTTCAGAAGCATGATTATTTAAATAAATACTAACTTTTGGAAAACTGCTCTGCCCCCTATACCCCCAGTAGTTTGAATGAAGAAGTAGACTTTGAAAAAAGAAATAAACTTTGACAAGTCTGGCTATAGAATTAGCCACTGATGAATGCATGGGCCAAGCTGATTTAGGAACTCCAGAAAGAGAGAGGGAATGCTGTTTCTGACAGCCATACTATCCCAGATTTATCCAGTTCTGGACCTGTGAAAGCTGATACATGTTTAAAATTAACAGAGCTTTTTTTTACAGATCTGAAGCTAAAGCTGAGATAAGTAATTAAGCCAAGTTATCATGCAGAGAAATGAACTTAGAGATATTTAAAATAACATGCCCTACATATTCTTCAAGTTATTTTAAACAGTTCATCTTAAGGTAATTAAGCTTAGTCCTTTGGGTGAATATTAGCTTCTGATTTCCTTTTTGTAGTTAAGTGAGGCTTAAAGAAGATTGGTTTTTCTTATTTAGAGGAAACATATTAAGAAACCATCTTGGTAAAAATACGTCATCTCTGGGAATTCCTTTTGTATTGAATCAGGAATACTTGGCATCCATAAACAAACTTTCCTGTCCTAAACCACACCTGATTCTGTGAACATCCAAAACTGCATTTCAGCCATGCTTTGCTGTAAATGTTAAAATACCACTTTCTTACCAAAAGTTCCATTAGTGGTTTCCAGCTCTGATTACCACTGGTGGATCTTCCCTGTGCAATGTTTATAGTCACTGACTTTCTGATTTTATGGCAAAACCACTTTGCTGCCATTTGATGGAAAAATTTTGGATATCAACTCATGCAAATTGCTACTTCAGTAAAATCAGAATGGTCTTTCAGCTTTCACTCTCACAGTCCTATTAAAATGTTACTACGTCTGGTGGCTTGTGCCCTACAATTCCAGTATTTAACATCCTTATTTCCTGAATCTTAAGTTTGTATCATTAGCTATTGTTAAATATTTCTATTTCCTTATGCACATGGCAACTGAATGTTCTCGTATCAACCACATTCGACTTTGATTGAAAGGGGTGAAAAGAGACTGAGTGGACTGGCCTCTAGTCATGCAATCTAGTATCATCCTGTAATTATTTGACTTTTTGCTCCTGTTCCTTCTTTCTTGTAGATGTACTGTGTGAAAGAGAGGGGAGACATAAAAGATTACACTTTCTCAATTTTTAATGCATCATAAATTTATTCACATTTGTGAATGTTCAGGTAGTGTAATGATGGAAGCCATTTAAGTGTCAAAATGGAAAAGGGGTGCTCAGACTGTCAGCAGTAAGTCTGATGCAGTTAATCTTCCAGACCTGTTCTGGCATTTTTCTCTAGTGTTCTGAAGTCTTATTTCAGCATTTAGGCTCAACAAGACGGTTAGATGTAGCTACAGTGTTGGTGGACAATTGAGAAATCTGAAGAGCTACTCATCCGTTGTGTGGCTCGGGGAACACACCACACTAGACAGTACTAAAGTGAGAACTATAGCCTTCCCCTAGTACATCTTCCCCTTTGCAGAATATCCCTTTGAATCTTTATGATAGGTTTTTGGAGGATTTTTTTTCTAATACAACTAAAGAATATCTATCAAACAGTGCTTTGAAGAACTGTATGAAATACTTCAGAATTAGGAAACAAGCTATTGTGTTAACTCAGCACTTCACTGAAGTAATATATCCTTGCTTCTTAAATTCTCTGATACTTAGACATTGGGTAGCCGCTAATATGGCTATTTTGTTCCTTGTAACTGTGGTACATCATTTAGTGTTAGAACAAACATCTCTGCACAGCGTTGCCTTGTATCACGTAGACATAACCTAAAATTATCGGCAAAGATTCTTTTGTGAATCCTCTGCAGTTTGTCTTTGCTATAACTAAGCATGTTTCCTTTATCCTCTTGCACAATTATCATCCTTCCTACTCCCAGGGTTAACATTTGTACCTTTCCATCTGATAGAGGACTCTGGTTTGTTTCATTAATGGCTAGTGAATATAACTATCTGTTCAGTTTTTTGTCACCATATCACATTCTGCAATTCAGTAGTCTACTTAAACAATAAAATGGGAAAAGAAGCCTCACAAGACATAACACTGCAATCACAATTATCATTGTAATTTTCTGTGAAGGAAGAACTGTTGTCTCTATTCTCAATGGTTAATCTCTTTTTATGCCAACAACATGGTCAATCATGCCAGTCATGATATAGCAAATAGAGAACTTAATGTGTAAAATGTGGCATCTTTGCACTATAACTTGCTATGGTCAGTTATTTGTATATCTGGGATTGTTCACACATGTGTTACCCCTTGATCCATTTTGTTAAAAATATAATTGCTAAAATTACACTCGTTTTAGGCAAATCTTAACATTTTTTTGTTATGTCCTCCACTGGATTTCTCCTTCCGTGTTTAACCAGAATGTCAAATTGAAGCTTCTCACTCACATTTTTAATACCAGTACTTCAAAAGTATCTGCTCTGTCTATCATGTCAGGTCTTGTCTTTTCTTGCATTCTACCATCCATTGTGTTTTGGTAATAATATAGTTTTTGTAATGCCAAGGTCATCTCCCTCTCCTACCACTGCAAGATGCCAATTAGGCAATTTAAAAATGTACTTTTCACTAGTTTCATACTGTGTCCTGCCTTCTGTGCATTTTTGGTCTGCTCTACTGAAAAAAACTAATGTATAAATGCAGAGTCCTTACTAAAAGAGAACCTAGAATGTGGGCAATGCAGTTTTTAGGCAAGTTGCTTATTAAATTTATCAGTGCTTAATACAATAAAAAAAAAATCCAGTAATCCTCTTTGTATCTGCACCTTATTGCAAGAATTTCACTGTATAGATTCTACATAATATAGATTCGCATAAACCCAAGGCAGCTCATTTCTGTTTCTTTTACAAGAACGTTATCTCTGCTGTCCTTCAGGCTACGTACGTCGCCTCAGTCTGCTGTGATGGCCATTAAAGGTTTTGTGGGTACTTTAGTTTTTATCTCTGAGCCTGTTCGTGGGGTGCAAGATACAAATGAGCTCAATTCCAGTACTGTGAACAGAGGCTATTCTTCGTTTATGCAATTCACATTCTCTCATATCTCTTGAACTTTAGAGAGAGGGTCAGGAGCCATGCGAATTCTGAAATGAGTTTGGTTTTTAGAACTATTCATTATATCCTTGAACTAAGCCAGGAGACCACTCCTCAGAGAAATCACTAACTTTAGTAGTGTGAGTGTAATACGGAATAAGTTAAACATATCTGGATATTCTCTCATTGGTTAGGTTAGGACATGGTAACAGAAACCATGTCAGTGTTTCTTGGAAAGATGTCTCTACTAAAACCCTTAGCTTAACAACCAGTTATGTTAGAGAGAACTTTCAATAGAATCTACTTGATAGCTTCTTGTTAAGGCTGCACAACATGTTGTTATAGCCCCATTCTGATAACATACCTTGTAAATATTAATTATTCTTTAAGTTAAAGATTACAGTTGCTCTTTTTACATTCAGCAAAGTTCAAACGAAATTGCAAAATTCTTTTTTTCCCTATGAATTGCACAAGCATGGTGAACTTTGCCAATTAGAAAAAAAAAGGTGCCCTGAAAAAAGATTGAACAGAAAATGACTGACATTTGAGGCATGAAACAAGACCTAAATCTAACCTTTTTCGAGTGCATAATTTGGCCTGAGGATGAAAAGGGACAAATAAAAAAGTCTTAAGCAGGGGTAGAAGCTTGCAATAATTTATTCACTGGAGTAAGGATGGGACATAAGTATGTAGAGTCACTCTCTACCTCCGTGACTATTTATGTATTTACAGAAGTTGTACAGCTCTGAGAGAAGGGTATGTGGGAAACCTTTTGCAAATTAAGTCACAGGCAAGTACCCAGGATCTTCATTACATGAGGTAAGAGAGTGTTGAGTTCACATCAGGGAATCAGTTAAAAATTAGCTGGTGTGCAAAATCAATTGCTTGAAGAGCCAGCATCTATAAATGAGCTCTCTGTAGACTCTCGCTTTCCGCACTGGAGAAAGGAGGAAGTCAGCCATATCCTAAGATCCAATGGAGGGCTTTTAATGGAAATGGGATCTAGTTTGTTCAGTGTAGACTGGTCCACATGAACTTTTGTTTGACGGGTTCCGTATATTTTGTTGGTTCCCCATCTCCCTCGGCATAACTTTAATACAGAGTAAGCTTTACAAATAATTAGGATCTGCCTCTAAAATATTTTTCTTTGACAGTGTAGACTACTCTCAAAAATAACAGAATCAAATAAGACATTACAGTTCTCTGGAAGTTTGGACAGTGACTTCCAGAAGTTTCTGGGAGCTAGAACACTAGAGTCCAAGCTAAAGGAAATTTTGTTTCCTCCTTAGCAATAATGACTGTATAGAATGCAGTCATTGTTTCAACTAAAGATTTTGAAAACTAGTTTTAAGAGCTGGCATATCTGAACTGTCTTAACTCCGCAAATCATGTTTTTATTCTGTAAATTATCACAAGTCCACTTTTATGGTGTGTCTAAGTATTGATACTTCCTGCTCAACATTTATCATGCCCATTGGAGAAGACGGTGTCCTTAGAATGAAAACAATAATTTACCTTTGATACAATATTCCATAAGAGTTATAAGATCTAATAACATTTATGATATGCAAAAGGAGGGAATTGGAATTGTATTAATATTAGTATTTAGGATATGCTTCACCAACTGAATTTGACTATCTGCACAGTGCATTGTCATATTCTGTATTACTTAAAAATGAGACAGGTGTGCAAAGAATGCCAGAAAACTGAGTTGACGTAACAGGTTCAGGCTTAAGATCATCTGAAATTATTTTTTGTTTATAAAGATTTTTACTGTCAAATTTTCCAAGTCATCTTATTGAGAATTAAAACAAAAAAAAAAAAGTTATAGAAAGAGAAAGGAATATTTAAAATACATTGTTTTCTGTCTCACTACAGCTTAAACCACGTGAAAAGACAGTGGAAACCTAAAATCCCCCCTAATCGATTTCATAAGCCAAAAAAAAAAAAAAGGATGTATTCACACATTCACACTGTCTTTTTTTCCCACTTTAAACAATTCCACTGCAAAGGTAAAGAAATCTTCATTTCCTTGAATGTCTTTTGTTTAATTAAAATCTTAAACAGAAAATAATGCAGTAAAAGATAACTTTGTCTAGTATCAAATGAATTGAAACTAAACATCACAAAATGTAATAATAAACTTATTCTACCCTTATAAATTGCATCTTAACACTTCCTTTATTTACTGAATGTATTAAAAATAAAGACTAAATTGCTTATAGGCATCCATATTGCAATATTTTCATAGTATCTTGACCAATATGAACTATAATTTTAGAATTTGTCGTATATATCTAATTTCTTATATTTTTGTCTTAGAAGCATGCAAGAATACCCGCTTACACTTTGAGTTGTTTTTAACAGTGCTTCCATAAGCTTATACTGAATTAATTTTCAATTGCTAACATAAACATGCATTAATTCTTAGTTATAATTGTATAGCTGTTCCTTAACTGTTTAGAAGCAGAAAATACAATCAAATCAGTGTTTTCTCCTAAAGCCTATCCTGAATGCAAACCAAACGTGTTTTCCAGGGTCCATAAGTGTGTCAGAGCCTATGCCATTCACTCTGTCTGGATAACATGAATGGTTTTAATAATAATTTTATCAATAGTAACATTTTAATAATAAAAGAAAGACAAACATAAATCAAACATTGGTTCTATTAAGGTACATAAACAACGGATAATTGTTAAATGTTTAAACAGCTACTAGTCACCACTCAAAACACTATTGAGTTCTAGTCAGTAGTACAACACTGGCGATGGTTGAAAGAAAGGGGTACACCTTCTGTACAGTCTGAGCTGACTTTTATATTTTTTATATTACAAAAGCAGACACTTTGAAAACACTTAATTTTGTAATTTGCTGCCTGTGTTTTGCCAGAATCCCAGTAGAAATTAAGATCACTGTACAGCTATAAGATTGAGATTATTCTGCTAAAATAATCAAGGGTTGAAACAGTCAGAAAAAAAGCCCATGCTGGCACTAGGTAGCAAATGGAAAGGTGGAAGCATCACAGATATTTGTCTGCCGTTTCACAAGATGGCACTGAAAACAACCATAATGTGAGATATGCCATAATGTAATCTCATCCAACAGAAAAATACAGCAATGGTGAAGGAGCTGCAGTGATGGAGAATATTACCCAGAAGCTACTTTAATACAGAGAAAAACCCCAGTTTATAAAATAATTACTGTTTAGTAATGTAAAGTAGTGGATACTCCTTTAATGTATCAAAAGTTCTGTTTTTCTATGTAAATTGAAGCAATGGTCAGTTATAGCAGTTTTTATAGATAATGTTGTATAAATACTCAATAGAGGTTGTTTGACTTACTTTTGCAATAAATTATTGATATCTCAACAATGTATTAATACTATGGTATTAGACCTCAAATGTTAGTTTCAGCCATTCTGTAATTTACTTAGCTCGAATGAACCGGTACCAGACAGAAAAAGGTAAAGTTATGAAATGATATTAAAAGAAAGGTTGTGGAGGCTTCATTTTGATCACTCTTGGGTTTTTTTTTTCATCTTTCTCCTGCAACACACACTATTGTCGCATTACATGCATTTCTTGGCAATATCCCTATTTCTTCTTAGACTTCATTTCCCTAGTCAGGGTAAGTGAGCTGCTCTAGTTGTCTGATTTGTACTGTCTATTTCCTTGATCAATATAGTGCCCATTTTCTGTACTACTTGTTGACAATGTCCAATCCCTTGGACATTTCTCATGCTTTTTTTTTTTAATAAACCCATTATATTATTTAGTGCTCCCTAAAATTATGTTTCATTTAATAGCCTGTGGGTAGCAATATTGTCAAAAGCTTTTGAAAAGTTAAATAAATTATGTCAATCAGTTCCACTTCGTCCACTTTCTGTTATGATATTTAAAAAATGCTTTCAGCCTACATGATCATGTGGGATTTTGTCCTACATTTGTTTCCAAAAAATACGTGCTAGATGCAAGAATGTCATATTCCATGATGACTAAAGCAATAGTTTCTGTCAGGATCTCCTTAGCTTGCCAGCTTTCATTTATAAATCAAATAGTCTCCTTTGTGCTGTGAAACAACATGCTCCAATAATTTAGACAGCTAAACAGAACTTTCTGGTACAGAAATTAAAATAGCAGTGCAGTCATTTCTTGCTGCAGGAAACAAATTCATGTCCTTCCTGAGGCAGCGCAATTGGAAGTTGGTTTTCTGAGCTCATCCTGAACTCAAACTGACATTTGCTGAATATTATCCTAAGTTTGGTATGAGTCATGCTTCTAGAGGTAAATAATTTATTTCATCGAAATTTAGCACTCTTCAGCTCAAGATGACCAAGGGAGGGCTTATTATGGAGGATTCCATATGCCATTTATGAAATTTATTAATGTAGGGACCACCACTGGAAACACTGCTTATCTTGGGTCGGAATTTATTTAAATACATAGGAACTGTTTAGCTGAAAAGTAAAATTTATTTTTTCTCTTCAAAGGAAAATAGAAAAGCTAATAATTTTAAAATTATCTAGTTCTTACAGTTGGAAATTCCACTTCAATAACTACAGCTATTGCGGATGGAACAATCTATATTGCTAAGGTCTTAGACACCTACAAATGTCAAATTATTTCCTGAATTAAATGCAGATTGTGCATACAAAAACCCCACAGCAGCTAATGTTTAGGCCTATGGTATACCCTATGCTTGTTCTTTCATCTGAGTTATTAGTTCTTGTGCTTTATTAACTAGTTAAATTTGCAGTTGAAATTAACGCATGACTTTTCTTGGTAGCAGTCTTCCTTAGAAAACTGTGATGATACATAGGCAAAAATTGTATTTTTGGTACTAGTTGTTGTGACATCATCTAATGATAAAAGATAAGCCTACAATATTTTAGTATTTTTCATTCAGAATCTCTGCCACAAAAGCCAACAGGAGAAATGCTATTAATCTTGAAAGGGAAATATTTGGTGTATTTGGCAGCAATATCAATGCTTTTCATTGAACCAAAGTGCATACTATCACTGGAAGAAAATAGTATTTATAGGAAGAAATGTGTTTTATTTCCGAGTTTTTCTAAAATTTGTTTTAGTTGCCTCATTTGAATTACAGCTGTTGCTCGTATGAACCTTTTCTGGGAAACCAGAGTTGCTATGTATTTATTTGGGGTGCTTATCTGTGATCTGTATGTGCTGCGGGAGTTGATGCTAGAAAATGATTTGGTTTTGTTTTAAACAAAACGGACAGTGACATGGGAGCTCCAGGAGCACTACAGGCAGGGGAAAACATATATTTTTAAACATCATTCAGGAAAAATCTCTCCACATACAAACATCTTTGTTAATGTCTTGTAGTTTTAGGGCTCATTCCCTCTGAGAAGTACTGTTGCACTCAATATTAAAAATTAAAGGTATCGAGGGAAGCATTTATTTGAACATATTAGTAATCAAAGCTGTTTCACTGAACTGGGTGCTCTGGGAATAGGAACATTCCAGTACTCTGTGGTACTGGAGGAGATAGGGGAATTACACTGTAGCAACTGATCCTTCACTAGTTTATTCCCAAAGAGTTGCTTGGTTTATATGAAGTAGGGTGAGCTTCCAGGAACTTCTGAAGAATGAGGACACATCCAAAACCCATCAGAAGTCTTCCTAGATAAAGATGGAAGAAAAACTACTGGAGGACAAGCATGATTGCTATGGAATTAGAAAAAAAAAAAGGCATTTGGGGAAGAGTCGGGTGATTCTATATCTTCCTGTAATGTCACTGAGCTGTATAAAGCAAACTGACAACTACAACTGTTATTGACTGAAGCTCATGCAACTCGCTTGTACTGGTCTGCCCTTTGTCTAGGTTTTAAAATACTGAATTTTACATTTATGCTTCATAATTTGCAGCATCACTGTGAGCTCCAGTAGTGTAAGAGGAAAGAAAGAATATTGCAAGCTAAGACACAGAGGGCTGTTAAAGCTGTTTGAGGATTTGGACAGCATCCAGTTGTATCTGACTCTCTGTAATCAATAACATCTTTCCCCTTCCTTTAGGGTTAGGTGCGTTAAAGTAAAAATCAAGCAATTTATTCCAGACCCAGTGGAGGTGAAAGTAAGATGGTCTCTCCCTCAGGCTGAATGTTTTCCTGGGTTCTAAAGGAACAGAGTAACAAATAAATCATGGAGCATCTCCTAACTCAGACTGTAATCCAGTTTTCCATTCAAGCTCTTCAGTAGTGATCTGTCTTGATGCTTGACACCACTGTTGTTTCTTTGCCTCTTTAAAGGCAATTTCCTTTAAAAAGTAAACACATAGTGAAAATTACTCCAACAGTGGAATGCATATTTTTTAAAATAAGAAAAAGTGTTTGTGCTTTCAAAGTAGGTCTCTACATGTGCATGTTCTAAAGCATCTCTTTGTTTTTAATTAGTCTTCAAAAATAATTAATATAGTTGACTGCTATAGAAGCTACTGGACAGATGTAATACACATCAAGGTGCCAGTCTTCAATCATTTGCACAGTGAATATGCATAGAGAGTTTTTATTATAGAGATGCTGGCTGCATTTATAGCTTGAAAAGTCAACAAGTCAGATAACGCAGAACAAACATACGCAAATCATGGCCCTTAAATACTGTGTGAACTAATGCATATGCTGCCTAATTCAGTTCTGATTGCTGATGACAACTTCAGAGAGAAATAGAATATTTATTGTAGGGGTCATAGTAGTGTAGACGAATTGCTGAAACTTTTTTAATTGTTTATTTCTATGTTAAACTGACTTTGGCTTAAAAAAGTTGAAGGGATACAAATATAGTGGAGCACAATGCATATTGGAAGCTCAGAGCCCCTCTGAGGAAATGGAAAACATGATGCAAAAATGTTTTCAGAAATAAAACAGCAATATATTTGCTTTCCACATAACAGTCACTAGCCATCCAGATGAATATCCTTATTGGGAAAAAAAGTCAACCAGCCAGTGCTCTTAAATATCTGCTTAGACAGAAAGGTTTGCATCTAAGTGTTATGAAAAGTATGTATGTTCCAAAACCACTCTGTGGCACCACTCTCTGCCTCCATCAGCTTCCCTACCAAACAAATAATTGCTTTCCCCCAAGTTCATTAATTTTCTACCTACCGTACCACCAAATTACTGATTTCTCCCCTCACCCCCAATCAAATCTAGCTCTCCTTCAATTTGGCCATTTTCTGCTCTACAAGGGCCCATAATTGCATGGTGTCTTTCCCATCAACTCTCACCACCACATTGCCTGAGGCGCTCATTTTTAACAGCTGAAAACTGATATGTCAGGGTGTTGCTCAACATGATCACAGCATAAAGATAGGACTTCTCCCTCTTTTTGCCTATCAAAAGCTATTACTCCACATAAACCTACAAAGACAGGCTATTACTTCTGCTTACTGTTAATTGTTTCTTCAGATAAGACATACCATTTACTTGGTGTCATACTGTTCTGTATTACAAGTATGGTTGCTGACTTAACAGAGTTTTACTGTAAAGGGAATTAAACTGTCAGAACATCTCCACACTTGTGCGCCGTGGCACTAAGTTCTTGAGTTTAGCATGAAATAACAGAAAATTCCTTTAAGAACAAATAAACCCAAAGCCTCTCTCTTGTAGTAATTGCATTGTTTATGTACTGCCAAATTAATAGAAAAGGGAGGTGATTAGCAATTGAACAAGTGTCCCAAGATACCGCCTTTTGTACTAATGTGGGAACAGGCCAGAGGCTGACATAATTTTTGCATTTCATATCAGCTATAACAAAATCCAAGAATCTGTTCAGGGTCCATCTCTCTGTTTCTAGAGGAGCAGAGCAGGTTTGATCTGCCCATGTGCATGGGTGTGCATGTTTGTATTTTCACATTTTGTGGTACAAGGCATTTAAATTAGCTGACAGTTTCCATTATAACTGTGTATTTACTCTTTTTGAGGGTCATTTCAATTCTCACTGATGGTACTGGAAGATGTTATTTGAATTTGATGGTTTAATTTTAATTTTTTCTTACTATACAAGATTCTGTCTATACACCTAATGTGTTCAAAAATTATGTAGTTAGTGGCTTCAAATTGCACCTATTTTGAGTAAATGAGTTCGGAATATACAAAAGCTAGCAGCAGCCCCTGCAGAACTGTCAGCTCCACTCAGGGCTGGTGAACGTTCACCCTCATGCTTCTTTGCAAGTAGCACTCATAGCTATAGACACCTGGATGACAAGTGGAACTTGAGAAACTCTAATGGTAGAAGTAAGGGGACTCTGCAATGATTTATGAATCCTCTGTGGAATTTCTGTGGTAAAAAATAAGGTGTTAAGTGGCTTATTTTAGATAACCTAGAATATTCCTTAGGATTTTAATAATTGTGATAAAATCTCCACTTCAGTTTCTTTTCTAAATTTCAGACTGATACCAGTTCATGACCTCTGTTAATTGCATATTTTTTTATAAATTACTGGTGAGCTCTAGTGTAATTTCAGTTGTAGTTTTTCTTCTGTACATGGTACAATATAATATAAAAATTAATCTGAGATTTCAGAGTACTTGATATAAAAGATAGAAAATATTAAAACCAGACAATGGATTACAGAGAAATATCTCTCCTCTATGTCCTCTCTCCCATGTTTTGTGGCATGTTGGTGGTTGTTTTGTTTGTGGGTTTTTTTAAGAGTGTCATTAAAAGTCCTTTATAATAGGAAAATGTTCCCTGAGCTCCCAGTCTACACATTCCAGCTTCATTCCTCAGTTCCTCTGCTTATTATTTTTTCCTTTACAAGGCTTCAGCTCTTTTTTCCTGGCCACCCTTCCCAATGGTTATTATCCTACCTTACATATTTTTTCTCACATATTTCTCTACTGTTTTCCCATTTGATGATTATTTTTTTCTTTTGCTTTTTCCACAGTTCTCTAGAAGTAACTGCACAAGTCAATTAGCTTGTAATTATTATGAGAAGCAAACTAGGGATGGAAGAACAATAATAAAGGGATTTCTATGTGGGTGTCTGTAAATCGTAAAGCAGCACCTAGACACTCAAATGGGTCTCTCACTTCACCTTTTAGTATTACCAAGGGTAAAATAAAACTAGCCCTTATTTGTTTTCATTCCTTCAGGAGCAAACCCCTGCCTAAACTAGTCTGAGTAAAACCAGTGAGTTCTTCTTGTCACAGTTGTAGCCACTGCCACCTGAAAATCATTATAACTTGCTCAATCTTATGAATCTCTTTATGTTACTAGCTAAAGGATTGTCAACATTTCAACCAAAAAATACCAACACTTCAAGGACAGTGGTACAATCTGACTTCTAAACTAGGTATCTCTTTTAAAAGCATGGGATAACTGTGGTACAAGAAGCCATGTCCTCTTTTTTGTGGCTTACCCTCCTTTTTCTTTTATTTAAAAAGAAATTATTCCTCCATTGCAGGTGATAATACATGGATGATTTATCCACTTCCTGAACAATGATTGTGTTTCACTTCCACATATAGCTGGTTAATGGATTATAAAGCCAGAAGTGTCAGCTATGGCTACGTAGAGCAATTTTTAGATTGCAGACTTTCCTGAATTCATTCCTATTTGAATTTGAATGTATTACTACTTTCCTTTTTAGGAACAATCTTTAAAATTTTCAAATCATGGGGAATCCATTGCCAATTATGATTAATTAAGCAGTAAAGAATCTGGCATCAGAATAAATTTTGCTACTTTCTTCAATTCTGAATTTGTCCCACTTGCTCTTCATCCTTGCATCTTACAATTTTGTCTGCTGTAGATAGTAACTTCTAAAATTTTTCTTACCCATGGAAAGGTAGAGGAAACTGATTCACTTTTCAGTCTTCTCTGATCTCAGCCCTCATTCTCCCCTTATTAGACGTGGTAGTCAAGTAATCGTTCTCATAGCCAATCTGAAAGTCCCTCCAGCATATCAGCTGTGGATGCTAGCACTGCACTGAGCATTCAGCAGCTATCACCCCTGCGCCAAACAGCATGATGTTATGTTATCACTTGTCTTATGGTCAGTGTTCCTGTTCATACATACAGTTAGACCCTCTGACTAGGCAGCACAACCCAACTCCTGTTCACTTAATGGGTCACTATAGGTCTCCCTTCAGAAGTTGCTTTGTCTGAGAAAAAAAATCCCCTATCCCGCTGTTTATATGTCTGGTGGTCTGATGGCCTGTTTTCCACAGCCAAAGATCAGTCAAACACCACAGAAAGGTCCATACCCGAGGATGTGACTTAAAAGAACAACTCAGAGCAACTCTGTTGGGTTTTTTTTCGTGACCAGCATTGACTGCAATGGTCAGAGGCTTAGCACTCTGTACTCACTCCTGCTCTTGAAGACCAGTGACAAATAACTTCCTACTGAAGCAAGACCAAGAAGTCAAAAGAGCACATATGAATATCATCTTGCTTGCAGCAAGTGGATCTGATAATCAGATCACCTGTACCTTTAGATGTACAATATCTTAGGCATTCCAAGTGACATAATATATGTTTCAATGATGGAGAAAACTCTCAGACATCTATGAATTGCAGTTATTGTTGGAGTCTTTGCCTGCAAAGAGAGCAAATAGAGCATTCATCATCCAATTCCTGCAATTCTATTTGATTTTGAGGTGGATGGGAATATTGCCAAAGAGCAATTAGCCCAATGTTGTTATTTTAATTTGGACATGGGTTATTTTCTTTTCATTGACATCCATCGTGCTCTAAAATAGAGGACATTTTCATCTACTGTTGCAAATACTATTTAAGTACATCTATTTGCTTGGGGTTTTGTTATCCTTTCTCCATTTCTAACTTTATTTCTAGCTTATTTAGAAACACTAATCATTTTCTGTCTGAGAGCAGCAAGTACAACCGGCTTTCCCTAGAAATATTATTTACAAGGCAGAAAATCTAGAAAATATTTTCCATCATTTTTATATATAACACTATGCCAGCATCAAATCCTCCAATTGAACAATGTTCACGTGAAACTGGGATAGACTACAGTGTGGGTGTGGCAAATTCACATCCTCCCAAATGATGCTCTGTTACCTCTTCTTCCCACAGAAACACCATTATTGAAATGACTGAGGAGAGAGAAGGTAGGAAAAAGCCTCTCGTGCTCTCTCAGGGAGATATTTCTGGGAAGCAGGACCACTCATAGAAGTGATGAAGCTGCCCTGCAGCTTCCACATGTGTGTTGGGCAGGGGAAGGACTTTACGAGATTCTTACCAAGTACAGCCCCCAAATGTACTTCAGAAAGGTTTGTGAAACCTTTCTTGGCTCTGAGATTCAGGCTGGTTTCTTAAAGAAATGTGATTCTCTTGTCCTCTGAGGTCCTCCCCAACAAAACAGAGATAGCAAAGTACAAAAGCCCCACTAGTGGCTCATTGAGGGAAACACTGTAGAGTGAGTTAGGACCTCAAACCCCGCTGACCTCACAGGGAAGAGATACTTTGGTTTTTCCTGCATCACTGATAAAGATCGTATCCATTCAGATAACAATACAGTTAATGTGTCTTGTATATTGCAAATGCTTTCAGTGGCATGTTTAATAAAATTATATTTCTATTAAACACAGGCCTTGACTACAATTAAACTGAGATATCCATAAAGATACCAGTAGATAATTTAGTTGCAAAGAGCTATGTTTTGAAGCAAATAAGGATTTGTTTTCAGTAGGGAAAGCAACCTATTGATTTTGACATGTTCTGCTAAAAGTACAAGTTTTACTGCTGTTTGTTCTTTGTGAATAGGGTTGTTTGAGTACCTTTTATGTTTTATTCAAGCCTCCAATAATTATCAAAGGATTGCATTTTAAAATGTTTAGCAATTCAATGAAGTACAGAACTCACACAGTTACTTAGTTTCTTTCAAAAATATTTCCTCTATGAAAGCTACCTTGCCTTCCTGTGGCTCAGGGTATTACAGTTCTCATTTTGTGAGGGGAAAACTGAGTCTATCTGCAAGCTTCAAATAATTGGTTTTCTTTGGATGACAATATAGGCTTTCATTACAAAGCCCAGATTTTTCAGAACGCTGAAGCACAGCTGGTGTTCTTTGAATGGGGGAAGTTGATGTTTCAAATTCTTGGAACCTTCAGAACGTTTTGAGATTGATCGTGTGTTTTTTCATGGTAAACTGGATTATTCAGAGGAATGCTACTAATGAGAAAGCAAGCCTGTCATCTTTCCAAGTGTGGTGTGACCTACACAGTAATGATCAGACACAACCTGATTACAGTTTACTGGTTTTTATGCATACACATGCCCACAAACATCATATTATATGATATGTCTTCCCTAGCATATCTAATGAAACGTGTACATTTTTTTCTGAGAAGCGACAGAAGAAAAGCATATCCCCACACTTCCTCGGAGGCAGACCAGTGCAGAAGAATTCACAGAGTTAAATACTCTTTTCTTATCAACAAGGAAATTCCAAAGCTGCTCTCTGTGCATGGTAATGAATTGCCCAACAGTATCCCAACAGCTTCATTTAAGACCTGTTCTTCCACAAACCTTAGTTTTGATACAAGTTAAGCTGTAATCCTTCTAATAGGTAAATACAAACAGATTTCTGCTTTATAAATAAAAAATAATGCTTTGAGTTTTGATTAGCACGGAAAGGCAAAAGAAGTCCTCAAGAACAGATAATGTCTGCCCAGACAGATGGACAACTGTGCTGCATCACAGGATGAACTTCTGAGTGGTCCTCAGGGTCAGAGCCAGAAACTCAATTTCAAGAACCAGTCAGAAAACTCCATGTATTGATAATTATAGTAGGCTCATCTATGACAGAAAAGAAGTCTAGGGCTGAGCTAAGCATGAAGATAAATATTAAGACCTTAAAGATTTAAAACAGGACTAATACCAATTAAGATTTGAGCACTCAGACAGGTGTTGAGAGTTAAGCTGGTTGGCAGCAAACTTTCTACAATGGTTGCCTCTCTCTAGTGCACTCTGGCCTCCCACAAGATTCCATTTTCTTTCGTTCACACAGACCCAGTTTGTAGAATCATTCTTTGTTTCTTTGATGGTCTTTCCCTATTTTTGAACTATTTCTGACATCTGCCACTCTAAATTATTCTTGGGCTGATATTTGCCTCTGAGTTTACCTTGAGGTACTGGTGGAAAATTCCATAAGAAAGCAAATTTCGTTATCAGTGACAGAACCGCTTAAGTAATATAGATAATACATAAGTCATCACAAGGCATAATGAAAAGAGTGGTACTGATTTTGGAATGGTGGGTGTTAGACAAGCAATTCAGTAGCTCTCTAAAATTAACTCATTAACTGTCGTGGTATATTCTGAGAGAGAAATTTGGAAAACAACTTCATCTCTATAAATGATAGCTTCTGCAGCAAAGTTCCTAGTAGGGTTTGAACTTCTCTCTCCAAGGCTTTTCCTTGCCTATTATTTTTACCATAAGACAGGCAGGTATTGGCAAGACATCTGAAAAGGTGCTCAGCAGTCTTGAACTTGGAAGAAAGAGCCCGCTGAAGTTCATGAGCTTGCAATTGCTAGTGAAATGCTTTTCGCCATGGGGTTCATTCTGCATCTTAAACCATATTACACAGAATGATTGAAAATAGTGACTCATACAGGGGGGCATGCACTGAATGACAGTCATCTGATGTGACCTTTAATTGCTTGCTCCTGTAACTTGAGGTTACAGTATTCCCTTTTTCAATAGTGTGCACCTGGCCCCAATTCAAGAAATAAGAAAAAATCCAGAGCACCAGTAATAAAATGTCCATTTTTTTCCAAAGAAAGCCTCAATAAGTGATGATCTAAATTAATGAAGCTTGATAACAAGGAAAGCTTTCTTTTCTGTATAATAGGGGACTTTAGTATTTCCTGAGAATTTTGATCAACTACTTGAAGAAATCGTATACACATACATGTCACAAAAATTGGTTTCAGAAAATTCAGAAGTTGCTGAAAATTGTTCACTTGCAAATTAAATCATTAATTATACTAATCCCTGAAAAGAAGTGACAATAAAGTAATCACATTTCTGGTCTCTGCATTGTCATTTTTTTCAGCCATCCAATGGTTGCATTATGCATTTTTTATGCATTATGCAGTTTTACTTTCTGCTTTGAAACTTCATTCTGTGACAGTAAGTCAGTTTTATTGTAGCTTCTGTTCCTCACAAGCTATTAAAAATAGGCAAAATGGTTTACAAAATTAGTTTAGTTACCTCAGTCAAAATTAAAATGATTCATACCTAAAGCAATGGACAGCACACAGAAAAACAGAAAGGTTCCTATCAAGAAGGCTTTGGGTGAGAGGTCATGTTACATATTGATGTGCAGCCAAGTAGTAAGCAGTGTCTTAGTGCCAACTTTTTCAACTTTTTTTTTTTTTTATAACACAGTTTGATGCAGACAGAGATGAAGAAGAAGTGTTCTTTGACATAAGTTCGGCGGTTGACAATAAACTATTTGCAAACAAAGAGGCTGCAGCAGGTGAGTTAATGTAAGATTTAAAGAACCATGTTTTGTACTTCATTTGACATTGGTGGGATGCCTTTTTCATATTCCTCAAGTATGGATGTACGTACTGTAGCAAAGTCTTGACCAACTTCAAACGTTTGCACAACCAAGGGCAAAAAAACCTCTTTACACTTGGAAACTTCATACAACTCACTTAACATCTTGTTTATCTACAACTCACCTTAAAATAGTATGGACAGTCCACTACACAACTATATCATCAATACAAAAACTTTATAAGCTGAGTGATTCCAGTTGTCAGCTACCTGTTTCAGTTCCAGATGATACCTCAGTGTTCACCAGAAAAACAGTCCTTTGAGATTAATAAACATTCTTCCTCCCTAATAATTGGTACTAATTCTGAAATTGTGTGTGAATAGAAGTCAGGTGTTTGGGGATTTTATTTATTTATATATTTATTATTTGTGCTTACCGAGGCTTGAGTGTCTTCAAAGTAAAACCCTTTGAGGGACAAAGGACTGTAAAAGAATTGAAGCTAAAAGTCAAAGCACTGAAAGTCTGTAACATCTGTCAGAAGTATTTTGCTTGAGGGGAACAAAGAAATGTTCCTTGGTAACTTCACAACTTTTTCTTTTTACAGATAGCATCTCTGGCTGCTTTCCAAGTAGACCATGAGGGTTATATAGGTAGATGAGGTCATAAATGTCTTGTGAAGCAGCACACAAAAAGAAAAGAAAATTCTAGGTGAAATATTTTCCTGTAAAATTTACTAGCTTTACTAAAATTAAGATTAGATATGTATAGTAGAGAAAATTGTGTATCTGATCTCCCCTGTTTAAGGAAAACTCACCTGCCATAAATTGGCAGACAGGGTAGCTTCAGTTATTTGGAATCGTGAACAGTCATCTGGGGGCTGCCAAGGAAGGAGGAATTGGTGAAGCACAATGAAGTCTAGTAGTAGCAATACATCTATTATCTCTTTTTGACAAAGGGGGCATTACTTTTTTCTACTAGTGAGACATTTGCAAGGAGCAGTGCTTCAGACAGAAAGATGAGGTCGTATTTTAAAGATTTGAAAGGGGATTCCAAGATAGCTAACCTACAAAACCCACCCATAAGAGTAGTTTTGATAATGTTCAAAATGAGATAAAGATGAATTATCAAGGCAGAAGCATGTGGGGGTGGGGTTGAGAATGATAAAAAGTGCATTAGCTAAAAAGCCAGGTTTCTAGTAGCCAGCTTTGAGATAAGATGCACACAAGAATAAAGACTACTAGCTTTCTCCATTAAGTGTCACACTTGCCTCTTTTGTGCTTAGCCTTATTCCTAGAGTCAAGAGATTGGTTACAAACCTAAAATGGCATTCCCACTGTATATCATTGTATTGATAATTACCTGTGGATTCCCTAATTAAATGAGCTAAGTACTGAATAGCAAGAAGAGGAAAGAAGTGGCAAACAGATTGACAAAAGCTAAACAATTTACACAAATTGGTTGTGGTTCTGGATGAGTTCCAGTCAGTTCCTTGAAAATCTGAGCTACTTAATAAATTCCTCACCAAAATAATTGGAGAGTTATGAGCTTTATCAGAAGCCACGCCATGACACAATCATCTAATTGATGCCTCACCTGGGCACCAATAATAGTAAGGAGATTTGAAGTAGGATTTCTAGAGGTCCTATAAGACCAGATATTTAATTTCTAGAGGTTGCAATTCCAGCATTGCCTTGACCTCACTTTTTGTCTTTTAATCTTATTAGTGGTACTGCAATATATTTTGGTTCCTGGTGGCTAACGTAAACATAGTATTTCTATTTTCATGCCTCTACATCAGTCTAATTTCACATGTTGTACCTGTAAAATCCAGTTGTAATCAACTGTGTAACGATATATGGTGAAAGGAAACAATTGAATATTTTTATAGATTAAAATACAATTTTCTCATTGTTGCCTTCTACGACATATTAAGTCTGTTGCTAAGAGCAACAACCTGTCATGAAACTCAACAGTGTAAGGTTGCAATAAAATTTGTATTAGAAGCTGCTTACTGAGAGCAAAATTAAAATGTAATCATTCTAATGCTAATCAGTCCTTCTGTAAATTATTTCTGTTACATTCCACTTGAAATTTATCTTCTAAACATTCCTCTTGCCCAAGTGCTTATATGCAACATGTATTAATTGAGTTATTAGATGGTGCTTCAGAGCATGTTCCATAACATAAAGAGACATTTTTATTTTATTGAGCTTAAACATACTATTCAGAGAAGCAACGTGTTTCACAGGATAGTCTTAGATTACTTTTGTGACGGTCAGCGTTGAACAGCACAAATACTATAGTTGTTAAAATATGAGTATGGGCATATTTGAGCCAATGAACCATATTGAATAGAATTGCTACCGGGATTTGAAATAAGTAATGGATTTAAGCAAGCATTGGAAATACATTAGCTGATTTGCCAAAACACAAACGGTCCAAGGAGCAGACTTAATTAACTCACATGATGGGGTATAGCTACCTTGTAATAGGAAGTTAAATCAACTGCAGATAAATTTAGACAGATCAGTACAATTTAGTTTCATTGTATAAATGAATTTAGTGAACTGTGAAAAACCAATGCTTGACATTTGCATTCCTGAAAACTTAAGTATGAACACACTTTCAGAGAAAGTGACATGCTCCCAGGCTCAGAACACTGAAATGTTTTACAGGACCAGACGTTTATGGCTATGATGCCCCTGGGTTCCGGGTTGCATTTCTGCAGTAGGAATCACACGCCTGCCTGTAACAGCCATACCTTCTCAGCTTTCAATGACCAGTCCTGTGCAATTCAGCTCAGGAACAACAAACAGTACATGAAATCCAGCCTAAAATTTAAAAGTACAGCCTCGTGGTGAAGGAAGCAACTGAGCACAGCCCCCACCCCTCCTGGGGCAGGGGAGTCATTCTCCCTGACTGTCAGACCTGGCAGGGGCAGCTACTGTCAGCACACCCTTGTACAACTGCAGACACCCATTAATTCGACTCATCCCTCAGTGCTGTGTCATTGGGTCCCCTTGGGTTCCTAGCAAGATAAATCTTTATGAGTGTTGCCTTCAGTGTCAGGATACAAAGCCTAGCAAAAAAAGGGAATGCATTCTGGCTGATCTGCTGTTTCTTTTTTCAGAAGCCTGCTCCTCCCTGGAGAGCTGATTATTCAGTTAACAGGGATTTAATAAAAACTTCTAACTGATTTATTTTTTAATTGTGCAGTGCTCTGCCTAATAAAATTCTCTCTGTGTTTTCCTTAGGGAAAAAACTGGGTGCATAAAAATGACCAGGTTTCCCTTAACTCAACTTTATGCGTGCTCTGAAATTGAGGAAGCATATCTTAAGGAATAAGAGTACCTTTTCAGATCAGGTTGCTTGCAAACTACTTCTTCATGGCAGTAGAGCTTTCGTACATTTTCCTAATTTTTTTTTTTTAACTGTTGAGTTTCCCCTTTTGAAACGGATACAGTTACTCAGATCATTTGCAACAGGTTCATACAAGCACAAGAAGGCGCTAAGTTAGTCAAGAGTTGACATCTGGTGGAATTGGGCATCCCTTCAAAAGGAATTAGGACAATTCATACCGTAAGACTTTCCTCCTAATGGTAAACAAGTATTATTTTTTTTATAGCCTAGTTCTTAGTGTCCCTACTTACCAAAGGAAAAACAACGCAACTCAGAAAAGGCAATGAAACTTACTTACGATCAGCTGTTTTGTTGTCAGAGCATGAGATGTGCAGTCTGCAGACTCACTGAAAGCATCAGGGCTTTTTTGCTTCCAAACACTTTAACCAATCCTCCTCTTTTTCTTAAGCCAACATTATGTTTCTCCTTTGATAGCTGAACATTGCCACAAGTTTTACATAAAATGTTGCCGATTGAAACTTCAGCTTAGAAAACCTGAGCTGAGTTTTGAATTATCCACTCTTTCTCACAGTCTGCCCCTGTCTTTAGCCTTGTCAGTAGCTTTGCCTGCCACCAGGATTACGGACTCCCAGTACCTTGCAAAGTGGCTGTCTGGTATGCTTCTGCTGCCATGTGTACTAGTCATTAGTTAGCGAGCCTGTTGTCCTCCCCTAGAAGACCTGTTTTAGCAAGATTTAGTCCAAACTCAGCAAAATATGCTCCCTCCAGCAATAAACTGAGCTGGAGGATAGTAAACTACTCATGCTTATTCATACTGCACCAGGGATATCATAAATACTCTTATATGTCCCCTCATTACTTTATCTTGTCCTGGGAGTAGCCATTTGCTTTAATTTGTTTCTGGTAGGTTTATCTTTAGGCAATTTGAGAAGGGTAGAGAAGTCTGTATACTGTTCAGTGATAGATGGTTATGGGTTTTGTTAGTTTTCATTGAACCAAGAAAGAAAAGACATTTTCAATTTTCCTGACCTTCCTTGAATATACCCTGGAAAGGAGCTATGCTTCCCCAAGGAAACCGGTGTCCTAGTTCAAGAAAAAAGGCCTTAAGATGCTTGACCATATTAAAATTGTATAACCATTATGGCTTTTATCACTTAAGATACATTATGCATGGGTATTCATTTTCAGCCTGACCTTTACATATGAGTTTGCGGCACCACGTTTCATATTAACATTTCTAGCTAAGGATACATACTGCTCTTGGTAGTTAAGTGACAGTTAATCAAATACTTGCACACAAGTGCCTTTAAAAGTGATTGATGTGTCAAGGTAGGCCAGTGCTGGTGACGGCTGAAGCTTAGTTAAATTATATTATCAACAATGACACAAAGTTGAGAGTGAGATGTCAGCTGTGTAAAATAAATCAAAAAATTAAGATTCTCTCAGCAGTTGTAAATCTGTTGGTTGTGTATATCTTTTACAGACAGGTATTTTCAAAAGACCATAAAGTGCATATGCCAGAGAACATGCTGCATATATACATGTGACATTCTACGGTAGCAATACTATAATCCCTTTATGTTCTTTTTTTGATAGCAATCTGATAAGGTATACACGAACATTTGGTGAAGGGGGGGACAGGGGACACAAAAACACCAGCAGATGGTAGACCCAAGTCTTTCCCTGGTGTCTCTTACGTCGTCCAAAGAGTTGCATCAAAGATGAATTTAGCAGCAATTGTAATATGGATTGCAAATTAAGACACCCCGGAATCATCATCTCTACCAAGCAGTTATGGTTTTAGTCATCATGACATCCAGTTCCTCTCCTCTGTTCTCTCTCTTAGTGATGTTTAGTTCACCACCTACGTAGATTATTACTATGTAATCTTTAAAAGCAAACAAAAGCAGATAATACATAAATGCATCTGGCACAAATTGAACTGCAAAATCTGTTATTGATAGTGCTTGTTACAGACAACCACCCATACAAACATCTCTAATGGTGAGAAAACAACTCCAGGTCAGCAGTAGTCTTAAAACTATATATCATCGATGCCAGTGCTTGCAGGAACATTCTACCAGGTAGAGACTCCTGTAACCCAGGTAGAGGCATCTGTAACCCAGGAGCGAGGGAGTTGTTTTCTCTTTCTCGTCAGTGATCTTGTCTGACTGGGGACATGACGGCACAAAACAAAACACACCGTATACCTCCCCTGGTGTTACCTGTTGCTCCCCACATGAAGACAGTGATTGGACCCACCTGTGGCTACTAGCTGGTTGCAATTTTCAGATCTGTGTGTCATTACAGTATTTCTGTTATTCTCATTTTAATAATGCTGTGAAAAATACTTCTATAGTCAGATGCCTATTGACATTTTAATGTGTGTTGAATATGTGTAGGATTTGATTTAGGTCTGCACCATGTGGAGGGAACAGGAGATTGTTTCCTTCCTCATTGCCCAGGAGCGAGATAATCTGAATGGGGTGATAATGCCAGAATATGAATATGATGTCCATGTTACACCCTTCCTATGTTTATATAGGAAGATGATTAGTGTTTTATCCTCCCATTCTGGTTTAGCAATGACTACCCCCCTAACATGACTTCTTGAATACCAAGCCCAGTTTCTGTTATCCTGCACCTTCAGCAGTTCAGCTGAAGTTAAACTGTAAAGCTCAGCCAGGTCAAGGCTTCTCAGCAACTGAATTTTGTCATCCCAAGTGCAAGAGGCTGCATGACTTGCTGATCTTGTCACAGGAAGATGACAGGGAAAAGGGACAGAGCCACACTATCGCCTTAGAACAAGGTAGGATAGGAGTGGGGACTGTTGCTGCTGGAAGCATGCTGCCTTGGTCCCCCATCAACATCTCTCCAGGATTCTTATCTGCTAATCACCAATTAGTCAGTATTTCCTTTCTCTTTCCTACGCACGGTTTGTATTCTCCCCTGAGCCAAGATCCCTGTGGCAATTTTACAATTGCAAGTCATGGCACACAGAACACCCTGTCCAATAAATTTGCAATCTAGCTGAAAAAATTTAACATTTAGTATAACCATTCCTTATTAAGATTTGTGATAGCTTTTATGGATGCTTTGAAGTCTTTGTAAATGGAATACCGTTCACCCAGGTACACTAACACATGTGAATTGTTCCTTGGATCACAGTTTTTGCATACATATGGACAATTGGAAATATTATAGCATTCCGTCACATAAAGTGAAAATTTCCAATCCATTTCTGAAGTCTAATTTTCTTTCCTATTTTAGGGCCAAATGAACTTGATTGCAGTCTAATTATGGATTCTGGAGATACTGTTTATACAGAATTTGACTTTGAAGACCAGGTAATTTTATGGCCTTTCTCTAGACAGTTTTCCAGTTAATGTACATACTGTGCTATACAATTTGTCTGAACAAAGCGGTGGAACTTTAAGGGTACCTAAGCCAAAGGGCTTTTTAAGTGCAATATAAGTTAATTCGTGATACACAGAGGTTGCTTTCTGGTTATGAGAAAAGAGTGAATATTATTGTGGTATTAAGAGCATATATCTTCCATTACAGTACATTGCTGAGTTTCCTCCAAAAGTTTTAAAACATTGGCAAATGTGGCAAACAGAATTGTTGGAATGCACTGTAAGTCTACTGTATATTTAAGAAGAGGGAATAAAACATTTTTCATGAGAGGCATGAAAGTAAGAAAAGTGTGAAATGTAACTAAAACCAATCGAACATTCTCCCCTTGAAAAAACGTTTTTAAGAATAAAACAACAAATGCTTACAGTGTGTTGAAACCAGCCTTTTTACTGATCCCATTCTATCCACATCTAAAAACTAAATTTTGATAGCGTTTTCCTTGTACATAGGAAGAAAGAAGGCTAGAGAGGGAAAAAAAAAGGTTGTATACATCTTTTCCCTCTAATCTTCACCTCAATACTGGTAAGGCCACATCTGGAGTACTGTGTCCAGTTCTGGGTTCACCAGTACAACATATGGAGCTACTTAAGAAAGTCCAGTGAAGGGCTACTAAGATGATTAAGGGACTGGGCCATCTCTCCTATGAGGAAAGGCTGACAGAGCTGGGAGTGTTCAGCCAGGAAAAGAGAAGGCGCGGGGGGATCTCATCAATGTGTACAGTAAATCTGAAGGGAGGGGGCAAAGAAGATTGAGCCGGGCTCTTTTCAGTGGTGCCCAGTGACAGGACAAGAGGCAATGGGCACAAGCAAACATGGGAGGTTCCTGTAGCTTCAATGCTGTGCTAAGGGTAAGTGTTATTATTCTTGTTACTGTGCTGTGAATAAGCATTAAAAGACTTATAATTAAAAAAAAAAAAAAAATTAAGCCATCTGCCTATCACACTGCCATACTTAGGGGTGGTGATTTTGTATGTTTTGCTTTCTGCCTTGCACTTTTGCACGACTCTGCTTGCATTTTCTTCAAGAATACCCCAAACACTTCTCTTGATTTGTGAGCAGCTTGGCAAAGAATGTTATTTTGTGTTTCTTTTATCATTCAACTAAATGCAGTTGCAAATGTTCTCACCTCTTTCCTCATTATTCACAAAAGATATCTTTTCTTGTAAAATTTTAAAGCTTGTGACAAAATCAAGACCAACAAAACTGAATTTTCATTCAGTATCATCCATTCATTCATTGGTTTTCTTTCACACTATTCAATGCAACACTTTATCCTCACCTGCAACATCTTATATGTTCTAGCCCTATTCATTTCCATTAATTTATGAACCTTTTACTGTTCTTTTTGAATCATTTATTTCAGTTTGGCTTTTTTCAAGCAGACAGCTTGCATCTGTCTCCAAATCCCATTTTAAATCCCATTCTTAAGTTTCTCATCATCTTTTCTTGACTGTACTACTTCTTTATTGCAGTCTAGGCCTTTATGCCCTATAAAGCAGAATGTATACTTAAATCATGTTTGGATTATGTTGATGTTAAATTTTGCATTCTAAACATTCTAAATACATTCTTTTGGCAGAGTATGAACACTAAAGAAATTATACTCTTGGTTCATAATATTTGAAATGCTGTTCAAATAATAAGCACAAGTTTTATAGTTACAAAATAAAATTAAAGAAATATATGAAAATTACACTGATTTATGATTTCAAACTATATGGTTCACTGATGATAAATTGCACAGTCCATAAAAGTACTGACTGTAGTTTTGAATGAAGTTGCATGTGGTTCTCATGTGAGACTAAAGAAGACTACGACGGGACCTTATTGTCTTTGTCAATAGTAAATATTGTTTCTGCCAGATGTGGAGGTTAGCTTTGCTCATTGTTTTGCCAGACCAACACATTGCCGTTCTGGCAAGGGTGCGATACTGTTACCAAATAGAGAAGGAGAAATGAAGTAAAAACAGTGCTAAAAATCCTTCAGTCAAAAAGAGATATATAAATATGAAGTGGCTGACAATGACTGTCTTCAACTGCAAGTTGATAACTTTGATAGTTATTAGTGATGTTTTTAAAAATACAAGTATTTCTGTTACTAATGCATATTTTTATACCCAGTTCATATGAGATGCCTTGTACAAATATAAAGGAGAAAGCAACCAAAAGCCCTTACCATCTAAATTTTGAAATGGTGCAAGCAAGTATTATATACAGAAGCAAAGAAGGGAGTGGAGATTACCATAAAGTCATAATACCATCTAGCTACCCAGTCTGAAAAAGAAAATTAGAAATTACTCTGAGGAAGAAAAGATCAATAACTAAATTCAGGAGTGAGGAACTGCTTACATTTGAAACTTGAGCTTATTTTGACTCTGGCGGTGATTTACTACTCCAGTGATTTACCACATGCTGTTTAGAAATTGTGCGAAGCACCAACAATCTTTACTCAGAGAATCTCAAGTGGAAAAGGAATGCATGCCTGGATACAAATGTGTCATGCAGTGATGTTATTGCATAGGAAATCTGTCATGAGAATGTGGGGGATAAGAAGCCTGGTTTCTAAGCAACCTTACACAGCTGAGCTGCTAAAAATGGCTGAATTTTAGCAGAACATCTTGGTAGTCACTGAACAAGAGGAGTTGGGGGTTAGAGCAACATGTACTGAAGACAAAGCCACAGCTGGGGATGAGTATCACTTGGCACAACTGAAATGGGCATACACAGGTACCCTCACATTTTCTCATTCTTGGAATGAGCCAGGAAAATTTCCGGTGTAAACTAAGCCAACAAAAAAGTATCTGAGTTCTTCAGATGTATGCTACTTCTTCCAGAATAACCTCTCTTACTGGCAGGCAGGAACAAGGAGAATGAGTGGTGTGGTTCCAATTACCAATGTAGTTGTCAGCTCATCTAGGAGTGCTCCAAAATACAGCAAAGTGCTTTGAGAAACGCTTGGTACCTGTTATTGAAACAGTGCAAAGCAACACTAACACAAGCTAAGATCTGGCTTTTCTGGAGGAGTAAGCAAGCGAAATTGAATTAAAAATAACTGAGAAAAAACATGAGCTTTATATTGTACATTTTATAAATGACCATTCAATTAAATTCATGTAACTAAATGAAAAGCAAGCTGATAGTTTTCTACTGGTTATGCACAAATGCTTCAAAAACTAGGACACTTGTAATCACTAAATTCCATTGAAAGCCAGGAGGGAAATACCCACTTTTTATAAAAAAAACCCAACCAAACAACAAACCAACCAATTTTTTTCTCCAAATCACTAGTAACTTTTTCTCTTCTTTCTCAGATCTGTAAGTGTCAGATCTAGTATTACAGAAGGAATAGTCTAGGTTTTTAGAATGACTGCCCAAAATATATTCTTCCAAAAAATAAAAGTAAAAGCAGACAGTATCTCTCATTGAGAATGCCTTGTGGAAATACCAGCCAAAGCTGCTCGTGGTAGCAATTTCTATAGCCTATTCTGGAGTAATGATTACATTAATCATGGCTTGATTGAAAAACATCACAGTAAACTGATAGGTTTCAGATATTTTCACCCATATCAAGACATCAGGAATATGTTTGGGCCACTCATTTTTGGGTGCAACAGCGTAGCTTCTAATGAGGGAAGACCTGTTCTTTATAGAGTATTCTCAATATGCAGAACTTGTTGTTGTGACTACTGTCTGTTTAGTTTAATAAGGGTTGACTTTAGCTGCTGGAATGCTCTCAAGTGTGATACAGGTTTTCACTGCACACTGTGTTCATTTGTACTTACCATTCAATTTCTCAACTTTGCCAGAGAGGCTGTCAATGTAATGCCACTTTCTTCCAGAGATCAGACAAGTTTTACCTTTAAGAATTGGGTTTTTTAATTAGAAACCTACCATTTGGCTTGTTTCAAGTCCATTCAGGCCAAAAGGGAGTATTGAAAAATTGGCATCAGTGAATCGTATCAAAGAGTTCCAGAAGAAAAGAGCATCCAATTATTTTCTTGTGAAAACAAGGCTTTCAAGACAATCTTAGCTAGTCTGAGGAATACATAGACTAATTAGAGAGATAGTTATGACATATAGTCAGACAACTGTAGAGTGGATACACTCCTGAACAAGTGCTTATAGAATCAATAACTTTAAAATGGAAACAATAGGAAACATGAAAATCAGGTAAACTTCAAGTAAAAACCTTAAAAATATACTTAGCCTCTTCTAATACTTGGGGGATCAGGGGAGAATATATTTCACATCTACAAAACATGGAAACGCATTTTCATGCCTCGAAGGAAGTTACCAGTTCATAACTGAGACATTTCCATGTCCTTCCAGTATCAGACTGCATTTACTTATGCCATTAGGTAAATGCAATGGCACATGCAAAGGAGAGATTGCCTTTTTTTTTTCCCCCAAGTGCGTCAAAGACCTAGGAAAAGTAGATGTAAAAAAGACTGAAAGATAATAAAAGGTTTTCTGTTCAGCAGTGACAAGCAATCTATTGAATTAAGAAAATTGCATAACCCAATCTTTGCTGCAAGTGCAGAATGTTTTATAATTAGAAAATGTGACAGCTCACTTGAAAAGCAACAAGCAAAACCAAAATGAATTGGAGGAAAAAAGCCCTCAAAGAGATTTACTCTCATTCTAACGAGAGGAAACAAGCTCTTGATTAAAAGTTGTTGCCATGTAGTGACAATTCTTCTTACAGCTTGCTGTCATTTCCCACCCAGAGCACATATGAATCTAGGCTTTAGGGAAGCAGAAGGAAAGCTTTAAGTGAACTGATGAAAAACAGATTCCATTGCTACCAAGACTATAACAACATTTCCGGCCTGACAGATTATCATAGCTTGAAACTTACACATTCAAGAGAGATAATGAAAAGGCCCTGAAAGACTTTTCAGTGCAGAAGCAGAACACAAATATTCCTAAAACTGATGGGCAAAAACAAATTGAAAGCCTCATTTACCTAAAGCTCTGTGGATTAAACCAAAGACCATTTTTCTCCATTTACTATGTTTCAAATCAGTTGTCGCTGTGTTTTGACTCCATTTTCTGTACATTGAAGATTCAATCAATTTATTCAACCCTTCCGACACAGTGCTCCAGGGGTTGACACTACAATATGACAAAGAGCAAACTGCACATCTCCATTAGCAGGAGAAATTTTCATTGGGACGTCTAAAGCTACCTTTCAAAATCAGATAAACATTGATTAAATTATTTAAGTGGTCAGATCTAGAATGTACTGTATTAATCATGTGCTTTCTCTTTACTTGAGAACATAAGGAACTTCTGGTATAACAGCTGTTTCATTCATCTATGCTGTGCAGCATTAATCGTTACAGGTCTTAGTAAAATGACCAAGAGTATCCAGAAGCCATTTGGGCTTTTAATGCTGGCCATTTCTGCAGTGTCCATTTTTCTTTTGCTGATAGGTAGTGGTATCAATTTGAATTATGGATTCTGGTTCTACAGTGAAACTGATTAAAAATGGGAGTATGTGATAGAAAAGAGGACAGACTCTAGGAAGCTCAGAGAATGATTGTGAAACTGTGTCCCTCAGCATTTGTTTTTGTTAAAGAGCAGAGAAAGGTGGAGTCCAATCTAGTTTAAGGATATCTGCAGAAAGAGATAATGCATAAGCATCCAAAGAGATTAAAGAGCTGGAGAGGCAGGCCTAACTACAGAGAAAAGATGTTTAATAGAAATGTAGTGAAGTCAATGAACAATCTGTTCAGTTCAAGTTGCCATGGAAACTATCCTATTAAATGCTTCAAAAAAATCAGTTCTAGAAACAAAGTACTACAGTTTGCCTGTTACAAAGTGCTGCCTTAATAAGCTCAAACCAAGTGTTTTGGTGCTTCTATATAGTTTTGTAAGCTTGAAGAATTATTTTTCTCTTTCAAAATCACCACTGTACACTGTAGTAAAGGCATGTGAAAGAAAGCCTATTGCTCTATTTTCCCACATGTAAACCATGGCGAAATGGGCAAAAAAAAATTGTCATAGACTCAATCTGGGTTTTTTCTTTGGAATGCCAGAAACGGTTGTTTGCTCCTCCTTTCCTAGACGTTATTTGGATTTACTTGCTGATGATACCCATATTAGGGGAGACTGAACTGCCAAGGTTAGTTGAGGTTTTGGCATCCCCATTGTGTTTACGGTTTTGAACTAAAAGTTGCTGCCTGTAGCTCTGGTGGGCAGTGCAGGGCATGAGGACTCAGGTACAAGGATGGTGAGCTCATGTTAGTTACTGGAGATTAAACAACAGTGACAGCATCATTCTTCAAGATGTGCTACATTTATGCTTCACTGAATACTTTTGCCATAACTTAGAAGGTATTCTCTGTGGCTCGTGGAAGGTGTCTAGAAAAAAAAGCATTGCAGTTTACAGTATCTCACCCTCGTTTTTCTATGAAATAGCACTAGGATAGAGTACCTCCTTTCCTTACACCAGCTTACCCCTCTGCTGGCAAACTGAGGCCTTATCCTTTCATGCACAAAATATAACTTTACAGCTAAATTTATGAGTTCTGCATTTTACATGCCTACCTTTACAGTCCAGAGAACCTGCATAATTCTTGGGGAATATCAGGCATCCCACACAGTTCATGCAAACAGGACCCACATCAGAACATTTCACATTGCACCTAAAGCTGATAAAGAAATGCGAAGGTTTATTTTAAATCCCCCTCTCCCTGCCTCCTAGATTTAGACGCTTTACTCAGGGCTGTGGATAGGTTCTGTTCACATAGCCCAGCATCCCTAAAGACAGCTACCAAAGCCCTTACTTGAAAAATTCCTGTATTTTAAAGCATTGAAGAAGAAACATCTTTTTATAGAAAATATTAGTATTTCTTAATCACAGTCAAAGTACATACTATAAATTTTTACGTTTACATATTAAACTGCAGTGATTGCAAGGATGCTGTTTTACTATATGGGATGCAAAACTGCTCTTTAAATAACTTATTTGTATTATATTGAAGCAGGGTGCTTCAATGAAGGGTGGCTTCTCCGGGTGCACTGGAAACACTTTAAAAAAAGATCCTCTATGTATTTTCAGGAAGCCATATGTTTCCTATTTGGTGTTTTTTTCGTCCTTATGTATCCCATGATTGTGCAGTCAACTTTAGTCAATTTGTGCTTAAATACCAGTCATAAGGAGTGAGAAGTGGCCTGGTTTTAGAATTCTTTCACATTAGTGCATGTCAGATCACTGGACTGTTTCTTCCCATTGTTAAATTCCTTCTTAACAGAGAAGTTCTTTATAAATACTGTAAAAGTTCCTCATTGAAAGTTATAAAACTACGTAATGAAACATAAATAGGTGTTTTAGTAAACCTAGAACATGCTTAGTGAAACGTTAAGCGGAGAAGGTCTTTGAGAGGTAAAATTTGAGCACAGCTGTCAACTTTTATCTTAATAGCAGCAAATCATGGGATTTGAGGCCACATGCTTAGCTTATTTTTAAACCACCCTATTCTTGTCCTTCTCTGTGCCAAGATCTTTCAGATGATGCTCTACTTCCATATTTTAAAAGGTCTGTTCTCATTAGCTACATTTCCTGGGTCTACAGTTCTTCCCTCTTTCTCCCTGCTGCAAGTCTGTGTGTTATGTGACTATGAATTATGTATCTGTGCATGTGTCTTTTTTGTAAACAGCTGATGTGATCAGGGCATAGCAATGTCCTTACTCACTGTCTCTAGACCTGATCATCTGCCACGCAAGGGAAAGGCATCTACTCATTTTTGTGGTGCCATCCTGAAACTCAACAACCTCTTTCTCTTTTTTCACTGGCAGTGCTAAATTATGACTCGTAAAGTACAGAACAGAGCTTTATATCAAACACGTTAATATACAGAATCTTGGGTGAGTGCTGCAATGTGTGACACTGGGTTGGGGCTAGAAAGAGCTTGGAAGGGGAGCAAGCGATAGAAAAAACATTTTTGAGCATACTGCCCACTGTAGACATACACAATAGGGGACAAATACTTTCATCTTAAAGAATGAAATAAAAGAATACATATATCTTAAAGAAAATCAAACGTCCTTAGAAAATACAGATTACAAGTGAGTTACATTCTGGCCTTGACTCCCTTGCTGTTTATATTCCTAAAGGCAGTTTGAATTCCTGTAACAAATCTTTAAAGTTAATGATAGGTTACTACTAACAGGTTACTGCACCTGTCATTGAGTCTGATTTTCATAAAATAATGGAGCTCATGTTAACAAAATAAATGGGTGGTGCCATGGTGATCCGCAGAAGCAGAAGCTTACCATTTTGTAGATTATCTGTGGAAAGTAACACCTTGAACTTTCAGTTCTTCCGAGAGAAGCAATTACTGAGTTACACCACATCTGAATCTTATCAAAGCATTTGTATCTTTTTCTTTTTGGGAATTTAATTGAGACTGGCCTGCAGAAAAGCCCTTTTCGTCTGAAGTTAAAAAAAAAAAAAAAGAGAGAGACTGCCCAAAAAAACCCCAAACCACTGAATTCCAGCCCTTGGTAACAGTTCAGGACAGAGAGACTCTGCGTATGGTGCCAGTGGTGTATGATTTGATGGATTCATTCATTAGATTGTCATTAGCAGTCTAAGAAAAGGAGCTAAGCAGCACCAAGTTTGCAGTTCAAATGCACTGGAAGGTCCCCTGCTGCACTTCTCTGCTGTAGTGGCTTGGTGTAACAAAAAGCCCCTGGGAGAATTTATACCAAGCAGCATAAATACTCCACATAGAGAAGAATCAATTAAAGAATGATGGCGATTTACAGAAAAGAAGAATGCTAAAGGCAAAAATAGTGGTAACTTCTGGGAAGAATTTTGTAGGCACTGGGAACTTCTAATAAATACAGACCTACTGAAAAGTAACAATACTGTATGTGACAAAAGTATTTCAAAATGAGTGATAGATAATAACTATGCACAGATAATATGGGTGTCGAGTGTCTCAAATGTCTTCAAAACACAAAGATACTTAAAAATCAAGCCCCAGTTCTTCTTCAAGTTAGGTATAATGCTGTCGCATCAGCCTTTTAAACCCAATATGAAAATTGCAAATGAAGTGTTTGGTTTACCAGAACACTCTTATGCTGCTCTGATCATGCAAAATGCTGCAACCGTGCTGGGAGGGGTGTCCTTATTGCATACCTTGGTTGGTAAGTTTGCCCTTAGAAGTTAATTTGTTTGAATTTTTTTCCAGTTTTCTAGTGTCTGTAAATCTGTATGAAACTAAGTAAATTTTGCTTTCATTTTCATGCTTAATAGTCACATTTATTTTTTGTCATTAAAAAACCCTACAGAAGTTAACAAAAACCCAACCCCCACACACAGTAGCAAACAGATTTTGATTTTTTCCCCTCTAAACTACTAATAGGTACTTTTTGTTATGCTATCAAGGAACAAGAATGAAAAAATCTGAAAAAATACTGCATGTCTTTAAAAGCCAGACAACTCAATCTTGGTTTACAAGTGTTAAAAGTGAGTTAATCTCTACCTCTGTATAGATATAAATTTGTTTTATTTTCAGAACTGATAATAAGGTTTATTTTAAAAGAATAATGGTATAGAGATTCTTGTCTTTGCTAGAAACCCAAAAGTAAAAGGGAATCATAGCGATCTAATTATCTGTCAGCATATTTAGATGCTATTACAAACATTAATTTTTTTGCACTTTCTAATTATATGCACTCCAAACAGGCAAAAATCACCTCAAATAACATTAGCACTGTTCTCTGATCTTAATTACTATTAGTCCCTTTTGACACAAATAATTCCACTCTGCTGAGCAGTATGAACTGTATAAGAAGATATGCCTTTCAGGGAAAGAGAAGCCTTGAAATCTGAATGTATTTGTACTGTATCTTATCTTATTTACACATATTCATTAGTCCTGGACCGGAGGAGGTCAGAGCACAGCTACCCCTGCTTTCCAGAGGCATGCTTGAACACTCAGCTTGCAGAAAGCAGCTCGGCCTTAAAAAGTGATTTGAATCATAAATCAAATTTAATGGCAAGCAACTGTATGGCTCATAAAATCTGTTCCCAGGGACCATTGCCCATACATAAACCCAGCGTGTCTCATAAAACCCAAACGTTTGCTCTTACAGGAAGAAAACAGGAATTTAGAAGACAAATTCCACAGCTGAGCTCTGACTAGCCCCAATTTCTTCTTATGCTTAACTTTGACTAGCTAAAGCTTGCTCAGGGTCTTTATATTTTGCAATATAGGTAAGGAAACCAGTCAGCAATAACTGTATTTTTTATAGATAGAAGCTGCATTCATCTAATCGGAAAGACCATCCTCTGTGACTAGGTACCTGCCTATTAAATCCAGTTGCAAACACATGTCAAACTCTTAAACCACACAGATTGTGACAGACTAGACTGTGCTGAAGCCAACAAACTGTATATCCAGATGGTGCTCAGCAGACATCTCATAGTGCTCTCTGATTCCCTAAGCTATTCTTAATCGGTGAGACAGTTTATTTAATTGAGAGCTAAAGCTGGTTTTAAGGGTAGTAGATGTAGAAGCATCATCTGCAAACATTTGAGATTTCATTTAATATTACTTTATTAAGGACTAAGAATTCAAAGTAAATACACTGCAGGCTAAAGAGGTGCAAGTGGAAATCTAAGTCCTAAACCTAGTACTGCTTCCATATATAACTGTGTTTACATTGACAAGTTACCTTATCTCTCTGCCAAAATGGAAGTAATGCCCTTGCCTCTATTCCCAAAGGAAGTACAGGGAAGATTTATGTGAAACTGTAGTGTTCTCTGAAGAAATAAAATGCTACAGGAGTACAAGTGTTTTGCATACCTAACAACAGCAAAGGGAGAATTATACAACTACAGTGTACTGAGAAATTGATGGTTATATACCCAACATTCCCATCAAAGGGATGCTGATGAGATCACCATGATAAATCTACATAGTCAGTACTTGCCTGTTGTCCTGCTTTCAGCTGGGATAGAGTTAATTTTCTTTCTAGTAGCTGCTGTGTTTTGGGTTTAGTATGAGAAGAATGCTGATAACACCTATTTTTTTAGTTGTTGCTAAGTAATGTTTACATTCGTCAGGGACTTTTTCAGCTTCCCATAGAAGCTGAGAGGGAGCATAGACAGGAAAAGCTGGCCAAAGGAATATTCCATACCACAGGCGTCATGCTCATTATATAAATGGGGGTTGGCAGGGATCCACGATCGATGCTTGGGACGGGCTGGGCAACCGATCATCAGGTGGTGAGAGCGACTTGTGTTGTATCACTTTATTCTGTATATTCTTTTACCATTTATTATTATTATTTTCCTCTTCCCTTGCTGTTCTATAAAACTGTCTTTATCTCAGCCCACAAGGGGTGGTTTTTTCCCCCCTCCTTTTCTCCCTCTTCTCCCTTCCCTACTGAAGGGGGAGGTGTGGGGAGCGAGCAAGCAGCTGCGTGGTCCTAGTTGCTCACTGGGGTTAAACCCTAACACCTGTACTTTCTACTGTATACGTTATGTCATTCTATATTACAGTTATGTTCGTTTATGCTGCTTTTGGTTGTTTGTTAGGTTTTTTTGCTTACACATTAAGTTCAATTCTCAACAAATATTTTTAGGTAGAGAAACATGTAGTTTTTATTTGTTTAAATAATTTGTGCCTGACACATGCCTTTGAATATTTACATTCTTGATTTCAATCTTGAAAATTGAGCATAATTTTGGGCAACAATCATGCTATATTTTAAACTCAGTCTCACTCTACTGCCTCTTTTCTTCTTAATTCTCTTCAGTAAATTTCTAGGAGGAATTCTCGTTATATATTAGAAGTCTGAATAAAATGTATCAGACACTTTTCACTACTATTTTCATGAAGCATTCAAGCAACAACAAGGTGATAAGAGAGAACTTTTTTTCTTTTCCATGTTACCAAAAAAAATCCCAAAACAAAAAAAAAAAACAAACCGCCAAGGACTGGAGCAGAGGTTATTAATGGGTAACAGAAAAGCTTTCTCATTTCATCGGGTACCAGACATTCACAACAGTTGTCGTTAAATCCTGATGAAGAAAATGTCCCGTCATTAGATTTAAAAACAAAAAGTATTTTATTGCTTTCTTTAAAGTTACATGACTTAAGAGTCCTGATTCATTAGTAGCAAAACTCAAAGATCTGGAGAATTCAGTATCATTTCGTTATTATATGCTGTGACTTACTGTCAATTTGTTTTATTATGGAAATTACTTGGCAATCGAGCAATGACAGGCAGTAACTTAAACTCATTAACCTATGAAGTACCTCCTACTAGTCAGATATTTACTAATAATGAGCTAAATGGCAAGAAGTCAGAATACAGTCAGAAGCCTGTGTCTTCCAACTCTAAAGGCAAATGTCAGATAAGAGATTCTTTACAGGTAGCAAACTTCTCTATTTAACAATCATTTTCATGTACTAGTTGCTATTGTTTAAGCAGCTAGATGGTCAGCTATGGCCCACTAACTGATATGTTCCCAGGTAATATTTGTAGATATAACCTGGCTTTAAAGGCACCTGAAATTACAGACTACCCACCTTTCTCCAGAGTTAATTACATATAAGATTATAATCTTCCTCACCTGCCTTTCAACTAAACAGAAACAGCTGTACTGAGAATACAGAAATCGTTCTGCTGCTAAATCACTGTATTCCTGTTGGCAATTGGTGTAAAATACTATTAGCAATCTACTAATTGGTGGGACTTTTCCTTATGTGATCACTTGCTAAATTCAACAGTTATTTTCCGAAGCACTTTGGTAACCAGGCAGAACAGTGCTTTCAGGCCGATGTAGGTCAAGCCATTCACAGTTTAGAGACCTGCTTACTAGAAAGACACAATTAGAAATAAGTATTGGCAAATGTAAATATGAGGGGATGGGCATTAACCAGGATGCCAGTCTCTGCCACTCTCTACAAGGGACTGCAAGCCAAACAGCAATCTAGCTCCTCATCCAGATCAGCAGAAAATCTAGTTGTACTTTTGAGGAGATTGGGAGGAAAGGAGTGAAGGGAAATGGTTCTAAGTCTGGTTTAAGTATAGAATACTGAAAACTGTAGGAATACCTTCTCATCAAAACCAAATTAACTGTAGCCCTACTGTTCTAATTTATTCCTACTGATTTTTCTTAGAGCTCCCCTAGAGACCAGGCTTTCAGGACCTCTTTCCACCCCTCGCTGGGTGCTGTTCAGTTCTGTCTGAAAAAATGTTTTTAAGAAAAACTTATTCTCTGAAATATGGGGAATCTTATTTTGTCATGGAAGTTCAGCAGGGCTGGTGGCCCCACTAACATCAAGCTGTGTGCTGAGTTGTCTTACAGAATTATGAAACAGATGCCCTTTGAAAAAAAAAATGGAGAAAAAAAGCAATTCTTTTGAAAACAATATTTTTGCACCTGAAAAGTGAGCAGATACAGATATAAACAGAATTCATTATTTTGATGTTCTGGGTTCTGATTGTTGTCACTGTCACCCTTCCTGTTTAACAGCTTTTGAGTTGTAATTAGAATTCACTTTAATGGCGTTTCATAGCACTTGTTCCTTATGTGAGCATGGCTTGTTGGTTAGTTAACCTGTTGTTCTATTAAAGCAGATATGTTTGGTCAAATAAAAGCAGCTGATAGCTTGTTTAGCTTCAGTTCTGTCTCTAGTTTTTACATATTTCAGCTCTAAAAAATTAGAGCTTTTCCTGGCTTAAACGGAGCTTTATTATCACCTGCTGCTCTGAGCAGCCCACCAGTTACGGAGGCAGTTTCATTCTGCAATTATAGGGGAGAACAAAGAGCATTACCTGAAAGAAGTAATGCCTCTTTCATTTGATCGTAAACTTGCAACTGTGATCTCAATTTTTAAAGAAACTTTACTCTAAACTTCATGCCTAAAATAATTTTGATCCATAAACCTTCAAAGGCATGATAAGAAGATGAATCTAAAACCAGGCCTTTTATATGTAATATATCCTTTGCAGGGTCAAGTATTTTATTGTATTATCACATCAAAGAAAAAGCATGTAGGCTTAATACTGTCACTTGAATTGTATGAACGAGATTAATCTCTTCTTTGTTTTTTTTTTCCCCAAAATACATACTGCCCTGCAAGCTTAGTGGATCCAGTTGTTTTTTTAAGTTTGCCCCTCCCCCGCCCTTTTTTTTTTTTAAGATGGCACTTCTCCTATTGCAATGTAATAGGCTGAAAATTACTGTGAATCAAAAAATGTTCTATGTAGCCAATGTAATGGTGCTTCAGCCTAATGAAGAGCACTTCTGTTTCAATGATAATAGCAACACAAGGAGAAACCTGCAAGGGTAGTGCAAGAGCCTTGCAAATTACAGTGGCCAGCAGTTTACCCATTCTATTCACCATGCTGTTCGTTTCACTTCATCTATTCGTGCAGCTATACAAATTTCTAACAGTGGCTATTTCTGACAGCATACTGAAGCAGAACTGTAAGAAATTACAGCTTGATAACCCTATGCTACCTTGAGAGGACTAGCATAATGTATTCCATGCTGATATTATGCACTGATGATGTAATAGGAGCGTGTTACTATCAGTGCTATTACTGATATTTTATAGACTAGACTAAAGCACTGATGGAGTGAGTATATTGACACTACATAACCCAGACTATGTTCAGCATATATATAATATGATTTCCAAGAACAACAAAGAATTCCCACTCTGACACCCTTGCTGGCAAGTATTTGTAATTTCTCATTGGTTGTACTATACAGAACATGACAAAATAATTCTAAATGGCCAAGTATCAAGGAAAAAAACCTGCCAAATTCCCTGTTTCACTGGTGGAATCCCTGTTTGTAGCTCAGCAGCCTCTGTAACATCTTGTAGCTTGTATTGTATTCTGAAGGGAAACACATTCAAGTTGTTGTAGAGCAATGAGTAATTTCATCTCACTTCTTCACTAGCTCATTAGCTCGCTTCTAGAACTTCCTCCCATATTGCCTTTCCACTACTAACAGCTTATCAGACCATATTTACTGGAGAAGCAATTCAGTGTGCACACTGGTTGCTTACATATTGTGCTGGAACTGTGCAGCTGGACACTGAAAAAGCTGTTCCTTGCAAAAACAATATGGGCCAGTTAATCATCTCAAGTTATCTTGGGTTTTCCATGCTNTACATATTGTGCTGGAACTGTGCAGCTGGACACTGAAAAAGCTGCTCCTTGCAAAAACGATATGGGCCAGTTAATCATCTCAAGTTATCTTGGGTTCTCCATGCANGTTTTCCATGCTCATGTTCTACCAACTGAAACAGTACTGACAGCATTTCTGTGACACTATTAACCATATTTCAACATAGATAAAAACTGAGAGGTTAGAATATGGAGAAAATATTAAGATATACAGATAAGCATATATAAGAAGAAATGCAAACTATGCAGAATATCCATTTCAATGTGTCAATTGCTTAATTAACAGGAGGAGGATCAGTCAAGTTTTTCTGGTTATGAGAGCACAGGAGGTGAGTTTACTTTTCAGTATCATTTGCCAATTAATTTTGAAATCTTTGGTTTCCCCTTGTATTTAAATAGTTACTTATAAGGTACAGTGAATTCGGGTTATATATGTTGTGAAAGTTATGTCTCAAAGGATTATATCATGTGAATTCTCTTTGACTGCAAATTAAAACTTGTAAAAGACATTTCTACACTCTTTAGGCCACTGAATCCAAAATTATTAGAAAATATTACTGTCAATTAGCATCAGATCTCATAGATGTTTTCCGAAATTGGCAGTTATGAAAAGCTTGTGGGAAAGTATGAGCTGCTAAGAGTCTAAGAGGAATGAAAGGATTAATCAAAACCTTTTATGGCTAATGATATTATATAAGAGATGTACATGCCACATAATAATAAACAAAATTGTATGTGGTAAATGAATGTCTTCTAAGTGATTAAGTCAAAGACATAATAAAATTCCAGCAGGCTCAGATGGTGCAAGATCGCCTCCTGTACTGGTATAATCAAGCAAATGACTGGGACTGAGACAAGAAGGAACTGCTTTTTTAAAAAAATATAATTTCAGTAAAAGGCAAAGCTGTAGTACATGCAGTAGTTTTGGTGCTAAAATGACAGTAATACCTGAATTATTATTATTATTTGGCTGAATTTGAGGCTCAGGGGAATTTAAGACTACATCTCTGATGTAGTGCACCGAATATAAAATCTGAACGGGATGTGGACAAACTGCTATAGCAATTATAATGTAATAACATGTTCAGAGGAAAACGCGATGGCTCAGGAGGCATGTTATTACATCAAGATGCATCTGCTTCTCTTTGCTTTTTTTAAAGAACTGATGTGTATGTGCAAGGTTTAATTTTCAGGTAAAATATTTTTATCATGTCTGCAGTGAGAACTACGAAACTGGGAGATAAATAGGCTTTGGGATAATAGGTCCTTTTGGGATGCAGAGCATTATAGCAGAAAGTAAATCTAGTAAAATCAGATCACCTTGCATGAGTGTTACACAATTCATTGTGGAAGGTATCTAAGATTAAAATTAGTAGCTCTTGCCAACTAAAGAATTTTTATTTTCATTTTAGACTTTTCAGAAGATCTGAGGAAATCAAACATAATTTTTGTAGTCGGTAAGTAGGATTCCTTATTTAACTGCTACATTTGAAAATCCCCATGTTATTTACTTTTGATTATAAGTATATGAATTCTTTTAAAGTTTAGCAGAACAATTTGCTTAAGAGTATTTACAGCACAGTGGCGGTTTAGTCTTTTGAAAGGGAGTTAGTATTTAATACCAAGTTATTAACTTGGGTCTGACCATGCTAACAACAGTTGAGTAAAGCTCAGAGCAGGAGGTATGTTTAAGTGTGAACATATTCAAAATGACCTTAGTTCTTGTGCAGTTACAGTAGTGTTGTGTGATCTCCCACAGCAAAGCTGCCTCACCAGCATTAGTTAAAATATTACTAGATTGGATTTATAACTCAGAATTTTGAGGTTTAGGTGAAAAAATCAGGTCTCTTCACCTCTTAATCTGTGAAACAACTTTTGTAAATACAGGTTTCAATTCTGCATGTGCTCAACGTGCTGTTAAAAAATCAATGGGCTAGTCAGCATGCATGATGCTTAGCATGTACTGAGGCTTTGCAGGTGCAGGGTTTACTTTATATTTGCTTTCTGCAAGTCCACAGAGGGAAAACGCCATGTTAATGCTTATTATTATATAAACGTGACTGATGTAATTAGCATAAAATTTGAACAGCCTTTTAAAACAAATTATAACCAGAAGATTTACAAGTTTCAGCTTAAAGCTTGGTACTAATTACTTGGAAAGAATAATTGCTTTTGTATCAAGCAGAGTTTTTCAGAACTGCTTTACAATACAGAGCAGGAACAACACGTTTCCAAGGACCTAAGGATAGATACCCGAACACGTGTAATTTTACATAAAAGTAAGTGACTGTGTGCATTCTTTTTCCTAAGGAAAAAAAAAGTGACTTTTGAAATTGGTCATAAATGAACAGAAGATTTATTCAGAATTCAGGAGGCATCAAGAAACATTCCAATACCAGCAGGTTGAGGGAGGTGGTCCTTCTTCCCTATTCAGCACTGGCAAGGCTGCATCTTGAGTACTGTGTCCAGTTCTGGGCTCCCCAGTACAAGATAATGACTTACTGGAGCAGTCTTTCATATGAGGAGAGGCTGAGAGAGCTGGAACTCTTCAGCCTGCAGAAGAGAAGGCTCCAGGGGATCTTATCAATATGTATAAATACCTGATGGGAGGGAATGAAGATGAGGGAGCCAGAATCTTCTCGGTAGTGCCCAGTGACAGGACAAGAGAAAATGGGGACAACTTAAAATAAATGAAATTTCATCTGAACACAAGAAAACACTTTTTTTGCCGTGAGGGTGGTCAAACACTGGAACAGGTTGCCCAGAGAGACTGTAGAGTCTCCATCCCTAGAGATGATCAAAACTCAACTGGACACAGTCCTGAACAACCTGCTCTAGATGACTCTGCTGTAACAGAGTTGTTGGACTACATGACCCCAAGAGGTTCCTTTGAACCTAAAGGATTTTGTGAAAAGATAGCATGTTTATATGTTGTACTTTTATCTCACCCTATCTTATACCAAATATAAGTTGACCCAATTTATTGCAAACCTATGGTGGATATTATGTGTTTGAAAAAATGACTGTTAGGTTACTGAACAGTTCATTGGAGACTTATCTTAAGGGAAAGATGCATAACACTTAATTTTCAGTCTTTAAGCAAACAGTAATTCCATGCTTACTGAAATAACATCTTCCTGCTGTTTGCTACAGTGACAATTTTTCATTCTCTCGGCCTTGCATATCTTACTGGAAAATTACATTTGGGTTTGTACAAACATAGATTTTAAAAAAAAAAACTGAAGACACTCAAGGCACTTTGCCTCTGAAATTGTCCATGGTAAGGCATATTTTTCATTTACCTCTGGACTGCTTTTTCTTTTTCAGGGTGGCTTTTAATTTTCATTTATCATTTTTTAAAGGCCATCTACTAGCCATCTTCCAGCTTCAAACTGAAAACACACCTTTTCAAACTGAAAACACACCTTTTCCCTATTTATTGCTGCTCTTAAATCCATCTCAGACTTTCTAGTAAATGCTTTCTAGAACAGGGGAAAATTCTGCTTAATCAAAAGTCTTAGTTTTCTTTGTTGAAAATGTTATAATCAAAAGTTTGACTAGGTCCAAACATGGGTTAGTTGTCAACAAATTACGTAGAATGATTTATACTTTTTTCCCAAAATACCCCCATCCTCCCACTCCTGAAAAAGCTTCTTAAGGTCTGATGTGAACAGTGAGGTTATATTATTTTCTGTTTGGGGTTTTTTTTTCCCCCCTGGGTTTTTTGGGTTATTTTGGTTGGTTTCTTTGTTTGTTTGGGGGTTTTTTTGTGTGACTAATGTCAGATCTTCACGGTTGCTTTACTCCATCTAGATAGTGAAGGTAAATGGTATTTCCCAGAGACAGATTTCTTGCTGGTGTTACATTGGAGTGGCCACAAGCTCTTTTTCCTTATGGCCTGATCAGGCGGGTAAATCTGCCTGAGTCACTTATTGATCCTCGTGCACTCCAGGTTTAACATTATACACACTACTCAAATGCATACCATTTGCCTAGGCAGTAAAGTTGTCTTACGTGTCAGTCAAGAGCTGAAATCCAACCACTGTGCAAGGACGGAAGAAAACTTTGAAGAAGCCTCACAGGTGCAGAACAAACCTGTCAAGCTTGGGAGGAGGGTGGGAAANAAAAAAAAAAAAAAAAGCACTACAGATTCTCAGTGGCTAAGTACTTCATTGCAGTGGACAGTGGTAGAAATATGCAGCCTATGATAACTTGGCTAGAAAACAAGCAGAGAAGATGGGTAGGAGCATGCTGCTGTAGATGCTTGAACATGAAAAACTGTCTCAGGTGTCATTAGAAATGCTTACTCATTATATAGATGTATTCATGAGGAAACAATAAGATCCTTATAAAGATGTTTTAAAACTAGAGTTCTAAAGATGTGCATTTGAAAAAGTTTACAAACTAATCCAAATAAATACACCATCTGCCATAGCTGACAAATTGAGATACTGTTTATAAGACAAAGGGAAAAAAGCAGACAATTCCCTCCCCCACTAATTTCCCTTGAAAATTGTCCAAAAAGGGCATGAAAAAAGTCTAATTAGCAAAGATTTACATTAGAGCTAATGTAGGAATTGATTGGAATAACAGTCAACTCAGATTAATTAAGCAACAATGTCAATGTTTTATCCAGACAGCAAAGCAGAGACATAGAAGCAGCAAGTGAAAAATATGGGAGATGACAGGGTAATAAAAGAGGCAAAACCAACTTGAATTTGGCCTGTAAAGTAAAATTCAAGAGAAAAATAAAAAATTAGAGAGATTCAAAGATAAATTTGGGAGCTGCTCTAATATTTGAAACATGTAATTACTGCCAGTCACCAAAAAAAAACCAAACCAAAAAACCCAAAACAAACAAAAAAAACCCCACCAACCAGAGAAGCCTTTTTCATCAGAGCCATATGAAATGTAAAATCTTAACTGCAATGCACAATGTATGATTTTTTCATTCTTAACTAATGCAATACTCTATATCACATCCAGAAAATCATCATACGTATCAAAGTTACTGGGAGCATTATCCCTCCCCATTTTCTACAGGAGTTTCATACAACATAGCCACATTTGGCTTTGGTTGAGGCTGAAACCAAAGCAGAAAGTTTTCAGGAATCTTTCTGCAGTTTGGATCAGAGACAAACTCCCCATTTACTCTTAAATGTAGAGTTTAAAACTTAGTCAGTGTAACTGTTTTCCTCTGCAGAATCCTTGTCATATTCTTGCTGATGAACCAAAGCTGATAACGGTTTAAGCTCAGTGTAAATAAGACCAGCTTTTCAGCTGACACTCTGAAGATACTATAGCCAACTACACTTACAAATAAAACATTATCAACTGCAGATAATAGCTTCTTGTGCATGAAAAAACCCAACCAACCAACAACAACAAAAAAACCAACCCCAAACCTACCACCAAAACAGAACAAACCAAAAAAAACCCCCAAAAAACAGAACCCAAAACTTTATTTGTCCAAGGTATGTCAGACCTTGAGTGACTTGATCTAACACTGAATGTAGCCCTGCTTTGAGTAGAGGGATTTACCAGCTGAGGTCCCTTCCAACCTAAATTATTCTACAATATCTGTATTACATTTCCTTCTACAATCAGATAGGCATAGGATGAGCAGTGCTGATAATTAAAACCTCAATCAGTCCAAGCACTAACTCTAGAAGCTGATGAAGGCTGCTTTCTCTGACTTTCCATGAAATGAACACCATATTTTCTTTAAGAGGGATGAAAACTCAGTGATGTCCCAGGATATCACATCACTCTGCGAATGTATGCTCCAGGTTGTTTTCTGATTAACATCATCTTTCAGAAAAAAAATATTGAGGGGTTTTTATTGTTGTTTTTTTAAATAACAGCGTCATTCCTATATGCTTTCACTCAGAGTAAAATCATATGTGAACAACAGATGAGGTGCTGCTATTGAGAAGTCTTCAGATGCCATATTCTAAAGCTAAGGCTTATTTTTACATGTATAAATAATCCAAGTAGCATTGATAGAGTTGCCAAACTGATTGAGTCTTCCAAAATAAGTTCTTGAATATAAGGATAGCATGACTGGGGTTATTTTTATTTCAGTTCTGACTTCCGAGGCTCCATTGTGCAGCTAGGTTTCCCCTGCAAGCACTTTTCCAGTATACAGGGATGATACTCATTATGAAAATAAAGTCTAGAAATTGAAACATTTTAAGATGAATAGTAGGACTCTCTTGTAAATCCTGCTGCTGGCATTTTATGTAATCCTTCATAGTATTTTGGTACTTATAAGATTTGGCAAGTTTAAAATGGAGACATCCTAGTCTGTTGGTATGACACTTCTACTTTATTAATATTTCTGGAGGCAAAGCCAGTTCATGAACTGCTCACATTGCTTGTTTCTGTCCCTGCTCACTCCCAGCAGCAGTCCCAGCTCCCTCTAGCATCATTAATTCATCTGCTTGTGATGTTGTGCTCTGGGCCAGACCGGTACGTTTGAATCACATGCCTAGGCTTGTGGTCTGTCATAGTCTTGGGGGAATTGGGGCACGAGGGAGAGCAAGGTGTAAGAGACTGGATTGCTTAAACTGAGATCTTTCCCTGATCTAAGGCAGGCAGTAGTTAAAGTGCTGCTTGGGCAGTTGTCCTTTCTCCCCGCCCACTGAGACCACACTTTTTCTCCCCTTGAAGTGCTCTCTGTGAAGCATTTCTGCAGTCAATAATAAAATTGGGAAAGGGGAGCACCTAAGTCAGCAGTGTTGCCAGAAAGTTATTGCCAGAAGATCCCCTTACACAGTTTCACAGGCAGCTGAATCAACATAATGGAAGGGAAAACTGTGCTAAGGGAGTGCATAGACCTTTTAATCCAGCCTTGTCTGCATAAAAGAAATATGCAGAACTGCATTAAATTTTTATGCTCTGTGTAGTACCCTGGTTCCAGATACTTCCTTATTGTTTGTATCAGAAAGCACAAAGGGACACACAAAGGGTTCAGTTTTCAAGAATAACCTCACTGACTGATAGAACGTGCCTAATTTCTGAATCTGCAACTTTTTATTTAGTTAATGAATGAGCTTTAAAGCAAGATATACTGCATTTAGCAATACTAGCATAATACAAAAGTATGCTAACATTGAAGAACTGCTGGTAGTTCTATGTTCTCCTACAGGTTACAGCATACTCACAATGCCTCTGACAATTTTCTAGGCTTTAACTCTTTATCTTCATGTCATATATGAAAATCAGAAGACAACATGATTAATCTGAATAGCAAGTTACCATGAATCAGTCTGTCACTGGTTAGCACAATTTTTTTTTCCAAAACACATGTAGGCAGAGTAAAAGATGACAGCATACAGAAAAAACAACAGCGTTCACAAAGAATCTTACGCCTTCACAACAAAAGCGGGGACATATTTTCCTCCTCCTAACAATCGAGCCATTGGGAAAACTTCACTACCTTTTTCAATGTCTCAAGTTTTTTCTCTTTAAAAAACAGCATAACAAGTTGCAGTGAAGGCTTCTTAACTGAAAATATCTTTGTGCTAGCTTTTGTTATATTTAATATGCAGCTGTTGAGCCTCGTAATAATTTAATTGAAGAAAGTGTATAGTCTCTTTTTTTAGAAAGATGCACAGATCTAATAAAGAGACCCTCTACAAAGAGCGAACTACAAATTTTGCAACACTAGAAATTGATAATAAGCCTCATGACTGCAGGGTTAATTTGCTGTTAAAGCTGCTTATGTAGCAGTCCTATGAGTATATATCCTGAGCCAGAAGAAAGTGTCTAATGAGTAAGGAAGTGCAATTTCACATTCTTTCCCACCTAAATAGCTCTTTTTCAGTCACATTAAATACTGGCCTTCAGAGGGAGAGAAGACATTAACTAATACTTGAACTTTAGACATGTAAATTAATACTGGCATAAATGCTGAGTATGTGTTCAGCCCTCAATGCTGAATTTCCTGGGGGCATTCAGCCGCTTCTCAGATAAGGCCAGGCAAGAACTTTGACCTCATTCGTTGATAAGAAAGCACAACACTTTGTAAAGTGGATCATATACATTTGTCAAGCAGTAGGATGCTTTGCTACTCATCAGATGATACTAAATTAATAGCAGTGGCCATAAAAATTACCATTTTCAGCACATAACTTACTTAATTACATCTTTTTCTCTTTAAAGAGCTCAGCATTTTAATTTCAGCTTTGTAGGAACTCTTCTATAAAAAATAAAGATGGTCAATTTTAATTAATGTTTTGGAAGCATAGTAATGCTCATTATGGTGTGTGCCCTGCATAATGGGTCATTCTGGCAGCATTCTCTTTTAAAATCCTAACAGATAAAGGTATTATAGAAACATATCAACATTTCTGAATATTTACCTGCTAGCTAAACAACCAAAACCTGTCCTTGTATTGTTATTTCTAAAAAGAGTTCTAGTTTATTTAGTATATGAAGAGACATTATGAAATTTCTGGTTTGGCTCTACATTCAGAAGAGAAACGGTTATATAAGGAACAGAATAAAATAATCTTTATACGTGTTTTTTTCCTAATACTGTGTATATACAACAAATAAATAGGATTAAATTACTGCACTGCTAGTATATTCAAGGCCAGGAGACGGAATGTGTAAACGAGCACATGCACACACAAACTTACTAATCTAAAAAACCAAAACAGACTAGAAATAAAATTAATTGCCACTACAGATATTTAACAGCCTCATTATAGATAATTTGCCTATAATTTATCTGTAGCCACTCTTATTTAGTCCTTGTTTTCTTTCAATTGGTGTTTTTACAAAATAATATTTTTCTTCTTATTAAAGCAATAGAAAAACAACATGCAACCCACATTGGAAAGAAAATGAGACTGTGACAAAGATATTTCTAGCTAAAATTGTAGCACAAGTGTGATTCTCACACCATGGGCTGATAATTGTCTTTGTGAAGGTGAAGTAAAAGACTCCAGGTTACAGTAGACAAAACCCTTCCTTTGATGCTACTGCCTCATGACCCAGTTTTTACTCTCAGCTACAGTACTGCAACTTCTCTGAAAATTATATGCTTGGAGCAATTATTTCTTAAATTAAATGCAAAAGTTAGAAGAAGGTTCAAGTCAGGAGAAGATGGTGCCAAATTCATTATACTGTGAACATGTTATTCCTGCATTTGTTCAAGGAAGGATAAACAAAAAGGAAAATCACATATTTTCTGAATCTTAAATAAACATAGTAGAGCTGTGTAGACATACTTGCAAGTCCCAACAGTTGATAAATACACAAGTCACATGCTTAAAAACTTTCTTGAAAAGTTTGTGGGTTTTTTTAATGTTAGCCTTGCCTCTTCTTTTGATTTTTGAGCAGTCTCCCTGCAAGGGTATAATTACCTCCTACTGCAGTAGATCTTCTGAATAGATCCATCAGAGACTGTAAAAATGCTGCTGCACACCTTGAAATTTCTCCCCAAATCCCGATATTGTCATTTTGGAAATTTGCTCTCCCGGCCTCCCCCTCCCCAGGCACCAACATGGCCCCTCAGCCCTCTCCACCCAGTTCCGCCCACCTGGGGTGCTCACCTCAGCTCCACCAGCAGCTCTGGAGGTCACAGCCGCAGGAGTGGCATCCCCAAGAAGTAGCTTCCAGCAATTTCTGTGGGCTGCCTGTTTCTCCAGCCAGGTTGGGGTGGCTGCTGCTGCTCAGTGAGCGGCTGAAGAGGCATTTGGCATTTTGTGGGGTCAGCCTTCAGGGTGAGGGAGGAAAAGCAGCCGCCTCCATTGGGGAGGTGGGACAGGGCAGCGCCAGCACCTGCAGAGCAAGGAGGTGTCCAGAGCCTCTGAGATGGTCCCAGAATAAGGGCACTTTCCAGAGAGGCATCCAAGAGAGGCAGAGTTTTGTGACTGTTGAGGTGGTGGCAGCTCTCCTGCTGAAGGAAGCAGGGAGGCTTGAGGCGCTATTTCTGACAGGAGGATACCTGCTGCGTTCCCCTCAGTCGCTGCCCTTCCCCTCCCGCCCTCCCTGTCTCCCCACAGGCCCCGGGGAGAAGCGAGCACCCGGCCTGCAGCTGTGGTGAGCTGGGGGCCGGCCGCAGGTGTGTTCCCTTCAGCCTGTGGAAAAATCACTTGAGCAGCTTCCCCTGAGTGCGCTGTGGCCTGAGACGGCCCTGCACCCTCTGGTTGTTTGACTCTGGGCCCGGCTCAGGGATGGTTTTCCAGCTCCTGACTGAGCACGGTAGTGGATGTAGAAGAGCGGGTGGTGGCAAGGTCTCCCTATGCCCTTCATTGCTGAGACCTTTATGCTTACACTTCCCTGCGGCAGGCATGAAGAGCACGCCAGAACCGCAGCTGCAGGGAGCGGCATGACTGAGCCTTCGTCAGCATTTATCTGCTTCGGTACCTGGCGCTCGGCTGTCGACAGACATGGCAGCACGTGAGAGCTTTCCAGCTCAAAGGGAAAGGGTGCAAGCACCATGAAATTTTGCTCTTATGTTTACCACAGTGCGAAAGGGTTTGGTTACTGTACACCTACGTGCATCCCACATAATGGAGGCAGGTTTCACCGTCTCTCTGCCTATACCTTTCCATTCCATAGATGGGGGCAAAACATTTCCCTCGCAAGGATGCAGTGAACATTAGTTTACTAATATTTGTTGCAGCTATCAAGCTGAATGCATACCAAGTCAAATACCTTGCCCCGCCAGCTGTCTGTTTCATGTTTTTCCTTTACGTGGTAATGGTGTTTTAGGAACAGGTTCTCTTCTGCAAGGGATTTCACACTGTTGTGACTCCTTCAACTTTGGTACACATTTTTGAGTCATCAGTGTAGTGTATTGGAAGTATATGGCGTGTTCTACTGTACAGAATGTGTTTGGAAAAAAAAATTGCAAAATCAGCAGTCTCGTCAATTTCCTCCCATTTTCTTGGTTTCTGTAGTTTGAGAAAAGGCAGATGTTTATTTTTTTTCTAATTCTAGATATTTTTCCCTCACAAAGGTGGCCCTGGCTCTGGCAAAGGTAGCCAATGTGAACAGTTAGCCAAGAAATACGGATTTACTCACCTGTCCACTGGTGACCTTCTCCAAAATGAGTTATCGTCATTATCAGAGAGAAGTAAATTGATCAAAGACATCATGGAATGTGGTGAACCTGTGCCTGGCGTAAGTGATGCTTTTATTTGGGGTCCTAATGGTTAAACAAAGGCAGTGATAGGTATTGTGTAAAAGGATGGAAATAAGAGATTAGAGCTGATGATTCCCGTTTAAGTAAAATTAATCTGCAACTTGAGGGATAATTTTCCTTGTTGCCAGATCTGTGGCACTTTCTATGCCAATATTTTTTTACATTTCAGACTTACATAGGCAACGAAGTAGTCATGAAATACAGTGAGACAGGTGCTGCTCCATGCATTGCAAAATGTAAAAATAAGTACAGGAAACAGAAACTTTCTGTCCATTTTATAGCTTCACATTTCAGATTCAGAGCCGGTCCTCCTGGCAGCTGTTCTAATTTACAATACCTGCAGCACTTCCCCGCAGAGCTGGCTGACATCCCAGAGTAGCTGGACTGCAGTTTAATGGGGACCGTGAAGGCAGGGTGTGTTGTTCTCAGCTGGACTTGACTTCTACATGGCGAGTCTGCAGCCCCGGCTCTTGGTGGGTCTGCAACGAGCGCAGCTAGATCGTAGGATGCGTTTGTTAATGAATGATACTGGGAAGTGCTGCTCAGGGGCAAGTAAAAGCTGTGCTGAGGCTTGAGTTTGATTGCTTTGCTCTTCAGTGCGTTTGGTCAGATGGGTCTCTTATCACTTTCCATGTAACATAATTATATCAATGACACAGCAAAATGCAATCAAGTTGGAAAATGCTGCCGCAGTACTCCAAAGTTTCACAGGTATTAACATAACTTTTTAAACTATGAAATATTCCCAGCTATCTAGAGGACACACTGGGAACTCATGGATAGGTTGCAACACTAGATTTGTGTAGCATAGCTGGTCCTGAGAGATGAAAAAATAAGGTGCCCTGCTACCTGCAGGGCAAGAAAAACACCTGCATTCACAGGACCTTCTTTTAGCAAAATTATGCAGTTTCTAAGGGCATAGGACTAAAGTCAATGTAAGAAACAAAGGTATCAATTTTTTTTAGTAATTAACAAAGTAACTCCCTTTCTTTCAAATGCAGGGTATTGTCCTAGAGCTACTGAAGGAAGCCATGGTGTCCAAGTTAGGGGACACAAAAGGATTCCTGATCGATGGGTATCCCCGGGAGCTGAAAGAAGCAGAGGAGTTTGAGAGCAAGGTGATCGTATAATCGTAATGCTGTTATAACTCCTATTAAGATACGACTGCATTTCTGATGCTGCTTGGGTCCCCATCTTTTGCTGATTGCAACAGGGACATGTGAAGAGCCAATCCAACAGCGTTGTGTTGCTGATTGCTGAAACTTTGGCACCCCATCAGTATAGCAGCTTCAGCTTTTCCCCTCACCTACACAGACTCTGTAATACCAGGAATAAAGGCTGATTTTACCCAAATTTAATATAAACCAGGAACAATTCACATTTAGTGGAAAGCATCATTTTTAGAATCAGTTTTCTACTTCTAGTGGATGGCTGCTATACATCTCATGAAAATCTCATCAAGCACTATTTGATGTCGGTTGATGAAAGCATGCGTCTTCACAGTTAATGCCTCTTACCACTGAGCCGGCTCTGCTAAAGCTTGCTGCCACTTCGAAACAGCAAAACACAGATTAAATTTTTGTGATGAGTAACAGGTGGCATAGCCAAAAAAGAGCATTTTGCAAGTGACTGCATGGCAGTTCAGGGTGTTATCGATTTCCTCAGTAAGTGCTAAGACTTACTGAGAAGTCTCAGCTGTACATTTCTCAATCTGCAGAAAATACCCTATATAAGTCCTATGAATGAATTTGCCAGAGTTTAGGAGAAAAGAAGTGGTGAACTAGAGGAAGTAGGTAAGTATATATTCTATCATATTACACTCCACAAATGTCCTACACAAGTTTGTAAGGTAATAAAACTTTAATGAATCATCTGTTTTCTCCCTGAACCTTTAGCTGCTTTATTTAGTTGATTACCACAAAAGCCTAGCAAGATTTAGGTATCAGAAGTTGGACAAAATAATGGGCAATAGGATTTGCTGTAGAAGCCATTCACAGAAATGTTGATCTGTTAGTTCCTTTACTAAAATGCCACAGACTATTAAAAAGACATTGGAGATTTCTTTCATTTTGTGTAGAAGAAGGAACTATTTCTGCAGTGCTGTTTTTCTGGCAGGCACATGTGTCATGTCCTGTGAGCACTGCTGTATGCTATAAAGTAGGACTTTAGAGATTGGAGTGTCCTGGACTGAGGCATTGCCAGGCGAACAAGTTGCGATGCATCCAGTGCAAAAGCAGAGCCCCTTTCAGTTCCCATAGATGCCATAGCAGCAAAAGATTGTGTAGTCCTGAGCTGCATTTGACATTTGGATTAAAATACAGGGACCCAAAGGGATAATTTTGAATGTGCAAAGTCATCCCTGTTGTATCCATGGATCCACTTCAGTTTTCACAGGGTGAACTTGGCTGGCTGTAAGCTGCTCAGTAAGGCTGTGAAGTTTTTTTAAACAAGTCATTATTGAGATGACACTTTGCAGTTCTTTCTAAAGGGCGATGAGAAGTTCTTCCTACATTATAATTGAATGAAAAGAGGTGGGCATCAGGCTTTATTAATTAATGGCAGCAAAGTGCAAATGAATAATGCTACATATCCACATGATGTGTAAAAAGCATTGTAATTGTTAACAAAGAGTTGTTCTATTTAGAAGACATCGGGAATAGTGCTTATACTTAAAAGCTTGACAGCCCTAAATAGAATTAGCCAAGCAGACACAGCTTATTCTCCAGCCAGTTTTGCCCAATTCATTTCTATGATATAATTGTACTTTTACCTAGCCATAATGCTAGAGAAGCACGTCTCTTGTTCCCTCCTCAGTCTTTCTGCTATGTGAGAAGTAGAAAACAATATTAAATTATAAGTTCCACATCACCAGGTGGAAGTTACCCAGTAAGACAAAGACCCAATACATTAGACTTGTTTGGCTTCCTGCAGATGTCCCCACAGCATGCATTATTTAAGCTACATTGTGTCAGGAAAACAGTAATTTAAAAAATAACCACCAGTAGTAATATCTGATAGGGGCATTAGTTTTACTTTTTGCAATTTTTAGCTCAGAAGAATGACATTTCTGTAACATTTTGAATTCCAGAGAATAGCAACATGGAAACTTTTAAGAGAACCACATAGATTTTTCAAAAGCAAATTGGACTTGGTCTGTCAAACGATACTATTATCTGATCCTACCAGTCAGTAGACTCCTTCAAATCCTCATTGTAAGGCAATGATATACCTGATTAAAGGAATCATTCCTCTTTTATTCTATTATAATTTAGAACAGACCATGGAATTCCTCATGTGGAGCTGTGAGGAAATAACTTCTCACCATACTAGTCCAATTATACAAAAAGGACTTTTGTTTTAATCATTGATTAAGCCCACAACTTTTTTAACTTCTTGATCTAAGTCTCTTGCACTGTGAAAACTGCCTTGTTGCTTTTTTTAATCCCAAAACCCAATACTGCTGCTGCTAATAGCATTAATGTTTTCTGAGCTGTGTGGAAAAAATGGATGGATAAAAGCCTGTCATTGAACTGTCCGACATAATCCCTTGGCTTCAGCCGTCTCTTAGAAAGTCATTAAGGTAGTAGAAAGGTCAACATAATCCAGACATCCTCAGTCAAATGCAGAAGGCCTAACACGAAATATTTACCTTTAGAAATATATACCCTTCCTTTAAAGGCTCTCAACAGAGGCAGCAATGGCAACTTCCATATATCAGTCATTTAGACTTTCTTTGCTGTAGCCATGGTAAAAGCATGAATTTCTAATGGTCACTAGTGTGAAGAACAGTTGTCTTTTCTGAAAACTTCTTGCTCTTTCCTGAAAGACATTCGCCAAATCTCTGCTAGAAAGGGAAGGAATGAGAAAAAGCCTGAGAGTATCACTGAAGGATTTAATACATAACCGCATGGAAAAATTATCACATTACTTATCTCTGATCCTGTAGCACCTTTATTTTAGTTGATAGAGTCGAGTTTATCCCTTCAGACTCAGCCCAACAGTTATTGCTCAGACAAAACCTTGTGTCAGAGAGAGCTGTGCTTGAGCAGGGTGCATGACAAAGTGTATTGCAAGATTTATGCTAAATGACGTGCATATTTTCCACCCTCTCAGGGAAAGAACAATGGGGATTTGTGTTTACAACCTTTAGCTTTCTCCTAAAATATTATAAGGAACATTTTGGTCTTTCTTGCCAGTTCTTTTTCACCCATAAAGTACTGCAATATAGACACAATTATTTACTATCCTTGCCAAGGCCTGGGAATAAAAATAAATAAATCCGTATTTATTTTCTTTATAGAAAAGAGCAGGCTCTTCCTTACGACTAGTTTGGCACTAGCAAAAAAGCACTAAGTGTTGGGCTTCTCATAGAATTTGGAAATTACTCACCAATTTGAAAATATAGAGAAATACATCACATCCTTCCTTTATGCCATGGGTAGTAATGATGGAGAGTTACACTGCAAATATTGACATAAATTAGTCCATGACATAAAGTAATTCACAGGGTGTATTCCTGTGAATACATCCAGTAACAAGCATTTGATGGTGTCCCTGAGATTGTCTGTTGCTGCTCGTTTCCGTTTCAAGTGAGCACGCTTTAATTTGGACATTTCCTTCTATTGCCTTTTGAAATTGTAAGCTATAGTTTACCTGAATGAAAATATACTCTTCACAGATTGAACAAAGCAAAGGCTAAAAAAGTAACTGCGTCAAGCATTCCATGAGTCCAGTGCTGTTTGCATCAGCCTTTTATCAAACAATTGCAAATAATGGAAAAACTGACAGTCTTCAGTCCAAGTAGCCAGAATTTTTCTGATCATAACTCTTTTTCTCTGTATGTGTAGAGCCCAATCAAGCACAGCCTTGATCCTAAATACTGGGATCTCTTAAGTGCCACTACAATAAGAGGTGTTTGTTAATAAGCATAATTTCTGCATAGACAAATACAAAAGTAATTTGCTAATAAATTCCTTCATGACTCTTTCGGTAGCATTTCATTTTAAAGTTGTCCAAACAAAATCAATTTTACCAGGCCAGTGGTTTGAATACTTATTGTTTTTCTTTGTCTCTAGATTGGGGAGCCAAAACTTGTGTTCTGCCTGGACTGCTCTGCAGAAACCATGAGCAGTCGCCTTCTGATGAGTAATCAGAGCAGTCAGCACTCTGATAATGCCAAAACCATCAAGGAAGGAATTGAAAGCTATTATCAAGCATCAAAACCTGTGATTGCATACTATGAAAGGAAGACACAGTTATGCAAGGTAAATTTCTTGACCTTTTGAATTAAATTATTGCTTTTTACTTCCATTATATGAGCAGTATTTGGAAACTACTGACACGACACGATTTATGAACTGTATTGGATTCTGCACTTTCCAGTTTGTTCTCATCTTATACTTCCCTAATTTGTTTGCAACTTCTACAGACTTTTGAGTTCCACAGTACACTTTGAAAGACTAAAAACACAGATTTATACTGAGTCTGAGAACATATCCTGAATCACAACTTCATCTGTATAGAATCTCTTATTAAACATTAATGCTGGAAAGCTTTTCTTTAAGTATTAGGATTTATTTCTCTATAAGGACTTTCAAAGTTAGGATGAAAGATTACGTTAATCCAAAGCCCTTTAGTTAAATTTACAAAACTGACAGTGTCTATCCTGAAATAAAACAGACCTGCACACAAGAAAGGTCTTTCTGCTGGAACAAATTACATAGTTATATTAATTTCAATGAATTACCTCAGTTTACACCTGCTGAGGATGTGATATTTAAAGCATTCTTTTTATTCTCTAATCAATATTTTACAGAGAAGCAAGAAAAATTTCATCAGTGCAATTAACCAATGCATATGCTGGCACATCTGTAAACGCATTTATGTGGGATATTTTATATATTTCTCTGCTCCATTTTGGCAAACTATCCCTGATGTTCAGCTACAGAAAAATCTAATCCTGCTGATCCTTTGTGTCCTAAAAGGGAAAGAATCCAGTAATAGTTTCTGGAAATATTATGGAAGCTTTTTTCTAGAGGCTGTAGCAAACATGCAAATCACATATCCCAAACCTTTCTCCTCTGCAAAGTCCTCAAAAAGGAAACATGCAGCTAATTTATGCACCCATATCCTGACCTGAGAACAGAGTAAATGACAGTTCTGAGAAAAATAATACTCAAAGGGAGAGTCCTGATTCACGTCGTTTGCTAACTCCACAGTAAGTGCACAGAAGACAAACTCTAGAGTGGCAGAAAAAAAATCCCCCAATTACTTTTCTCCTTTAAGCTTAAGAATGATCGTCTGGTTTTATTTGGTTGGGTTTTTTTTGTCGAGCTACCTTGCCAACATTGCAGGGATGCATCTAATTAAGAATTCAGTACAATACACCAACACAGTGCGATGCAAAGGAAAACAGAGCGCTCTGTATCTTAAGATCTTATTCCAGTGAGCTGTGTCTACCACAGTGTTTCCCTTTTTGAAGCATGAGGGAAGTGACAGCCCCAAAGAGAATGAAAACACACTAAACACTTTCACACAGATTTTGCATTCGTGTTCTGCCTTATTTCACTTGATGTGGACTCTCCTTGCCCTTCCTTAATACTTCTGCTGCAAGTTTCTGCTCCATCTCCTATGCAATCTATGCAATGGTAAAACCTGCCGTCTTTTCTTGAAAGCTTATAGCTCATTAGCTCCTTAAGGGACTTGCCTAGTTTTTGGGTCAGAACTGGTATGTGCTTTGCACTCCTTTATCATTAGTTTTTTGGGGGAACTGACATTGTGTGTTTGCATGTTAGAAAATATTCATCGATTGCTTTAACAGTGTTTACACTGTTTCTCTTACAATGTCTGTACAGTGTCTGTACTTGCCTCTGATGAATGTAGGTGTTCAATGCACTTCCATCTTCTGGATGGAACTATTGGGTATGAAAGCTCTGTAAAATCAGCTTTATAAACATTATCATGTAAAATGTCCTTTTAAGGTTGAAAAATGCATCCTGGTTTTCTTGAACACAGGTACTCTGTATTGAAATGTCTACCTCATCAGCTTTTTACTAAACTGGTAAAATACACATCTGCTATCAAAGATGTGATTCCATTATGGATTTAAGTAAAGTAGGGAGATGCCCACTCCCCAACCCTTCTGATGTGGCCGAGTACCTGTTCAGTTATTTATCAGCATTTAGAGAACACTGCCAAAATGCTCAACAGAGGTAGGCTTTTAAAATTAATCCTGCCAGGCTATCCTTGTCACCCTCAGCCGGCCTTGGGTACAAGCCTGCAGCCCTGGTGCCTGCACAGCAAAGAGCAGAAGAAAATGTAGTTTTCACACAAGAAGCACGTTAACGTTTTATTGTTCATGGGTGAGAGAAGTGATTTTTTTTAGTCAAGTGGTGTTGAACAGTTGTGGGAATCTCTCTTGAAGTTTACTTTGCACCTACAGTCAAAGTGGTCTGAGCACTTTTTACACAGGGCAATTGACTTCAATAGCTATTCCGATCCCAAGATTCCTTATCAGTTCTGCAGTGAACAGTGCTGGCATAAAATTTAAAAAATCAGCTTTTGGAAATACACTTAATACTGTGAAACAAAGTCATTTCCTGTCTGGAAGAAATGCTTTTTTAGGAAATTTTTCTAGGCAATTATCCTGGATAGGTGAACTCAGCGAGTTTAATCATACAGTCTGACTTGGTCAATGACACAACTCAAGCTTAGTCACCGGCATAGCGGCGTCCTTCCAGTGCCCAGTCCTGCTTTGAGCGGGACGTTGGACTAAATGATCCACTGAGGTTCTTTCCAACCTGTATTATTATCCTGTAAATGCACATCTTACAAACCTATACATTATTTGGCTCAACAATTTGAAGAATAAAGACAAATTAAAAACAGTTAAGACCTGGTCAACAGCTGTTTTGAAAAAAAAGAGAACTAGATAACGCAAAATGTGTAACTGTTAGCTATGTGGGAAGTTAAGAGAAAATGGACATTGAGGTTTACAGTTTTTAAAACTATTTTAGCGGTGAATATGTGTAAGCTGCATGTGTTGAAGAAAGCAGAGAGTAAAGGGGAAGTTTGCAATTCCCAGGACATGGGGTTAGTTTCTTATTTATAGCAACATATTTTACAGGCTGCTAAGCATTGACATTAGCAGCCACTCTGATGTTCTCTGAATGACGAAAGGAAATTCAGGTGGAAAGCAGAAAAACTATCAGTACTTCTGACTGCATTTTTTTTGATGTGGGTTAGGCTAAAACAGTCCTTGGTTTTTGTTATTTGTAATATCATATACATACACAGAAGACTGAGAATTTACCTAGAGGCAGTCTCACATGTTTAATGTTTTTCTTCCTGATTTTAATTATGTCATGATTTGGGCTGGACTGGCCACTGAAACGAACACAGATGCTCTCCCCCACCTCTCTCTCCAGGGAGAAGAGGGAGAGAGAGAGAAATTGACTTATGAGTTTAAAAAGAAACTGAACTACTTTAATGAAATATTAATAATAAAATAAAATGGAAATAATGAAATATGTACAATATATACAAAACCGTATCAAGCTCCCAGGATGACAATGACATCACCAGCAGGCATGAGGGAAGTCCCAGACTGGACTCGGTGATGGACAGGAACTAGATTCCAGATCTGGATTCCAGAACACACGGATCAGGATCACAGGCAGACAAACAGAGTCCTCCTCGGACACAGGCCATTGAAGAAAGAGAGCTGCCTCTTTGATCCTTCAGCTTTTATACTGAGCATGAGGCAGATGGGGTGGAATAACCTGTTTGTCAGTTTTGGGTCACCTGTCCTGTCCGCTCCTCTCCACAGGTGTGACCCCTCTACACTTTTCCGCTTCCGACCCTTCAACGGGGCAAGTAACAAAGTTAGCTGCCCTTGGTTTTTATAGCAATAAGTATAAGCAAGAGCTTCTCTGCATGCCATGCCTGGGCATAAATTATAAACAATCAGGTCTTATCACTCTGAGAGTGAACAGTGTCTTAAAACTATGCTGTTAATTTTCAGAGAGTTCAGTTAGTTAGAAGAGGCTTAACTGAGAAGTAAGATTACTGAACAGAAAATTGGTTCTGTTTTACCTCAATCCAGGACAAATTATAACACCACGTTTTCAGCTTTGTGAATCTGTTCATTCCTAAGTGGGTTTTATTACCGTCCAACATTGACCAGTGCTGGCTGAAGATGTTACAGCTCCCATTAAGATGCTGCTGCCTTTATAATTCTGCTCACTGAAAGGACTGTGTATGTGTTTCCAAATGCATTTTGGGCAAAGCCACCAAAGCTAACGTACAAGTGTTGATTTGAAGGCCCCTTAAAATAAATGATCGCATCTACATTCATGGATTTTTTAAAATAATCCATGGACCTTCATGTAACTACAAACCAGAGACTTGTGCACGATTTTTCTCAGGCAAATGGTAATAGTGATAGCAGGTGGGTAATTTTTCTGTCTTTTGAAAGGTTGTCAGAGAATCATTAAGCCTGGTAGGTAAGTAGGTGGGGAACAAAGGAACAAGTGTTTCTGTATCACCCCCCTGGGTGGCTTGTGACCCATTAGATGAGACACCAGCCTAGAAAGGCTCATCAGAAACCTTAGCAGGGGATTATAGATAAAACACAATGGTAAATTCACGCCAAATGCAAACAGGTATCAGCGCAGCATGTTTCCACCAGGTTTCCAGACACCTTGACCTGTTGCTCTGAGAACCAGGTACTGCACTGTCTCAGAGAGGTTTTTAACACTCCTTTTAATGACAAAGATATAAATGTTAGTGACAACACAGCTGAACTTGACTGACCTTCAATAAGAAGCTTCTAACTAGTGAGTTTATTCCAGAGTCTCTGTCTGTCTGTCTGAAAACAGCGGTCCTCAGCCATCCTCTCTACAGACAGTTGGGGTTTTCTCAGTGGCGGTATACGTTTAGGGTTCTAAATCCCAAAACCTACAACAAATGGAGATTTGGTGACAGAAAAATTAATTGGCTGATGATTACTCCAGTGATTTTTCATGTGAGCTCATTAAGTTTCTCTGGTTTTGAAGTTACCTAAAGCCATAGTGGCATTTCAAAACTGGAAGCACTACAGAAAACTGTATCTGGATCTTGCTTATGTGAGAAGACAGTAGTCTTGAATAACCTTGAAAACAGCTCTAATTTATGAGGTTTGTTATAATCTGAGAAAAGAAATACACAGTTTTCACTCCTGGAGCTGCAGAGACTGTCACTGAATTATTGTGGTACTAGCTGTGAATTATTGTCACATTAAGTTAGTTTTGTGCCACGACTTTAAGTTAGTTTTATGAATTGGACCTTTGTTATTTAGGAGGCCAGCACGGGAAGCACTGGGGCTGTCATTAGTCACACTCATCCATATTTTACTGTGACTGTTAGGAAGGCAGCGTTCCAGCCGGTCATAAAGGGCAGCAGTTTCCACGCTCAGAAAGCTCATTCTTCATACCAACTGCCTACATCTAGACCTGAGTATCGGTCCCAGTTCTAGAAGAGGTCGCCAAAAAGCCAATGGCAATCAGCTGCACTGATTAGGTTAGATCGGTTATTCAGTGCAGATGTATTTATGGAATAAAGAGATAATAAAAATACATATTAAGACAAGAGGGCTTTGAGACAGCTGTGGCCTTCACCCTGTGTGGAGTAGATTTCCTGTGGGATAGCAAGACACAATAGGTGTCTTGGCAGTTGAGATGGACAGAACAAGCTGCTTTGTAGCAGCTGAGATGGGAGTTGCGAGTTTTATTCTAATCGGAGAAGGCAGGCATTTGTTCCAAAATGGTTCACTATTCCCCTTTTCGCTTTGCTACTAGTAACACCCTCCTAAACCCTTTGTTTCTGCGGCACAGAAAGCTTCTGAAAGACATGCAGCCCTTGTTTGAGAACTGACCTTTCCAAGGCCCCACCTGCAGCTTCACAAACCATTCCAGCAGGTGTGTGCTTCAGCATTACAGAAAGCAGCCATGTCGGCAAACGGCAGCGTGACAGAGAGCAAGGGAAGCAAGAGAAGCGTGTCCCTGAAAGCTTGCCCTGAGGGGAGAGGGCCATTCAGCTCAGACTGTAAGATACCCTTGCAGCGAGTCCAAGGGGACTGAACCTGGTCAGGCATGGCTCCTCAAAGGCTGGCAATTTCCAGTGCTGGAATGGCTGTGCGTGGTGGTAGACTGGCCGGGTGTGCCAGCACGTCTGACAGGATGCAACAAGGGACCAAACCTTGCAGCATCTGTGGATGCCACCAAGAGTGAAACCAAGCTCTGGAGCGTGAACGCGATCCCTCGCTGGATCTCTGCAAGGAGCAGCTGCTGACTCCCACACAAGACTTAGCACCAAGGGACTTAAGCGTACATTGAGTGCAGTCAGGCTGTGCAGGAGCTGGCTGCAAGGCAACATGTATCTGAGAAGAATTTCATGGCTTATTTCAAAAATACATTTTTTTTTGAGTTTGAAATTCCTTTTATTCTCCTGCAGAACAAAGAGGTGGCAGAAAGCGTGATGGTCAGGAAGAGTCCCCTTCAAACATTACAGTTGTCTGGCATCCTAGTCAGCAACTTGGAGATGAAAATGCAGCACATATAGTTCAGAAAAGCAGGCTTTAGCAAAGTTGCCGTGTGTCCAGTTAAATGTGTGCACACTCCACGGCATGCAGGCACGAACAACTAAGCATGGTGAAGCAGGGAGGAAGCTTGCTTTTGAGCAGAGAATCAAGGCTCTCACCAGGCATTTGAGAGGAACTGAATAATCATCAGATGCAATCTGCGTGGTGCGCACAGCCAGCATGAAAGCTTCTTCTGACACCACTGTGCAGGCAAAAGACAGCTCTCCTGCCTCAAGTGATGACCTGCGTGATGCTCACTGCGTGGGATGGACGTGAAACTCAGCGCTCCGAAAAGCTCGGTGCTACGTTCTGTTTTCTGGGGAACACACAGAAGAATTACTGGCTGCAAACATCATTCCTCTTTGCTGGAACACAGCTCTCTGCCTCAGCATAGGAGAATAAATTGGTCTTCTTTTTGTTGAAGTCAGTCATGAAAAATAAACTTGAGCAACCTGGACAACCTCAGGCCAAAACAGGATCTTTGGGGTCTTAAAGAATTTCTTCAATGAAAGTGAGTTCTTGTACAACAAAACCGGTGCCGCTATAAAACATGTGTGGCCCAAAGGTCGTCTTAAAACCAGGACTAATTGACCAAGCTTGCACATACAAACCCACGGAAACACAACTGCGCTACGTTACGGCCATTTGAAAGCTTTTAGGTCAGTCACAGCATTACGTGCTCTGACACTTTAGATGACAAGAAACAAATTAACAAGACAGTGCTATTCATCTCATTAATGGTATGATACTGACGTTACTCTATTAGGTTTCTTTTGGAGGGTATTAAATGTTAAAATAGTTTTAAAGATCTTTGGAAACTGTCCTGTGTATCAAAGGTGTAATTTTACTTTAAAACATGAGTACTTGGGAGAAAGAGCTTAAGCTCCCTCATTTGATTAATGTACTTTGCTCCCGATGATGGAGCCTACAGAATCTTCTCACATAAATCTGTGGCAACAGAGTGAATAAGTTGGTTTATGGAAGCTGCCCCTCCACGTTAGCATGCTTATAACGTGAAACGGAACAACTTTTATTTTATATTGGACAAGTTTTTTGTGCCAACATTTAGATTCTGAGGTAATTCTTTGTAACAATCCAAACTAATGTTTTTTGCTTCACAGGTTGATGCAGAAGGAACGCAGGAGGATGTTTTTCTGGAAGTCTGCAAGACAATTGACTCTTTTCTGAAAAAGGAAGAGGCTGCATTTTCTTTTTCAACAGAAGCGCAGTAACGGTGTGTACACAGCTTCACCTCACGTGCACTTGACAGTCACAATTAAAATGCTGTTCAAAGCAATACTGCTTTCTTGAGAGGCATCTGGAATTTGTGCATGCGGTATGTTATTTTAGATGAAATCTTTTTTTCCCTGTTCTGACAATCCACTCCATAGAAAGTGGTGTGTATGCTAACTCTTCACTACGAACTGTGTATCGTTTTATCGGTTGTTTGCTCTTCACGGGTTAAAAGCAGCATGGTGAACAGCAGCTCTGGTTTGTACTCCATGATCTCATACATTTGATTGGAAGTCAGACAGTGCCTGACCAGCAGTGAGCTCTTCAACCACATCATTCACCATTTTGCATATTAAGATTGCTGCACCAAGTTTTCCGTTGGTTATTATTTTCTTTTCATCAACAGTATTAACTTTTGTGGTATCACTTAGCTTGTTCTCGGGTTTTAGTGATCAAAATCTGTTCTCTGTTACGTGCAGCTGTAAGACAGCTGGAATTAGTCAAGCTAGAAGTTAAAATAAACTTTTCACATGTCCCCAGAACACTATTACAACAAGAAGCAGAAAAATTAATTGAAGATACAGTGGAATATTGTAGAAGTCTGTCGATCCATTACGGTGGAGCAGATACCATTTCTGACACAGCCTTGTCTTCTGCTGGGAATTGTAGGGTATTACAAATGATGACTTCCCAGTTTTGTGAGCTGAGGTGAAAATAATGATTGTTTTGTATAGTTCAATGTGCAATCCAGTAACTATCCATATTAATAGCAGTTTTGCTATATTAATTAAAGTCTACATTTAAAGTTGACTATGAGACGGAATGTATGAAGATGTCTTTAAATCACACCGCGGAAGTATTTCAAATGCAAAATTCAGATCATCATCTGTTGTCTTGTACTGGCATTGCCAAAACTGGGGGGAGGGGGGGAAAAAAAAAAAGGAAAATGTCAGGGATTATTTGATTCCTATTGCTTGCGTCTTTAGTAAGCCATTTCTATCTGTAAGATCTGCAAAAAAGTAAAAGTCATACCGTATTTCCATTAGGTTAACCAAAATATTGTGGAGTTTCTTTGGTATTCTGATAGCTAAATAAAGCTTGTTTGACATTCCTGTAAAGTAATTGCATCCTCTTACTGGAACTACTGGATGAATTCACAGTTGAAGTGGGTTGCATGATTGCTCTTACTGTCAAAGTTGTACTTTATGCAGCAGATTTGTATTTTTAAAGTTACCTTTCTTGTAATGAAGACATAATACAAATAAAACATACAAAAATGAAGAGTAATGATTTCTGTTACAGATATGTGGGTTTAATCCTTTTAAAGCACAGTACATGACTTGAAAATATAGCTCAAATCAGCATGCTTACAGAGTATGTCCTTTTTCCACTCAGGGCAGATTCTTCTGTTTTCTTTTTCTTCCTTGGCATTTGCCCTGTAAATGCTAATTCAATTATTTTTTAAGGGAGTGTTTTAGGTATGTTCTTATCCTTCATATCCTGGATGTTCCTTCTTTCCTGGGTCCTTTCATAGCCTACATTTTACCTCTGGTGTTCTAGGAAGTGCATGTCCAGCTCTGGACCAGTGCCATTAAGTGACCGGTAACGTCTGCAGTACAACAGCTTTAAGCAAGAGACTTTGATAACGCATCAGCTTGAGATGGCAGGTGTTTGTAAACTGAGCCTTGAAGCACTAGCAGCTGTCTGGTGTAGGATTTTTTTTTTTTTTAAAAAAGTAAAATATTCTGGAGTTACCATGAAGTTGCAAATTCACCTGGGTAGGTTTTCTGGAGTATTTTTTATTAGTTCTAATCACAATATAAGTTAAAAAGCGTGGAGCATCATTCTTGTGCGGGATGGGAACAAAGGCAACAATGAGCTGCTAATTTTCTTTTTTTTTTAAAAAAAAAAAAATCAAGTTACAAAAATTATTTAACATACAGTTTCAGTTTAATTTTTCTTTCTGCTTCTTCTGGTCTTTCCTGTGGAACAAAACAAAAAAATTCCCATGCTTGATTGGGTGTATGTGCATTAGATATCTATTTGCTTATGTTCATAATGTATGCAAGAGAAATAGCTGTATATGCATGCATATGGAAATATAAATATTTATACATATTCAATAAAAAGAGGACTTATCCAAGAGACTTCTTTCTTGGGTGATTCAGACTTGAAATTCTCCTTCTGCTTCCAATCTCATTCACATTATACCAGGGGTTTTTGTTCTTCCCAAGCTATCCTAAATTGATGACTGAATATTTGCATTTAATCGTATTTTCAGTAATGTACTTTCATTATTTTCTTCCAGTATTTTTTTCAGGATATCAACAAAAAACAAAGATTACCACAGATTCTCTCCCTGGTAATACCCCTTTCACCAACTCCAGCTTCCTCGAAACAGCCTGAATGATGTGGAAAGCACATTGCTTATTGTGTTAGAGAGCCTCTCAGAGCAGTATCTCTTCCAATTAAAAACTAAAATACATCGTGTGCATTTTTGTATTTTTTTAAGGTTTATTAAATTTATCTAAGTATACTAGATACGTGAGATATGTTTACATATGATACTTGCTCAGTGTTTTAGTAACTGTACTGTATTACCTTCTAAATAGATTAAATGCTTAAAATGATTTTTTTCTGAAGCAAAAACCAACTACACCTGAATTTATTGCAAAACTTAATACTGATCAGTTTATAATTAAAGTTGTTAGGTGCAGCCAGCCAATTATCCTTCTTATTGCCATCTTTTAAGTGAACTAAGTTTCTTTTCTAGCTAATTACTCTGAGTATTCAAGTTTCAAAGCAACTGGAAGCCTATTACAGTTATAAAATAATCACGTGTTTCTGAATCACAAGCTATACATTTCAGTAGAAAATATATTAACTAAAATATGTCACAGTAATTACAAAGCTTCTCAGACAATGGTATACAGTGTACCAGGGCTCCTAAAAGCTGAATTTTCTGCAATCTGCAAAGGAACAGTCTGCGAGGAAGATATGAGAAAAGTGAAACGCTAAAGGCGAAGCGTATTTTAGTAGGCGCAAAGCACCATCAGTTCCCATTGAAATTAACAGCAGAGGAAGGCGCTGGGCATCTTGCAGGTCTGCATAGTGAATATTTGTATGACGTATGAAAATGTCCTTTTAGTGTTTTCCATCTTGATTAAAAAGTCAGAACTACACAGAAAGGAAGTCACAGCAAGCATTCTATATATAAACAGACTGTATCCACATAGTTTATTTCTCACAGTTCTCCTGACAATTGAACATTATTAAGAACATACTGTATACACAGATAAGAAGAAACATACAAAATGTTTTAAATGATGCACAACAAAATCCAGCAGTATAAAAGAATGCATGTGAACCCTTGCTCACTGCTCAGGCTAAATTTAATCACTGTTTAAATAGTAATAAAAATACAATCTTTCATGGATCTTGTGCAGACTACAAAAGAGGAAAAATTATTACCATATATATGATTTATATTAGGCAGTTTTCTTTGATGAGTTGTACTAACAACTCCAAATACAGAGGCAGAAGGCTGTGTATTTTATTTTAAAGGAGTTAATGTTGAGTATTAGAGACTTTACACAGTTACTACCACTGGCACTTTTCACCATATTTTGTACACATCACATGATCATCTTATATAACATTACATTTAAAAAATATATCTGAGTGACAATTTTATAACATTCACACACCATGAGCTGGTTAAGGAAGCAATGCCACAGTTGCTCCCTGTAGTGCTTCACTGTTGGTAAATAGAGTTCATCGTGGTTTAAAAAAAAAAAATTAAAAAAATTGAAAGTCAATGTGATTAAGCAGCTCCGATTTAATAAAGGCCTGTAACCAACCATCGCTGAGACAGTGAGTATTTTTTAGAGTACATCCTAGAAGCAAACACTGTCATTGGTTAAAACCTTGCCTAAAGAAGTCAGTTACTGTGCTGAAAACTATTTCACAACAAAACTGCAAGCTACTAAACTGTTTTTATATAAATACTTCATCTCCTCTGGATCTCGTTATAACCAAGTTCTTCAAAGCCTTTGGAATTTACTCTATCTTTAATGTGTGCTCTCATTTCTGGCTCACCCTTTTGTATGTTTTTCTTTTGTGTTTAGATTCACCACCTACAAATGACTAATGTGGTGAAAGAAAAGTCTCCCAGTGAAACCTTCTGCACACTAGGAATGTTCAGCTGCTGTTCAGTGATCTAGAACCATGACAGCTCAAAGCTGTAGTTTGACAAGTACACCCAGGAAGCTGTCATGCTGTGAGCGACATTTCAGGGAAAGCAGAGCCTTTCCAAAATGTGCACAGAATTAACAATGGTGCCATTGTTATTTTTCAAAGAGGATAGTAAGCCCAAGATGGTAGATCTGCTTCCCATGTCATCTATTTGCTGGAAAGTAGTTTGGGTCAAGATAATTGTAACTGGTGCCCTGGGACATGCAGTAGTCTCTGTCTAAAAATGTCTCTGCTCTGTAAATAGGTTCTAACTGATGATCTTCCTTATGAATCTCTGTTTCATGCAGACTGCAAGGGAAAGAAAAAGATAACAGTTTAAAATTCAAATATTTTCCTTATCTTTAACTTTCAGAAACAGTGATCATATTAACAGATTCATACCAAATTTGATGCTATTAATTCATACAGTATAATCTTCCCCACTATTTAACAGTACCAAACCCATCTGTCCGCTGTATTAAAAAAAAATACATATATACACCCAGAACATGCTTACAAAATACATCTCCCAGAAATACAGGCTAAAGTATCTTCCACTTCACCCAACACAGGAGATGCGTCCTATGCTGGAGCAAGGGTTTCCAACATACACAGCAATTAAGCCACGTAGAGAGATTCAAGCCAATTACAAATAACAAGTAGAAGCGTATGCTGCTCACCAGTCAGAACAAGAATCACAGAAATCCAAGGACATTTCTTGAGGGCAGTCTTGGCAGTGCCACCGAACACCCTGGATAGGTTCAATTCCGCAGTTATCACACTGTGAAGCAGATGGAAGAGCATTGAAAAAACAGCAACTGTAATCACGAACGTTAGTAACAGTATACACCAATACACCATATAGAAATGCATGTACACAGCTCTGTTACTACTACCCACACAGCTGAATTCTTCTCATCACAGACCATAATGTATTCACGGATAAAGAAGTCTTCATACAGTAGGAGAGGCCCTCCAGAGCCCTGAGGATTGATCAATTTTTCCCTCATTTTGCTTCCCACTCCCCAAATGCTCCATGTCGACATTTCCCTCCTGCTCAACAAAAGCAGACCTAGTCCTGCCTGCAGTCACTGCTTATCCTCACGTGGCTGGAAGAACTGCTGTGACACAAGCTATAGAAACATCACGTTTGTGTATTAAGTCCAACCATGTGAAATGTCCAAGTATAGATTCCCTTGCCACGGCAGAAGAAAGCAGTGAGGCTAGACCAGTAGAGGCTGTTGATGGGCTGCAAATCAGGACATGACAGGTCAGACTGATTCACTTTCAAACCCGTATTATAGGTGGGCTGGAACGAAGAGCCAGGTGGCTGGGAAGGACGTGGGACAACACATTCAGGGAAAGGAACAGAAGTCTAAAACTAAAGCTGAGCAAGAAGACAAGAACTAATCCCCTGAGAAGAATCAGGGACAACACAACAGCAGCTAAGTGCAAGGAGAGTGTGGCATGAAGAGGAGGAAACAAAGTACAAACGAAACATCGAGACCGGATGAAAAATTCACGATGGTAGAGAAGAGGGGCAGAAATGCAAAGATATTTGATAAAAAAAGAAAACATGGAAAATGCAACATGGAGGCAAGGAGAACTTTTCAAAAATCTAAACTTTGAAGAGTGCTGCAGAGACGGGATTGAAAAGGAAAAAGAAATGTGGGAAACAAGCCTGTGCTCCCACAGCTCATCCTCCATCAGAAACTGAAGTTCCCTCACAGCATCTGTGAAACCCACTCACAGAGCAGCTCGTTCCTGGCCACAACTAATCCACTCAGGGTTACAAACACTTTACACCTTACAGATTTGTCACAGCTGTATCCCCTCCTTCCACAGAGGGCTTTCAGAGTTTGAGGGCTGATAACGTGGAGGGACTAAGCACACTCAGAGATGTTCTCTGACAATATCCAGTTCAGTATAATGCTAAATACTTTACAAAAAATAAAAAAAATAAATGGGTTCCAGTTTTCTCAATTTGAGAACCACGACGGTGGAAGCCCTTGACCTTAATTTCTGTGCTCCAGCTTCCCTCTCTTTCCCCTGTAAAACAAAACTAATGCCATGCCTCTCATTTCTTCAGAAAAAGAAAAGTATTTGCAAAGTGCTCTGATATTATGGCAATGAAAGCCATAAAAAGGCCACGAGGGATTCAATAATTCAATATTCAAAGTAGAGTTTGAATAATGTGTAGTAAATGAGGCTGAAGGCCATGCAGAACCAAAAGTGTTCTGAATGATTGCTTATTAGCTGAGCTCTGTCCAGCCCGTGCAGAGTGAGGCAGCACTCCTGAGGGAAAATAGTATGTAATTATGCAATTTCAGAGCTTACTATAATGCATAATAAAATCATATTCAAATTGCAAAGAAACTTTCAAACTTCGAATGCTTGACACTGCATAATGCCAATTTACTTTTCAGAATAATTTTATGCAGAAAAAGCAACTAGTTTGTTACCTAGGTCTGGTCTGCCTGATCAAAGTTTTGAGTTTTGTGGAAGAAAACACTAACTCAAAAAAACAAAAATAAACTCCAAAACCCCCAAACCAACACATCATGCTAACTTTAAAAAAAATAAAAAGAAAAAGAAAAAAAGGCAAAAATAAAAAGCATCTTGGTAGTCTAACATCATGATTAAATCTGTCAGTGTCAACTAATGAGGCTGTCTTAATTTTCCAGTCATTTTGAACTGAGTATCTTTGCATTCTTATATAAATGGGTATTAGAAAATAAATCTAGCTGCATAACACTAAACAAGGTGAAGAAACTGTTCCAACAAAGCGACCAGTTACACAGAACATCCCTTGCAAACCAGAAAATGTAATTTAGAGAATGCCCTTTCTTTCATGTTGCCTATTAATGGTCGATACTGGGACAACACATTAGTTTAACTTAATGTTTATTTTCCTGATTTCACATAATTGTTGTTTTCTGTCCTAACTTCAACTTCTGCAAGTTATTACTTGAAAGGATTAGGAAGTTCCTACAAAGCAAAAAAAGTATTAATCTATTAGTGTTCTCATTAAAAATCTTTGTCCATTCTTTGGCCTCAGGTGGAGGCAAAATGACTCCAAATTCATAATCAGAGAATCATCATCAATGAACACTGTCAAAACAGAGTGTGGTGTCAAATGGAATTCTATAATGATTTAACCTGGCTCTAGAAATGTATTTTCAAAATATGAATGAGGAAAAGACAGTACGCTTACTAATTTTCATACAATATCAATATTCAGTGAAACCTGAGCTATCGGAAACAGTGAATTACTTACCTTGTTTTTATTAAAGAAAATGAGAGAAAGCAGACACAGTGAACAAGAACTAAGGAACCAAACTCGCTATATTAAACAAAGCCTTTTTAGGAAATCCAAACTGTGCTATCTTCGAAAACTTCTACAATCCACTGAGTAACAGCAGAACAGCTCTTAAACTCACCTTGAATCCCACGTGCTGCACAAATCCACTTTCTGCATGCATCTGCTGGAGTTTCTGTTTCTTCAATTTTTTAAACTCTAACAGTTCTTTGTATTCAGGTAACTCTCGATATGTTATTGGAATACTCTCTTCATCCTGTTCATGGTCAAAAATAAATGAGAAACATTCTTTACTTTAGGAATATAGTAACTAGTAAGACATATATTCCACAAATCACTATGTATGATTAATTACCTTTGAGAAAATGCTGGCAATATATTCTAAGAAACGTACAGGGAAATTATTTTTAAAAACATAGCACTAAACAGTGCATACCACTAACTTACATTTTATTTTGTGTTATTTATACTTTATTATTTGCATTAATACAAAAAGTCATTATCCTATAAACAAGTTTCTTCTGGTGAAGAGCTTAGCTCTCGTATAAAGGAGAGAGAAGTGCCTAACTTTAATTCCTAGTTTTTTTCTCATCTTAGATGCCTAACTGCAATTTGCATATAATGCACTTGTCCATACATTGTGGGCAAAATGGCAGATGCAGTAGAAGACAGCTTTTGTTTAAGACAAAGCTAGTTTATTTTAGTTTTAAATATGTGGCAACAGATGAGAGAACTGAAGTGAGAACTGAAATTTCAAGTCAGTTTTATCAAGTTCATTGATCTTACTCTTTAGTACTCTGTGGAATGGTGTGGAATAATGCTGTTTCTAAGGTTAGTTACAATCACTGTTCTGAAGTACTTTCAAAGCTGTGAAAATATTAAAAACAAAGGACACCCAAAAACTTTTTACAGTTTTAAGAAGTTTTGCACAAACTCAGATTTTTAAAAGACATAAATCAAGACAGTACCAAGCTTCCATTATATGTATTTTTTATTTGAAGACAGTCAATCTAAACAGCATTAACTTCTCACCTTTACCTGTAAGAATAAAAAGTGATAAGAAGCATCATTCCATGACTGGAAGAGCTGAAGTTTCAAAGTTATCCAACTCCTTCACCCCTTTACTTCATGCTGTCTCTTAAAAGCTTAAGAAAATAGATTGCTATTTTTCCTAAACTATGAAAAAGTTTGTCTCCCCGGCATACAACTTCGCCCGAGATTTATAACAAATGGTTCTTTCTGTTTAAAAAAGCGTAACATTTCTATGTTTTCTCATCCAAATTTTCTTCAACAAAGGTCGAGGACCTCTAAGTTATGAGAGGACAGAAGCTCTCATTCTAATTCAGATACCTGTTTCAAGATGTCTATTTAATTGTAGCAGCTGTACTTGGTAGATGTCAGCTGTTTTCAAAGATGACAAGTCTTTATTGATGTAGAGCAGTTTTCAGATCCTATGCTTATAGGAATGTTCAGCTACGGAAAACAACTACAAGATAGTAATCAAAATTCCTCTAATGTAGCCGACACACATAATTTCAATTTCTTTGTAGGAATCCATGAAGATTAAAGAATCTGTATTATTTAGTAATTTTATTAAAGGAAGTGAGGGAGAGACGCTTGTTCTTTACTGTTAAATTTCTAAAGGCCTTATCAATTATCTAATTGCAATTATGAACCTATTTAAAGGACTATACTGCAAATGTTCAAAAAATCAAGGTTAAATGACATGATTAAATTGTGTGGTGATAAGCTACATTCTCTGAATATAAAACAGGGATTCACCTTCCATGCAAATCTCAAAAGTTATTTTTCTGACAAAAACTGCCTGGCACAAAATAACTGTATATTGAATAAACTACGCTGTAATAGCTCCCTGTGTGGACACTTCATTCTGGAAGAGTAAGCAGTTGTATTCTAGAATAATTAGACTACTCACAAAATGAAGGAATCGTAACTCCAAAGTAAATTCACTCTGTTGGGAATAGAGAGTCTTCACTTGAGAATAACTCATTTACACTAAAACCATTTTTCAGGAATGGTTATGCCACTCGAGCTGACTGGTAATATCCAGGCTAAATCTATTGTCTTTACAGGGAAACAGCACCTGGTACTCCCACTGTAAAGAACTCAAAGAAAACCTTTCCTATAATTTTCTTGCTACACTAAATCTCTTCTCCACCATGCTGATGCAAAGTATTTTTCTCCAAGACAGTGACTGTCACTAAGAGACCTGACTTAACATTAGAACAGAAACCTGTATGTTCATTTTCAATATAGTTCATGATCTCCTTTTTCTTCCAAATTGCTTCTATTCTACACTGATAATGGGCATCTTTTTGGTAACTGAGCTGACCTGTGTCTTTCTACATTACTGCAAGCCAGAAATATATCCATCCAGAAATGCTGCACTAGTGAAGAAAGAAAAGATTAAGCCAAATTTCAAAAGAAAAGAAAGAAAAAGAAAAAGAAAAAAAAAGGCCACAAGTCCACCATCATCACTGCAAAAAAGTAAACCAGCAACTTCTGCCCAAATTAAAATAAATCCCAGTTAATTTAGGGTGCCTATATTTATTAGAGATAGGACACCATAGCAAAACCAAAATGTTTCAGGAAAATATTCAGAACAATTAGAAAATATGTACTTAAAAACAACACAGAATAAAAGAATGCTTGCTCAAAAACAGTTCCATTGAGATAAATAATAGTTATCTGCATCTCTTCTAATATGCATTTTTCTTTCCAGGCCTTTTAAGGTTCCTATTAGAATATGTAAAGTTATCAGGAATGTCTGTAGATGAACCAAAAGACCATCAGAGAGAGAATAGAGAACATGAGTGAAGGTGGGATGTAAGACTGAGTAACAGATGAGTAAATTTACTAATTTAAGGAAGATTATGCAGTGCATGTAAAAAAGTCAATAAAGAAAATGAATGGACTTATACTGGGTGGCCTTAATACTTCTGTTATGCAACAAGCTTTTCACACAAAAGATGTCACTAAGCTCGTAACAAAAAAAAACAATCAAAAAAATAAATTAACAAGTCAGGTTCTTCAGTGTAAGCGCAGTAAAGCCACAGTGATTCACACCAGCTGTGAATCGTCCCCAGCACCCTAGTGGTAGGATATAGTCCTGCTATATGGAAGTGGGAAAGACATATGTTTCAATTCTTGTAGTATTATCGCATGTGATAAATTAGGAAAGTGGAACACTACATAATGTAATAATACATTGGGTTAGGATATCTACTACAATTTGCCTCTAAAACCAAATACATTTGCTGATTGATGACTCAGTCTGTTAGTTCACGCTTTGAAGCAGATTTAAAAAAAACCCACATAATTAATTCAGCCGGTGAAGGAAGACAAAAAGCAGTGATGCCAACAGCATTCAAATTTTACCATGGCTCTATGTAACTTTTCTAAAAAAACACATCTTTAACCAGAATCATAACTATATAGTTTATATTCTTTTCAAACTGATCTTATGTCAGATCACTTTTTGAAAATATGCAACTAAAACTTTTTAGACCTGTTTCAGGACAAAACCGTTTATTACTACTTTTACGTACCTCCTTTCTGAATTGGTCTAAATTTTCTGTAATTATGTGTCTTTATATTAATGATGTGTTTATAATTAAAAATGGCTCATGAATCTTACCACAATTTAGTACTTGATGATATCTATTTTATGGCAAGGATGCTTAACCCTCATATTATTCAGTAAAGAAGGTTAAAATGACAGTAAGCAAGACATTCTCTGAGTGATTTAAATGACATACCGATACTTCCTCTTCTGCTGCAGTATCCATATGGCTGTGAAAACTGGATCTGTCATCATCTTCATCCATATAAACTGGAGGTTCATGAGATGTCATGAAAGTTGAAGGTTTGAAAAGATGTTTATTTAAAGGATGCTGCCGTCTACTTGATGACTACAGTGAAAAAATGATATATTTTTAAAAACATTCTTTGGTTATTATTTAAGTAATCCTCATCGATAAAACCTTGCCAGAAATTTGCTCTTTTGCACTATACAGTCAATCATCTTTCCAATTATTTTCAGTTAAACCTCTCTATCAGAGCCTCATACAGCTGGAGTTGTTCTCCCCATAACAAGTGAAATCAGATGAACAGTTCAATACTTCTTTGGGAAGAACCCAGTAAGAAAGAGCCCTTACCATAAAAACCCTACTAGCTAAATAAATGAGACAAACAACAATAGAAAAACAGAAAAGAAAGTTTTGAAGACCTAGAACCGAACTGCAAAGATATTAAAAGACTTCCAAGAGTCATGAATGCAGGACTAAACAAAGAAGTCATTTTACACGGGTCCAGGACCCAAGAGACCAGTCCATGCTTGACACTTATCATCAACTTGTATTAATTTGTGCCTTAGATAATCTAAGTCTAGGCTAATTGTCCAGATTTCTTTCCTAGCCCAGGGAGAGAAAAGGCAATTCATTCCACCATAAAAGAGGTTTCTAAGAGTTAGAAAGAATTGCTCTCTGAAGGTTCTTTTTCATTGCCACTGACTGGTAAAGGAACCTAAAAAAAAAAGTTAGATGAGATAAATTACTCCATTAGCGTATATCTCAAACCTTTCAACTTTAATGCTGTCTGAAGGTGTAGAATGCATGGCAGTTTTAAAATAGATTACTTAAAGGCACTCAGCCCCTATTACTTATTCCCTGTGGAAAAATATTAAATAAAAAAAAAAGAAGAATTCAGGGTGAATGAAACTGACTCAACTTTTTACTTAGCTACTTTCCAGACCAGCATTTTGACATCTTAAATGTCAAATCTTACATTCCTCAATTTAAAGAAAACAGTGTGAATCAAAATCCAACAGTATGAAAAGTGCTTTTTTTAATAATCGTAAAAGAGAATATTGTCTTACACTGTGTCTAGCTTCTGTCATACAGATAAAGCATAAGGAATTTTTGCAATAGTTAATACTTCCCCGTTTTACGCAAGACTTCTTATTCCAAAGGTTCCTAAATCAGCTACAAACCTGTAATACTATAATACAACCATTCACCTCTAAAGATGGATGCAACCTCTGAAGAGGGATCTAGCATTATTTTACAGTTGTGCACAGTTAAAAAATTAAAGGCAAAAATCACACAAATTATCTTAGATGGAATGTAGCTACGCAGACAGAACTATAATAAGGAAGTGAGACTAGCCCCATTTGCTCTTAAGGGAAGAGATGAAGTCTGTAGTAACGATTGGAAGCTGGCACCTCAGATCTGCAGAACTACAGTGCACAGAATAAAAATGAACATTTTGTTCTAAGACTAATGTACTATCCATTGTGTTGAATTTTTCCACCTTCTGCCTTATGATCATGGACTTCCTGTGTTTTGCTGCTTTTCTGGTTTCCTTTAAGATTTCAGCCCCCCCAGATACTTCCATTTATAAGGTTAGATGGTATTTCAGCTTGAGCTGGCACAGTGATTTTAATATTCTGGTAACAGAAAACAGATCTGTGTTCAACACTAGATCTGGAAGTCAAGAAAGGAAAACTGTGTTGACGCTTAAATAGTAGCACTGTTACACATACAGTTATGACCTAGGAATTTAACTGAGGATTTGAATTCTCTTCTTAACATGATTCTACTTCTGGTGAAGAATGAACTAAAATACGACATAAAAGCAGACAGTTAAAAAATCATTTTTCCTGTGGGAAATGTATCTTCTGGATTAAGCTTAAAAGCAGGTGCACTAATGATATTATATAAGCATTAAATTGAAAATGATAAGCCATAATTGAAGAACTGAATACTAGAGTCCTAAATCTCTGACTCAGTTCTATTTTCACCAGTAGCAGCTGATCGTTATACAGGAAAATAAACTGATGTATCCTGTTTAATTTCCTGTATCACTTATGAGAAGAGACGTTATGCCATATGAGGAGATATACACAGTAACTTCCACAAGATGGTCAAGAACTGAACAGGCTTCTCACCTCCCCAGTAACCATTTAAAAAAAGCATCCGAGGCAATCCCCATGGAGAAATGCAAGTACCTTCTTGTGAAGCATCCCTTTTGACACAGCTATTTACATTAAATATATCTATGGTTTTTATTCTCCCATAGATACGTGCTTTAAGTATCAGCATCCAACTTTCATACTTCTATTACTGGCAATAAAGCAGGTACCACAGTTTACCGTGTATGTGCATACTCAGTATCAAAATAAGGACGAGCACAGCATAAGCATGACCCAGGCTTCCAACACCCCGTGCATTTCCTTTCTGCCACATTATGTTATCTCCATTGGAGACCTGGGAATAACTACAGCCTGATACAGTGCTGTCAATCTGTGCTCTAAGTAGACAGCTATATTAGCAGACTGAGAGCTCAATTCCCCCACATACGCAATTTGTTTGATCTTTTCATCTGCTGTATTTCTTACGTGGGATACAAATATAAAATGGAAACGCTACCTTAACACCAAACCAGGGCACAATGACCTTACTCTTATGACTTGGTAACAAGAATATGAATCACACTGTGAAAACAGACGTAAGTATTAGATTTGTTCTACACGTAAGTTTAAGAAAAATCTGTAGGATGGTAGCATTACCATTGTAGTACGAGAATGTTAAAAATTTTATAAAAAAATATGTTTCCCTCTTGGTCATGCTGTGTTTGCATGCACGTCAGAAGGGTTAAAGAACTTTATGGATCACTGTTCAAATTAGTGAGAAATATGGTTAAGATGTCACACGTGTACTGACTAAATGTTCCCACTATTTATCAAATACAGTGATCTGCTGCCTGGCAGCGCTGCTCACATTCTGTAATAACAGTCTTTCCAAAAGAGGAAAGAAGAGAAATGTGACTAAGGTCATATAAAATGGTAAGGTGGCATAAAGATCTCAAAGGATTATAATTTTCAGAAATAAATTTTCAACCTCTTTTGGAATTAGCCCCCAAATATGGTAAACTGTACAAGTAATTTAGAGTTCTAACAGACAAATCTCACCACAGCATTTAAGGCACCAGTGTTTCCAGCTTTTTTTGGTCCTTCTGCCAGAAAGCACTTTTCCAATAGAAAGGCACCAGACAGAGACATGCCTGCACCTTCCCTGCCTCTGTTTATAGAGCATTACCATGACGGATGGCAAAATGGAAAGCCTTTGATACGAGCAGTCATTGTTTGCAGTAACTTCAGAGAATATTAGAAGACAACTCGGGGGGTGTAACATCTTAAATCATTAGAGATGAGCTGTGGTAGATCTTTCTGTCAGACTCCTCTGGCAGTAACTTTTGTTCCCAACCTTTCACAGGACTAAATCTGCAAATTTGCCTTTTTGCAGAATCAATGTAAGGCTTACTCTATTCTTAATCAGAAGGCATCACTGACACCTGGATACAAAACAGTAACGTTACTCTACAAAATGCCATTGTAACAGGTTTTAAAGAACTTTTGTAAATACAATGGTAACAAAAAAAACCCCCAACAAACAAAACCCCCACAAAATCTGAGACTGCCCTCTTCAAATGTCTAGGGTCCTCATTAGTACCCAAGAGTACTACATTATTTATATCAAAATATATGACTAGTCTGCACAGAATTCTAGAGTCTTTTCTTTTGCAGATTAAGAAAATATTCTTTTCTTATCCATTCCAAGATCAAATGCCTCTCAGTCAAGATCTGAGTGGTCATCTCCAAGAGGGATCTTGACCTCTGCTACTGACCTCCAAACCAAGACAATCAGGCCAATGAAGCAATTTGACCCAATACTTGGGTTACTTAAGCAAGCTTTGGGTCAACACTATGTGGTTCTTATGAGTGACTTCAACTACCCAGACATTTGTTGGAAGAAGAATACAGCAGCTCACATGTCATCCAACAAGTTCCTGGAATGTGTAGAGGACTGGGTCCTCATACAAACGTTAGATGTGCCAACTAGGAACGAGGCACCGCTGGACTTCCTACACACAAACCAAGAAAACTTGCTTTGTAATATCTTGGTTAGGGGTAGCCTTGGCTGCAGTGATCACAATATCATGGAGTTTGGGATCCTGCTGAGCATCCTGAAGGTTAGTACAAAGGTCTTAGATTTTAGAAAAGCAAACTTCAGCTCACTCAGAGCTCAGTTGGGAGGGATTCTGTGGGAGGCTTCCATGGAGGATACAGGAGTTAGTGAGTGCTGGGAGTTTTTCAAGAACACTCTCCTGGAAGCACAAAAACTGTTCATCCCCTTTAAAGGTAAGGGAAGCAGGTGGAACAAGAGATCCCCTCGGCTTGACTGTGAGCTTCCGAGTCTGCTCAAAACCAAAAGAGGAGTGTACCAAAGATGGAAAAGCAGACGGATACCCATTGAGAACTACAAGGGCATTGCCAGGGC
>RSEF01000008.1:22182407-22209488 GCA_003993805.1 Himantopus leucocephalus
TTTGTTTTGGTTTTTTTTTTTTTATAAATTTGTGCATTTTCCCCCCATGATTTTTGATCCATGTTGATCAAAGAAGCTGGAAAGATAAGTTGAGTTCCTGTATGTTCTCTAAAAACTGGCAGTTTGGAAAGGGGGAGAGACTGCAACTACTGTCTCCACAAGAGAAAGGCAAGCAGAATTCAACTGTTACTTTTCCCATTCTCTGGCCAATCCATCAGCACAGCACACGCGTGCACACACGCTACCAAGCCAGCCAGCAGGGAAGCAGCTCTGAGCTGGAGAGCTCACGCTCTCTCTTCCAGGACAGGATGCTGCGACAGAGGACTCTTCGCAGTGAGAGCATAGACAGAAAAGCAGGTATCGGGCAAATCAGGAGAGAAGAGAATTCAAGGACACAAATTCAAAAGGAATCAAACATTGTTTTCCACAGAATGCGTTACTTAAACGAGAACTGTTTGATAGTGCTGTTCACTAGGACTGTGCTGTGGTTTCACTATGTTCAGAGAATGAAAAACTAATTTGACACATGTACTTGACATTTAATGGCTCCTAGAGTAAGTCTATTACTAGAGAGAGAAAAGGAGATGCAGCACATGCCCAAAGCATTCTCTCTTGTAAAGTAAGAACTCTATTATTTAGTGTTTATTGAATAGTTTATGTAATTATAAAACTTGATTCTATGATTACAAAGATACTCTTAACAAAACCTTAATCTTTAGTCCCACAATAATTTTGCATCACTTATAACTCTTCCATTGATAAGTATTTATAAAAATAAATGATCTTATAAAACATGATAAAATAATAATGCTGGCAGTAAACAATTCTCAAAATACTTAGTATTTTAAGCTGGTGTAAAATATAGCAAGGATTTCATTAATAAATGTAGTCGTATGCCCATTACACTAGCACTACGTTTTAATAACACAATTATCTGCAATACCACAGTGCGGTTGATCAGAAACTAATAATAGACATTTCTAATTGATTTCCGTTATACTTCTATTTTGCAAATGAACTAGTTGTAGCTTTTAACTTCTACATGAAATGTTTAATTAAAGCTGATCTAATTTTTTGTTACTTACTAAGAATACAGACCAATCTACCAGATAGTAGAAACTATACTCTGGAAAAACGTATCGATTTTCCCTGTGTTTAAGTTTCACATTAATAGGTAGTTTAAGAAAAATATCACTGTATGCCACACCACTCGTGTGGAACAAAGGATGAACTAAAACACATTGTAATCTAATATATATGGCACATATGCATTTAAAAAAATAATTAAATTCTCTTATTCTTCAACACTAAAAATATATACTTCCTCAAGTCCTCTATGTTGATGATGTATTCTATAAATTACTCAGAGGTTACAGGTATAGAAAATAGTTGCTGTCCTGTAACATTCTTGACCCCAGTGTGGATTAAAACTGCTACTACAAAAGGTAACTTGATTTACTTGATTTGTATCAATTCCCTTTAGTCCTTAAGATGAAACAACATAACAACCAAAGACAACTCAGACTAAAATGAACGTCTCAGAGGAAAATGAGACAAAGGTGTCCTTAAAAATAATATAGGAGGACAATTTATTCTATAGTATTAGCTACTCATAGCTACGTGACATCACTACAAAAGAATGTTAGATTACCTGACTTATCTGTACATTAAAATAAATCCATACTGTGTGATAAATTTAACCTTAACTCTGAGACATATATCTGAACATACGGGGATAAATTATGAAACTGATGCAATATCTTTATTCTTGCCTGATACCTATGAAGATAGATATGGAGACTTTATCTTAAAATATATTAATAAAAAGTAGTTTAATTTTTAATACTTATCGTCATCCAGTTAAGGAAAAAACACGGTGCAGGTAAAATTAGAAGTTCACCTTAGTGAAAAAGCCTGCTACAGGATTACGTTAGAGTTACACTTTAAGAAGATTTTGTTTAAGGCAGTTCTCAAATAACTGGTATGGCAAGGTCCACCAGACCTTATTCTAACAAGTTGAGTGCAGTAAGATGAACTTTTATAGAGAACTGTTTCAATCTGATTCATTACACAGAAACACTTGTGACTGAATAAAATATAAAAACCTGGATTTTATTTACAAAACCACAGCAAACGCCACAGATGCTTCCTTTCTCTCTCACATTCATATAATATTAAAAGTGCATCCAAAGACATTAATGGTATTACTATGAATTGTCAATTAAATACTAAATCTCACTGTGCTATCCTACATGATCCTGTCTTTCCAAGGCTTCTGCAACAACAGAACCCACACTAAGAATTCACAAGACTGGGTTTTAACAGATGCATTAAAATATTCTTTTTAATCTGTCTTCAGTTTAAATGTCAGTACAGCTATTATGATTTTAAATATTATAAAGTAATAAATGAACCCAAAGATATACAAAAATAACTACTTACTGAATAAATGCAAGGCCCTAACTCCTGCAACTGAATGCCTGTAGGCAAGTGCTCATGCATAATTCTTATGTTTCAGTGGGCTTACATACAGGCCTAAGTGGTCCCTATAAAGCTAATCACAATTTACAGGCTCCTAGAAATACACTGTATAATGCATTATATTTTCCCCTCACACAACCTAATACCTGCCAAACATGGCAAATCTCCAACGAGGGTAAGCAGAGAGGAAGAAGAAAAAAAGAAAAAACGTCACTGAATGAAACACTGGGCAAAGGGGAAAATGTACTGAGAAAAAAATGCTGCATAAGACCGAAAATTTAAGTAAGGTACTGCAGTGTAAGAAAGTATTAAACTATAAAAAGATACAGCAAAGAGATATGAGAAACTCTTGAGGAAAGACATATGCAAAACACTAAGCACAGCATATAAAATTAAGCAGTGTAAAAAGATTTAAATCAACAAGTTCAGTTTTGATGAAAATATCTCAAGAGAAAATGCAAACATTTCTGAGCTAGACTATATAAGCAAAATTCTCAAATATGCATCAAACCGTATTTTTCTAAGAGGAATCATAATACATAAAAATTCAAATTGTGTGTGTAATAACAGAAAAATTAACACTGACAATACTTTACAATTATACAACCCCCTAGATCTGTCTGTTATTATCTACATGAATGTCTACGTTGTGATAAAATTTCTGTTCAAAGATCTCAGATCTGTCTTTGTAGGAGGGATCTATTTTATTAAAGAGGTTGTGGAACATCCATCATTTCATCTTTCTCTCTGAATAATAATATTCCATAATTTGCTTTCTGTTGTCATTATTTTTCCTATTATATAATCTAGTTTTCCCAGAAATACTCATATATGAATGTTGTTTAAACACGACAACATTCAAAAAGTGACAAAATTCATATAAAAGTACCACAATATACATTTAGTTGTTTTTCTTATAGCAAGTCTTATCAGGTTGAAGGTTTCAGTATATTCATATTTTATCAATGTCACAATAATTTCTTGGAGACTGAAAATCAGCTGTATGAACATATATGTCATCAAGCTATGTAATGTAACAAGAAATAATGTGAGTTTACAGATATATCAAACTGCTTCTACAACATAGAGGAGTATAGCTTTTTTTCCTCCCACTGTGGAACACCCAAAGAATGATATTAATGGCTTCTTGGAGAAATGCCTCTTCAACCTAGCCAAGATGCTAATGTCTCTCTGAATTTGCTTTTAAAAGAGAATAGAAATATAAACCAGAGAAAAAAATCATCCATAACAGCAAGTTTAATCACAAACTGACGAGGGACAGACAAAGCTGTGTACCATTTGAAGATCTGATAAGCAGAAGACCAGCATACTTTGCTTAGCCAGAAACATCACAGACAAAGGAAATAGCCTTTACCTGACAGCATGGGAACCCTGGAATTCTTTGCGTCTGACTAACCAGGGAAAACATTTCTGCTAAAACCTTTTTTTTTTTCTAGTTTAACATTTTAGAAAATAAGCACCAAAGGTGATTAAACAAGGGTATAATTAAGACACCATTCAAGAACTGTAACACATGAATTAGGAGTATCCTCTAATGTACTTTGGTATTTTTAAAATTTGAAAAAGGATGTAGTGTACTGCATTTGATTAAGTCTTGAACTACTAAGTTAATGGAAAAAGGACAACTGCACTCAAATACCAAAATACAGACTTAAGTTCTTTAGAAGCATTCTATTATCATGAGGAAACATCAGAATACTAGATTTATTTTCTTGCAAATATAAACAACAACAACAAAAAAAGACTGACAAACTTTCCAATTATATCAACATTTTTTAAAAGGGAAAAAAAAAATTCAGCTAACGCTACCTTCAGCAGCATGCTTCCCTTTTGAGAAGTACAAATTATTCTTTCTTGATCTAGAAGAGAATTCTGGCTTTGACTTTTTTTGCCACCAAAAATCAGTAAAATATAAGATTGGATAAAAATAACAGCAATTTCTTTTGGAATTCTGCATTCAGGCAGCAAGTTAGTAGCAAGCTACCAAGTCCTAGCTGCAATTTCAAAAGCTCCCCAACAAGCTCCACAAACAGGCTGCCAATCTGAACAACAACTGGTCATATCTCCAGAGCAATTGTGTATATTCAAAAGCTAACACTAGGGCATTGATCCTGAAATTTTTCAAGAACAATTTAGATCTGTGTTTAATTGTAAGGATAGAAAAAATTAATTTTATTTTTACAAGATTTACATTCAGTTGCAGATTTTGATTTTTAAAAACCATGCATTTCAGACACGTTTAATTTGAAAGAAGCAAAAATTGAGGCTACATCTAAAAATCTGTTATGTTCTTTATCATTCTTTTCCTAATAAATAATAACAAAAAAGATACATTAGTAATGTATCTTTGTACTAACATAACTAGTAAAGTCATCCTACATACAGAGACAAGAACATCCAAAAAATGTGAAAAGACAACAGTCATTTTTTTTCCGATTTATAATTTAGGAAACAGCAATCTTCTATCTACCAGGAAAAATGTCCATACACTTTGGGCTGATGGCTGAACCCAACATACCAACACTGAACTAAATTTCATTATAAAAATAATGCAACTATAATACCAAAAACCCCAAACTTCTGCTGGATTAAACAGTCATCTGTACCTTGTGCCCTGTATTCATAATAATCATGCTGTGATTATTTACAGAAACTACTAGCAGTGGTTTAACTCTTCATATGAAGCAAACTGAAGCTCCTCTGCATTTGACCTTTCAGTACTCACAACAAAATGTAGAACATCTACTCAACAGCAAAACACAGAAGTCAAAACAGCGTTACAAAGACTGTGAATAAAAACTGTGGCCCAATCTACCCTTTGAAGACAAATTTTTTCCACGTAAACTTTCGTCACTGAGAAAATTGCCCTTTTGTTTCAAGAATCTCTTTCACCGTTACCACAAATGTATGATTACCACAAGTTCTACTCACAGATATTCAGATGATAAATATAAAAACCAGTTAGTGCTCTTTTCTAATAATAATTAGAACATGTATATATTTACATTTCATGAATGTAAACAGCAATGTAGACATAATTTACTCTGAAGTTCTCCAGTTGCTGCATTTGATCAATTTATCTTCCTCAACACAAAAATTATGTCTTTCCCATGACACTCAGAAAATAGGTATCTAACCTTAAGTTTTATGTACAACAGAATGATAATTTCATAAGCTGTATGTGCTGTGACTTCGATATGCTGATAAATAACTGGACTCTAATTAAGGGTTATAATTCCTTTGGTTTGTTTCTAGAAGAGGTAACAGATGTGTCTTAAAAAAAACCCAACCCATTTCTGACTAAAGAATTCATATTGCTAGAAATGTACAAACCACATTGCTGTACCATACTGCATATTAAATAGAGTTTAATTTTGTTTGGGGTAGAAACAAGGAAGAAAAATGAGACTGAAGAGTATGAAAATTATAAAGCTCTTAAATTTTTGTGGAAGTACTTTAAATATGTATAAATTTATATACTTTTGGTAAGAAACAAAAGCAGAATTCATGGTTACCATAGTTACACATACTCTTTGTTGTGTTTCAATGCCACATGATCTGATTCAAAGTAATACACATCAGGCTCTTCCTCATCATCCTCTGCAGTGTGGATGTTGGCACTCTCTTTGGCAGATGGTACATATCCAGCAACAAGTCTACCCTCAGAAAGTGGCTTTCTTAGTCCATCACTCCCATGATCTCCCGTATTACAATTTCTCTCTTTTTCATTCTGTTTAATTTCTTCAGACTTTTTGGGAGATCCATTGATATTATTAATACCTACAGGTACATTCTTTTCAGTGGGACTAAGATTATTTTCCTCAACCTGCCCGTTTTCTCTACATGGAGAGTTATTTTTAGTAGGGCTACTTCTGACAGGGGCAGCCCTTCGCGGTGAAGTTCTCAATGTATATCTGTGTTCTTGAAGTTCCGACATAGATGTCATTTGAGCTGAAACACAGTCCAGCACTGAAGAATGTGGTTCAGGTTCACCTGAGATTGATGCACTGTCATGATGAGTATTCGGGTTGCTATTGGTGTTTTCAGCACACTGTTCCTTAGAGGCACTACTATCTCCTACGACATCTACCTCCTCCTCCGAATCCCTTAACAAAGATGACTGGATTTCAGAAAAGGACCCTGTAGCTGGCTCATCTGCCTGATTAGCACGCTCCTCAGGCAAGCAGTCATTTATTATTTTGTGGTCCTCCAACTTTACCTGTTCTTGAGAGTTTGTGCAAGGCACATAATGGTCTACAACACTGTCCTCCTTGCTGCTATTAAGCAACAACGAAGAATGGGCAAATGAGTTTCCATTTTCTGCTACTGTTTTGTCCGTGGGCATACAGGAACCAGCACTGTTTTGCTTAGTGTTCCCATCAAGCTGACAGTCATCACAGTTAAGAGAATTTGAGTCTCTCTCACCAACTCCATTGACAGTCTGATAACTTGCGATCTCGTCAACTATTGCAGAATTATTAAATCCTTCTGCACAGACATTCACCTTTTTAACTTCCCTTTTGTCACAATCATCCAATATAAGACATCGACAAGCTCGCTTAGTCCCTGTGGAGATTGCATCATTGTCCGACACTAAGCTTTTATGCTCCAATGACTCCTTCTCTGTTTTAGTAGGCAAGTCTTCTTCTGAACTGTTGGGTGCCTCTGAACGTAGACAGCGCTTAATTCTTTTCAAAACTGGTGAAACAGGTTCTGCTTGTTTTTTTTCACAGTTTTCCACAGTTTGTTTATCAACATTATCTTTTTCCGAAGTAGACAGCCCTCTCTTTCTAGGGCTCACCCATGATTCCCGAGCGCTCTGTTGTTTCAAATCAGTAGTTCTTCCACCGTTACTTCCCTTCTGAGTTTGCACAGACTCTGGCCTCTTCTTTGGTGACCTTGACCGTATTTGAGGATGGGGTGAAACTTCCTCTGGATGAGCAATACTACGGTTTCTTAATGTTCTACCACAAAAGTTTTCATCCAAACCATTTAAACCCACTGTAGATCTTGTAACACGAGTAGATCGAGAAGCAGCCATACTATGGCAAGTCCCTAAAGTACGTTCATCATGATCCACTCATTGGGAAACCTTCAAAAAAATGTAAACAAAACAGTCAGAAAAAACATTTAAAAAACACCTACAGACGTAGCAAATCTGAAGAATATATTGTCACAAATGTACCTAAGTAAAACTGAATATGCCTATGCAATACATTAATACCATTTCTTTCTGTGGTATTTCTTAGGGCATTAAAAAAGTTTTCCATCTAAGCTACAAAGTAGCTGACTTGGTATATGTGGTTGTTCTGGCATTAGTATTTGTGTATGAATGTTGTCCATATTTACGTAAGGCCAGAACGTTCCAGTTAGGCTCCAGTTACCAAAATGCATTATTTTCATGTATTTTACATAGTATATAATGTATTGGTATTTGTTTGTCTGGTCAAATGAGAGGTATCAAATCACATTCTTAATATCCCACAGCTTCCAGTTACATAGTTTCACATACTAAGAAGGAAACAATTAAAATTGTATTTGCTTGCTCACCTGTTGCTTAAAACAAAAACAAAATAATAAAACACAATTGCAATTCTTATGAAAAAAAAAATAAATCCCACCAGTAAAAAATACTTACAGTTATTAATAGTAAAAATGAACTAAACCAAAATGCCTGAATCAGAATCATAAAATCATTTAAGCTGGAAAGGACTTTGGGAGACAATCAGTCCAACACTGCCCAAATGAACACCAAGACTAAATTCAGATTCAGTTACACAGGATATTGTCCAGCTGCGTCTTGAAAACCTCCAAGTACAGATACTCCACAACTTCTCTGGGCAACCTGTTCCAGTGTTAAACTGTCCTTATAGCGAAAATATTTTTTCTTAGACCCAGGTGGGGCCTCCCTTATTTTTGCATCACTTACGTCAACAAAAAGCCTGGCTCTATCTTCTCACTAATCTCCTCTGAAGTACTAGAAGATTGTTTCCCAAGCCTTCTCCATTTTAGAACTTATCATACAGTTGGTGAGATGAATCATCACCTACATCGGACTTAAGTAAATTCAGACTCAAAGCTAAGTTTAAAACATCCAGTTTGAGAGTGTCTGTGTTTCAGATTTCAGGGTGAAATGTCGGAGTACTCAACTTGCCCAATCTCAAAATAACATTTTTAACAGAAATCAGTTCAGCCTTATCCTTCTATTCATTTCATCTTTAAAAATTCAATGTGTCAAACTGCATATCACCACAAACCTGTCATAATATCCATGATAATGAATAGATTCACATTTGTACATAATGGCATGCCTTCCCTTTTCCATCTACCCAAATTCCAGATTATACAAACCCATTCAACTGACATGATGTGAGGACTTAAAATTTTAAATATGGAATCAAACCTTTTACACGTTATTTAGAAAGGCTGAAAATGACAAATGGAGGAAAATTGTTTCGATAGGTGTTTTCCATCTTCAGCAAAGGAAACGGGGGAAAAAAAAAAAGAACAAAAATTCTCACAAATCTGCTATTTGGGTGTCAGATGGTCCCAGAGCAGAAAAGAGAGAAGGCCAGTACACCTCTTAAGCAATACAATTCTGTTTGACAACTAACAGTAATTACTATAGTGTCTGTTGAGGTGTTCATAATGCAAGTAGTATTTCTTAATGAAAGTAATGTATTCTAAAAGAATTGTTTGCTATAGCTCTAGATACAACTGTATAAGACAGCACATCATTTTCTGTAACTAAGAAAAGGCAACTACAAAGTGGAAGTTTCAAATGTTCTCAAAACTTGTGCTGCTACAACCCTCCTGCTTGTTAGCTATTCCTGCTGCCTTACATGGATGCCTGGAAAGGTGCACTGTTTGTATTCCTGGACATACAGGTAACAAACTGCTATCATACTAACTTCTGTTCTGTCCATTTAAAAGTAATGATGCAGGCCAAAGTGGGAGACACAAAGAGTGAGACGTCCAATGAACTCTGTCTTAAGAGAATATATAAATAATATGACAAACAGCAAATGAGCAAAACACCAGCAGCTGAGCTAAAGAGAGAGAGAGAAAAAAAAACATTTAACTATGTGTTGTCTAAAATGGTTGTTTATGCCTACTTTCCACATGGACAAACTTGTTTGCATGTTCTCCCCTTTTACACACAAGCTCAATACCTTCTGAAGAGTGATCTCATTTGGGGTTGAACCCAAACATGAAAAACGGGGTCATTTAGATATTCCATTTCACCTAGGTTGTTCCAATTAAGGCTAAGTAACTGACATTTCAAATGGATACCAATAAAATAAATTAAACCAAATTCCAATGTACACTTTGGTGAGTAATTACTGCTGAACTCGACAGGCATTAGAAATAATATGTAAGATAGAAATCTTTACTGATTTGCTGGTATGTTACTTTCTAAAGAAATACACCTTACAAGTTAAAAAATTATTAGTTACTTAGTACAAAATGTAGAACACTTACCATTGCAAAACTAGAAGAAATATAAACTTCTGACATTTCATAGGATCTCACTGCACCACTCAAATAGTATCAATCACCATTGCTGACATCCATGATGTAATCCAAATGCCTTTTTACTAGTTTATGCCATCACATTAACAAGATTTTGAAAACTGTTGAGAAAAAACACAAAGGCATCAATAAAACATTTAAATGATTTCATTAAAAATTAAAAAGAATGCAACAGAACATATAAAGAGTAACAGATTTTTTAAGAAGTAATTACCAATTTTACAAGTGTCCTACATAAAGAACAGTAGGCTATAAAGTAATTAAGAATGCAAAATGCTAATTTAGGTTTCAAATGTGAAATACCTTTCTTGGTTATTTTTAAGTGATTCACTGTATCACACTAAAGATGTACAAGCAAATGAATTCACAAGAGTCATGTGTTAGGGTATTCAAACCTCAGAAGATATTTGAAGAGACACAAGAAAACAAGTAGTGAAAGGTATTACTACAACTAATGAATTGTGAAATGCATTGTCAAATATATTTTAGAATTAGATACATGGTGAAAAACAATTATTTCTGCTATTTAATTTTAATGAACTTAGCAGAACTCAAAACTTACATTGGCTCCAAATCCCTGAATAACCTTCATCTGCACAATAGGAGTGAAATGCTTTCCAGGGTTCACATTAAACCTATTCTTCACCCGAGGAAAACAATGTATACTACCTTGTTTATAGTGGAAGTGAACCAATTTTCATATTGAAATACAGAAATAAATGTATGGATCCAAACGCCACACACTGCTTTCAGTTGTCTCCAGAGTTTGGGCATCAATGCCAATGCCCAACAACTATTACTTTAAAAAACATGCCAGGAATCACACTTAAGAACATCTAGTACTATGGAGGCACCATAGATCACTATAGAATAGTGATTACTGAATCTTTCTTCATATTCTGTTGATTTCACAGAAGTGAACTTATTTTCATATTGACAATTCAAGAAACTTTATGATGTGAAACACAAGCTGACAGGTTTCTCTCCATCCTTTCTACACCGTTATTATATTTAGATTATATACTTCCAAAGCCTTTGGAAATTGTCTTCTTTACTTTCAACTTACTTATGATTTCATACTGGTAAGAGCAGAAAACAAATCCCCCATTAAGTTGACAATTCAAAATATAAACTGAGACAAATAAGAGGAGAAGAGATTAATTATGTCTAGTTAGAGTGAAATTCAATAATGAAAGATATTTCTACAATGATGTTACATGAAGTATCATAAATTTTATTATATAGTAAACTAAATCAAATTAGATTTCAATTATTCAGTGGAATTTCTTAATTTAACAAACCACAGAGAACTGTCATAATAAAAGACAAATAAAGAATGGAAAAACAAGAAGGCAGAAAAAACAGTTGAAAATGCAAGAGAGAAAGGACTGAAAGGAATGAGCAAAAAGGAACAGTTGCTACTTAGCCATACGAGGAATGGAACTAGAAACAGTGAGAGAGGATCTCCATAAAGAGCTCAATATCAAGTGACTTCAGCCTGTGTCCCCCCACCACCCAGTTTCTTCTGGTTTTAATATTCTGGTACATTCTCAGTTACTTAAACCTACGTCATTGCCTTTCCTACAGACCCCTTTAACTGACAGGAAAGACACATAGGTAGACACCAAAAGTAAAGCGAGATTTTGACAGATTTTTGCAAAAACCAAACAACATACCCCAACAAAAATCCCATAGCTCAGTAACTTTGGTAAAATATGAAACACAGAAAAAAGCCCGAAACAAAATATAGCAGTGAATCAATCAGAAGGAGGTCTAATCTCAAAATTTTTAATTTATTTACCAGTCCATAAGTAATGAACTTTTGCATAAGTTGTTTCAGGAATGGCTAAAATAGTGGTGTCAGTCTTTCCTCAGATTCGTACACTTTATCTCCCATAATTTTCCCCTAAAACAACCCTATTTTACTTGCAGCAGGAAAGACACAAACCCTGCTGTGCCTAGCTGCCTTTGGGGAGAGCAAGAGCATTTCAGACACAGCAAAAAGAATGTGTAAATATCACAAGAAGAGAAACCAAGGTGGGGAAAAAGTTTTATCTAGTCAGGATTTTTTATTTAGAAGCAGTTTCTGGGAAAAAAATAATTTTAAAAAAAATAGAAAACTTTAATCAGGATACACTGAAATGACTGCACCTCAATTACTGCTTAAAAACTAGAAAACAACATTCACAAAAGCTTACCAAGTGAATAATTAAATAACTTCTCCAAGAAGATCTTTGGAAAAATTATCTTGAAAAGAAACTCTTCTTTCTTTACATTTCATAACCAATTAGATTTTTTTTTCACCTAGATCATCATCATCTTCGATGGCAGAGAAATTCAATGGAAGAGTAATTTAACGTTTTGGACACCACTCATTTTAGAATATATTTATGAGTTGGAATAAGGAGTGCAAGGGAAACTAAATATGCTTTTAGGCCTAAGCCGTTCTTCAGGGAACCACAGCAACATCTAAGAAAGTGAATATCGCAATAAAGACTCAAAGCCTAAAGAGAAAGTATCAGTTAAGAAACAACATAGTNGAAGCTAGAGGTAAAAGTAGAAAGTAATGCAGACAGAGACAAAGCTTTGAAGTAAGAAACAGGCTCTGAATTTGTGTAAGAACTGTAAGAAGCAGCAAGTGAATGTTGATGCTGAAACCTTATAGGCAATGGTCATCCATTAATGAGTATGGAACTTCAGAGTGAGACTGAAATTTGATTGCTTACAGAAATTATTGATACATCTTACATAAAATCAAGAATTTGATGAAAGCACAGGATGGAGTTTCATGGAGTTTTTAGCATTAGAGAACCCTTAAAGTGTTACATAGCTTTAGGCAGCCTCTACTGATACACACCATAGTAATATAATTATGCTAGAATTTTTATTTAACTTAACCAGAAGCTTATTTAGCAAAGCTAGTGGATGCTGAACTGTGTGTGTGAAAACCCTAGCAACAGAGGAAAATTCACACAGAGGTGGAAACTAACAGTTAAAGACAGCAGAATGAGGAAACTCCTTCCTAAATATGCCTGATCTAATGGAAGGTGTCCCTGCCCACGGCAGGGGGGTTGGAACTAGACGATCTTTAAGGTCCCTTCCAACTCTAACCATTCTATGCAGAATAACCAATTTCTTCAGTGGGTTAAGCCACTACTGGGTATTTAGGAAACAAGTTGATTGTTTAAATGAACCCCAAGAATAAAGAAACATGTACATAGTTAAAAGCATGTTCTATGTGGCCCTAAGCTAGAAAAGAAATAGTAAAGAGGTCAATATATGAACATACTGGGCGTATCAGCATATGGGACCCGAAAGCAGCAAAGCAACGAAAGCCTCTGCTGTAATTGTGTGGTGGTGCTTTCTATATATATGGTACTTATGATGGATATATTAACATTACATACAACATGAAACAAACAAAAAAAATGGCGTATTTGGGGAAGGAGAGGAGAAGAGACTCTTGCAACCAATAGTTATTTGGTATCACTATCTTATAAAAATGGACAATTGCTACAACCTTCCACAACAATTCAACCCTAGAGAAGAGAACAGTTTGTTCATCTCGCCTCGAGATGTTATTCGTTATAACAAATCATCATCTTATATGAAGATAAATAATCTGTTCTCTTCCTGTTCTTCCGAGTCTCATCTAATAATCAGTTTCCATTCATGCTCAGAAATACCGCTGGTGATAAAGATTAAAACTTTTTCCAGTGTTCAGATATTGCAACTGTGGATACCTGACAGCAGTAGCACTCTCTAGTCCCATACTACAGTAAATCCCAAAATCACTTCAGAAACAGTATCTGTTATTGGTGTTGTTACAATTTACAAGAGCACATGTGACACATATATAATTACCCTCTCCTGTTCCATTTTCTTTCTGCTCAAGACCTGCGGGACCTTGCCTGCCTCTGGCTGAAAGGAATACTGCAGAATGTTTTATTTCAGTCATAAGACTCTATGATCATACTTATTTCTGTCATTGGAACTTTGGAATCTTTAATGTATATTCCTTTTTTAAAACATTGTATTTTATTCTTTTAAAATCTGTCAGATTTTACATTATATTTTTCAAATTGTAACACTTCAGAAGAAACATGACTTTTACAGACACCTTTCTGATACGGAAACACAGAACATTTTCTGGGAAAGAAAACAAATTGAAACAAATGTGTGTCAATGACAATTATATGGTGTGATTTGAAAGTATAAGACTGTGCATAATTTAGCTAGTTTGAGACAATGTACACTCAATTATTCTATATCTCACCCCAAACTATTTCTTTAATTTTGAAATCCTGCTTCCATTGACCTAATGATTTTCTAGACCTCTATGACAATGCACTTAATATAACTCTATTAAAATAACTATGACTTTTACCTAAGAATGCAGCAAAGTCTGTTGTATTTCTGAACTTATAAATGTTGTCTGTTTCTTTCAGAATCTCTGAGAAACCACTCTGAGCCACTGGCTACTATTTACATTTCAGGAAACAGCAGTCCACTAGGAACTTGCTGCTGGTCTATCTCAGTGCAGATACAAAACCAACAGCCAAAATTGGCTTTTCTCAAGCCTCTTTCTAAATTCCACTTCTCCCAAGAATCAGAGTTGACAAAACCTGAGTTTCACCTGACCCTATATCCGTAACTCAGTCTTCTACATCAAAGTGGTTTAACAAAGAAAAAGCATAACATGTATAATGAATCTCCTGTTTGTCATTACCTTCTATTATGAGCATGTCATAAGTTTTTAACCAATTAATGCATCCATACACTAAGCATGCATGCAATCTTTAATTCTTTGCAGAACCCTGTATATCTTCATGCTATGGCCTCTGGCGGGGGGCGCGAAATTACATCTTCTGGTTTTGCATTTTCCACAGAGAATTACACCAAAGGTATCTTGAATAAGCTTTTGTGTTCTGATTGCCTAGAGACATCCTGATCATTACACCATTATCTTTCTTCTTATCAGCTATACGCTCCAGACCACATTATTTCAGTGACACAGAAAAAACCAAGACTTTATACATCTTAAGCATGCATAGTACTGCTTAAGTGTGTACCTCCAAAGAAAAGAATATTCACAGATGACTTAAACTCATAAATAAAACTGGTGTATCTCTGTGGTATAAAATAGCAATTCTTAAATTCTCTGCAGAGCAGTAGTATGTTATTTAGAACAACACGTTTTTTAAAATGGAAAGTTTATCATATAAAATGAAAACTGCATAAGCTATTTATGTAAACAGAATCTAATCCCTTACAGAAGTATTTGCCCAAGACAAAAAATTAGCATCTTTGAACAGAAGAGAACCTGCACAGACATCAAATTACCGGGACTTTGGTTTATCTCCACATATAAAGCATATCACTTTCTAGCAAAGTGGTATTACTAAATTAGGGATGAATTCCATTTAACAAATTATATTCACTAGTCTATCACATCTAGAGTACGCCAGCATCTCTTCCCACACATACAGAGCTTAGCATAACTAAATTAGCAAGAAATTACTTTTCCAGAGAAGGCATTATATTTTTCTGATTTTACATTACATCAAAATAAGCAATACTTTCAAATTATAGAAATAATCCCCACCAAAAGACATTACAAAGATCTTACTTGAAATAATATATAACAATAAGCAGCTTAAAGCTATAATGAAAGTTTAATTGCAACAGAAGTAAAAATAAATAAATGTTACGAGGCTCCATGTTCTGGAATTACTCTGAGATTTCAGCCATCCCTAACACAGTAAGATTATATTACATATGGTCAAGATACCATAAGTCAGAATGGGACTACATATATTTACTTTATCTTATATATAAAGAGAGCAAGGTGAAATAAAGGAAATAAGAAAAAAGAATAATTTAAAATAGTAGGAAAAAATTATCAACAGCTTTAAAAAGTTGAACCACTCCAAACTAGCAGGGACACACTTTACCAAAAAACTAAAACTGGCAAAGAACTATAATGGATAGTTCTATATGCTCATTTTCTTCCTTAAAATAGATGGGTTCACCAGGCCAGACAAACCTATTCTTACATAAGAGGGGAAAAACAATCTTTAGAGAGAATGTTCTTACGGAAAAATTGTTTCTATTTTTTTCTGGGGGAAAAAAAAAAGTAATGGAAGAGTAAGCTGAACCTGGTACTTCAGTAATGGGATGTGTGAAAACAAACAAAAGCTTAACCACCTCCTCTCCATCACTGTCTCACATTGACCCCTCTTTCTCTAAAACCACAAAATAAAGAAAAAGGTCAAACCAGCACGTTATATGACAATGACTAGCAATGGACATCTATTCCTTCGTATCCCTTCCAGTCAGCGGCGGGTTATCAAACCAGTGACTGCACTGATACTTCTCATTCTTCTGGCTACCTACATGAGGAAATTTACTGGGAGGATGGGTATGATAGAGGCATCACACCTCTTTTCCAGCCAAACATTCCAAGATAAGGTCACAAAGTTACTTCATGTAAAACTAAACATCAATTATATAAGTGTATGGCAGAACTCTAGAAAAGTAACCACTGTATCAAATTTCTTTTCCTTACAGACAAATCCTAAACTGGTTTCAGTTTCTTACATCTTGGCCAAATTAGAGTTTACACTGAATCATCCATTGAAGCACCTGCCTCAGACTGATATTCCTACCCTGCTGCCTCTCCCTTCAATTCTCAAAGTAATTACTCATTTCTGTGCACAAATATGGATTTTTTTAAAACCCACTAAATGTTTAAGACACATCTGACTTTTTCTTCGAGAAGTTTTTCTACCTCCACGTTTTGGAGTAAGAAATTGGAATTTGGCATAGAGAAGCATTTGCCTAACAAAGATCCTGGTGGAGCGTGGAGCTGGAATGAAGGCAAGCTAAGGGGAATGCTAAATATGAATGGATATAGGTAAGGAGAGCAGCTACATTAGCAAAGTCAGTGAATGCTGACTGGAGAAAGAGACAGACTGGAAATCCTGAAGAACCGCTAGAAGACAGAAAAATCACAACTGTGAAAAGAGGCAAACTGGAACTGGGAATAACTGGAAGAAGCAGACAGGCAGAATCTGGGATCTTATCTAGTCACAACTAATCTATACACACCACTGCAGCACCCATCCCAATTATCTGTCACAAATACTTGTAACAACTCTGTCAACACAAATATTTGTGGAACTATACTATGAAATGAATCTACAAATAAGTCTGAGATGAAAATATCACCTTTTCTTTTCTTCTTTTCAGATGGGCCCAGATAGATCAATTTTTCCTGTGGGTCATATTAAAGGACAATGTGCTGCAGCACAAGAGTGGGATCATGTGGCCAGAACCAAAGGTGAAGATGTGAACTTTGTAAGGTGGTACCAAAGCCCTAGGAACAGTAAACTACATTCCACACTTCAACACACCACCTGGTACTGCTTCATCTTAACTTATTAGAAAAGTGCAAAAAAGGATCAATTACTGTGACATCATTTAATGCAAATTGCATTTAGCATGAATAATGACAGTAGCTTTAACCAAACACCCTTACTGAGCTTACTAATCAGTCAATAAAGTAACTGTTGTCTGATACAATTAACATAGCAAGAAAACTAAAAAGACTACAGAAATAACTTTCATGCCCCACTTCAAAAAAGTCATGCTTAACCTCACTTACTGGCCATCAGTCTATATTCATCTCACCCCACCTACCCACTCTACTATATCATCCTAAGTGAAAGACCCACTCTAAACTGTAATGTTTTTCATGTGAATCCATTCAGCTGCTAAATAGTTTTGCTGTTATCCAAAGAACATCTCCTGTGCAGGATTACCAAAACATGTGACTAACATCCTCGAGATACATTAAATTATACAAGTTCTTGAAAAGCTCATTATAAAATTAATTACACTAACTTGATTACAGTAACCATTTATCAAAATGTTATTCTAGCAGAATAGACTCCAATAGTATTTAATCTCTTAACCACAGCTAGAATATAGTTTTATACCAATAAATAGGAAAAATATGATTTATTTCCTGATGAAATTATTGCAACATGCAGAAAATATCAAGCATAAAAAGAAATTTCTTTTTTCCTACAGGTAGGCTGCAATTGTAAGGGGTCGTCAAGTACTTAATAACCCTGCTAACAGCTTACAGATGAAAAGGGAGTTGATAAAGGAAAACAGTGCTCCTTTGACTTCTTAAAAGCCCCAAGATAAACCAGTCTGTTAATTTTTGTAGAATACTACACTGGAAATATCTACTCTGTCTGATTTACTCTCAGAATAGTGATTGAAAACATGCTGCCCCATGAAGTACACTGTAATGTGCACATTGTATGAAATACTGTATAGAATATGTTTTTATCCCAGATGATTTTCAGTCAAGGGCATGCATTTGAAATGCACCAATTAATATACTTTTTAATATGCAAAATTACAGCATCAGCTACATAAGCGTCAGAAGGCTATCATAACGACAAACACTGACATACAAGATAGAGCAGTACTACATACAATCAGGTATTCTGCAGGGGCTGTGCTTAGAAGTGCTGTTGCATGGGTACTAAGGCAAGTACCAAACCAGAAATTTCAGAAAACGGCAGCATGATGCATGTAACGTTTCCTGTAAAATATTTTCAACATTGTATCAGAATTAAATGTTTAAGTTCTCAATTTTTCATCAAAATTTAAGATATCCCCTCTGTGTCCCCCCCAAAAAAAAAGTGAGAAGGAATGGTGTTTTTCCAGTAGTCTCCATTAATGAAAAATGTTTTAACCTGTTATTTTCCATCTGACTCAATCTAGGAGATAAGCACGTTATTCTATAAGCAGACCAGCAAAACTGCTATCCTATGGGCTAGCTCTTTGTAGTCCTACATGCAACCCAGTTCTGCCAGACATCCCACCTCCCTTCCAATATTTTGAAAAACTTCATGTTCTCCCCTCTGGCTATCTCCAAAACTCAAGGACAGTGTAGCCAATTCCAATCTATACATGTACTGACTATACTGCTAGCAAACCATGTATAGCTGGTAACTGCCAGGCTCAAACTGCAATCCTCCTTAAAAAGGGGACTCCAACTTTCATGAAAGCTACAAACTCTTTACAATTCTGACATCTTCACTCTCAGCTAAATTTACGGGTGTTGCTAAGCTGGCCAAGAGGCTCCAATGTTACTCAGTGATAACAGTAAACAAATAGAGGGACACCTTCTTGCCTAAGCTAAAAGGTTGATCTAAATTATGGCTCTAAATGCTTAAAACACATTCCGGACAGACTGGAGGAGGGGGTGTGGGAGTGTGGTGGTGGTTGTGGTGGATCTAGAGCCACCCTGGCATCTATGAATAACAGAAGCGAAGCCTGTCACAGCTATGCTATGGCTCTGCTGTGTCTTCTGACTAGATGCATTTTCATGCTCCCAGAATTAGCGGCCTCCCTTGCCACATGAGGTGATGCTGCAAGTACAACTGCAGCACCACTCCGATGTAACCAAACAGATGTGTTCTCACATGCTAGGGGCTCTGGAAAGTAATGGACTAGCTTAAAAGACAAACTACGCTTTAACTTTGAATTTCAATACTGTAGTAGCCTGCTACCATAGAATCATATAATCATTTAGCTTGGAAAAGACCCTTAAGACCATTGAGTCCAACCGTAAATGACTTGTCTTATGTTGCTTTTTGATTGGCGGTTATTTTTAAGAGCCCTAGCTCTTCTGAATGCTCATGTGGCTGTGTTACGGGCTTGGGCATCCTGACAGAATAGCAGATATCAGCACTTACAAACAATTTATTCTTAGATTCTTTCCAAATTCTGCATTGCAACTGACACTGAGCTTGTTAAGCAGAAAGGTTTCAAGCCCCTCTATAGTTTGATGTTATCATTCTTTGTTCAGTCTGTATTTAAGTGTTTGGAGTAAAAGACCATTATGCATTTCAATCTACATGGATTCCTGAAGTTTCAACTGGCAAGTATTAAAGGTGTTTTAAGTGTATTAACAACTGCATTTCTTAAAAGCTCTTAAAGTAACAGTGACCAGCCACTCTCCATTTGATTGCTGTCCTGTCTCCTGGCACAGAAAACAAAACTTTCAATATGAACATTATCGGATACCTTTTACTTTTAATTACAGCGTACCTATTGGTCATAGAGATTTTGATTTAAAAACCTCAAACTTTATTGTAAGAGTGCTCCCAGTTCAACTAGTACTTTACTTTGTCCCGCTGCTTCAGTCTACATCCAACTACTTCCAGATAGGACAGCTGGCCAGAATTTCCTTGGTAGTCTATTTTCCTTTTTTATTCTAACATATATAATTCAAATAGGACTACGATTCCATCATGTGCAATTCTGTTTTGCTTGATTGCTACTTTGCTTTCTTCTCTTGCTCTGCTCAGAAAGTCTTTGTCGGCTAGTACACTCACTGATAAACAATATGCTGCTGCATTTAATTTCCTGGGTTTTCTGAGTTCTGCCTCGCCTATGCTTACAGTACCAACTGGAAATAAAAAGAAACTTCTGTTTGGCCTGCATTTACATTTAAAATCTCAGCCTTTTAGTTACTGCTTACTGTCTCAATATGAACTTTTTTTTTGTTTGAACACTTTTGCATAAAATGCCATTATCACTCTGCAGAAAACCCAGAAGTGGGGTTGGTTTTTTTTTTTACCATAACTACAGGTCTTTGCTTTTCTTGTGACCACTGATAAATAATCGTTAGGCTTGCATCACTTATATTTTTCATCTAGATGCAGGTTTGCTCATCAGTTTTGCAGTTTCTCCAGCCCTTGGCACAGTAAGAACTCAGACCATTCCAATTCACAGTGTTTTAATCTTTAAAAGTCACCAATTAATTATCTTGAAAGATTGACCCAGAAGAGTAAAACTTTTCACACAGTACAACACATCAGCTGTTTTTTGTCCAGGTATCTTATTAACTTGTTGACTATACATATTTTATAGTTTTAAAATGCATTTCTAAGCATTTCTGAGATTTTACGCTGTTACTCTAAACCCACCATTAACCTGTCAACACACTGGAGAAATACAATTACAGTTTACCCTCTGTATGCTTTTCTTTTTGCTTCCTTTACTCAACTTTGTGATATAAGGAATGCCTAGGTATTCTGCTTTGATTATTATTGTTCTTCAGGGTTGTTTTGTTTTGCAATACACTGTTTATGACTTTCTGCACCTACATGAGACAATTTACTTTCAAAACTATGCTCACTGTTCAAGCATAAAATGAAAGACTGCCTACAAAGTGAAAAATTCCTTCCCACTCTATTATCCCTTCCCACTTGCCAAATACTTTATCAAGCACTTTCTAAATATGTTCCATGCTCCAGATAGATGCTGCACTACATTTACAGAGCAAAAGCAACTTACCTATTACTGCCTAAGCACATTAACACACCTGACACCTATGCACATACACACTCAATACACTTCGTATCTTAATTGACTATCCATTTTCAAAACTTCTTCCTCACTAACTTTAAAAGCAAATCAATTATTTTAAACTTCATTAATTTCAAACCTCTTTCCTCACATTGACTTAGACCAAAGGTCTATCCAGTCAGTACTTTGTCTCCAACAGCAGCCATAAGCAGATGGCTAGGGAAGAGCTGCTGTATACAATACCTTTGCAGCTTCCAACTATTTTTAGCTCAGGGTCCTCTTAAGTCATATGTGATTTCTATCTGTTTACTAAACTTCAATGGATTTCTCTTCCATGAATTTTCCCCATTTTCCCTTGAGATCCCATAAATTTTTAGCATTCAAACTATCCCACTGATGTGTTTGTAAAAGAGAATTCTAAGTTTTCTATTTTAAAAATGGGCATAAAGACCCATAACCTGGCAAAAAGGAAAGGCTGCAAGGTTACATATCCAATGCAACTCTCACAGCAACTTCAGTTTTAACTCTTTCTCCTTACTGCTTTCAATTGTATTTTTTTTATTGTCAGAATAAAATTTTTTGTGTTTTACTCAGTGCTCTCCCTTCTGCTTCACTTTTTATGACTTTGCCTATATACATTTTTCCAGGAATAAAGAAAAAAAAAATCCATGTTATTATCAATGATAGAAATCTACTGCATAAACAAAGTATGCCTTTTCAACTATAATATCATAGATGTTTCAAATAGATACACTCCGTAGTAGTAACTTAGATATATGTTTGCAGTTTCACCTATCCTAATAGAACATACAAGACTTGCCTTTTCTCAGTTTAATTTTCTGAAACTGAAGTAATTTCTGACAGTTTTGAATTTCACCCTTTGTCTCAAGACGACAGGCCTCATGATTACAGTAATATTTCACCGATTTTCTACTTCAGTTAATAATTCAATAATACAGTGCAAACTATGACCACATTTTCATAAAATAACTATTAGAGTATTTAACCTTTTATATAAAAATGTCTGGCTATGGTAGCTAAAATTCTTAATAATAACTATTTCCAAAAATAAAAAGCAGATGCTCATCCTATCATTCCTTGCAATTACCCTGTAACAGCAGGTAAAAGGACTGAAGAAACATAAAAAGGCTATTCAAGTTCCAGGTTCAGCCACTAGAGAATTTCTCAAAGCACAAGAACAAAGGAAAAGAGAGCTACTGTCTGTCTACCTTCAGCATATTTTATCACAGATTCAGGGAAAAGGAAGGAGCTGCCAGAAGCTGGGTCAGAGAGTGTGAATTATATAGTTTCCATACCTATCCTAAGCAAACACGAGCAGATTGCCAGAGTTCAGACAGTTTCCTAACTGGCTAACCCATCACAGCAGTACAAAATCTGCACTTGCAGTTAAGTTCTCGCTCACCACAGACATGAGCTTTGCCTCTGAAATGCACACCAGATTGCCCACACACTGTATCAAGTGACAACACATTTAAAAACTTCTAATTTGAAGAAATTAGACAACGCTTAGACAAAATTAAGTTATTTACTGTGGACTTACATACTGACTTACACATATATAATGTAAAATGGATTTTTTTTTCTGATTTTTATCCCTCTGAAACATTCAGTTCTAAAGATCAGGTTACTCCATGTGCTTATTTCGTACAAGACCAAAACCAAATTGATTGGTAGCTTTCTGAGTTTGCCAGACACACAGTTTGGAATCTTTCTATTTCTCTTGAATTTGAAAATAATCAATAAAAGCGGTTACAAAGTTAGAAATCATTCACTTTGACAGTCATATGCACATTTGCATTTATAAAGATATCAAGCAGAAGACTCTACATAGCTTTTTAAAATAATAAATCACTTACAGTTTGCCAGTGATGTCCTAAAAAAGCCTTACTGACCCTTTTTAATGCATAGTTTTTTCAAACTGTTCTAAGGAATTTAACAGTGCTGTGTCAAACCAAGCGCTATGCTTATTCCTTAATACCACTGAAGAGCTGACATCAGGTATTAAGTAAGGATTAACTTGACAAATGTAATTTACGTGCCATCCATAAAACTGCCTAACCTTTTTAAAAATATTATTAAAAAATAACTGATTTCTGTACAAAAATATGAAATATTCACTATGAACAACTGTATTATCCACAGCATAATGCTGTAGCCATAAAAGAAAAACAAATACAGTAAGAATATAGAACCTAAGCAGCCTTTGCTATATCTTGAATATACAAAGCCCTCATAACTCAATGATAGATTATCTCTCCTAGAGCAATAAGCAACTAAGCACATTACTTTCTTGATAACAGGAGAAAAAAATACATAAAACCCCAGTACCTTTAAAAATTAGTTTCACTGTATCTAGAAACACAGAAAGTACTGAAATACAGTGACCATGTGTGGCATGACAGACCTAAGGACATACACTCACAGAATTAACGTGTATTTTATTTGTCTTATCTCCTTGGTGTTCTGCATACAGAAGCTATCCCAAACCTTTGATTATTCTTGTTGCCTTTTTCTGCACTAAGTCTAGTGGAGAGATCAGTGTGGGATAATCATATTCAAAGCATGGCCGATGTATGTCATGGATTTTTACCGTTGAATAGTAATGTTTTATGTTATGACCCCTTTCTAACAATACTCAACACTATTTACTTTTTTTGACAGCTAGTGAAAACTGAGTTGATGTTTTTACAGAAATGTCTATCAGAACACTTTCCTGAGCCGATTTAAAGTCAGGGCTGGGATTTTTTTTGCATAAAGTTATTTTATACTCACGCGTTACTTCGCTTTTCTGAAAATGAGTTCCTGCTTTTATTTTATCACCCATTCGTTCAGTTTTGTGAGATTCTTCTACAACCCTGACTCAAGACAGTGGTGAAATCAAGAGTCATCAGATTTGTACCACCTCTAGACTATTATCGGGGGTGGGGTGGGGTGTCTGCACTGAAATAATTTTATTAAAATATCACTACTCTGTAAGTATTTGATCAAAATTAACAATTCTGACCATATTCTAACATTTAAAACACCTGCTTATTTTGACTGAAAATCCTCCTCTTAAATCATGTGCCAGCTAAGGTGGGCACTACTTCCTTTCTGGAGTTCTGCATGGATACAGTTTGTATTATTCTTGCTCAGCTGAGGAAAACATTTAAAACATTTTTTTATTCACTCTTAGTGGTGAGGAAGAGCAACTGTACAATGTCCGTGTATTTAGACAGCCACTAAGAAAATAAAACTGTAAATCCAAGTGTCAGCAGAATCATAATTAAAAAAATGTTGTGCCAGTCCAGGAGCCTATGTTGAAGGTTACACATTCATTGACAATGAAGCTTATGACAATCCAACGGCAAACACCTTTTTTAGCGATTGAACCCTCTTTCAGCAGTTGGTTTGATTTAGAAAGGTTTCCACTGTTACCCCAAGCGGGTAACTCTCATGAGGATCTTGTCATTTTGCATCCTAATTACTACAATGCTCTTTTCTCTACCCCTGCTCCACTCATAGCCATTTAGATACTTCTCCAAAGAGCATTTCCTTACCCTATTGCTTTGTCCAAGGCATCACTTTCCCTGTATCTTTCTAACACAATAAACAAAGCCACACCCATCTATGATCTCACTCCTATCAACAAGATTGATTCACATTCCTGTGAGCCTTCAATCATTCTCTCTTTAATTTTGCAACAAGACTTCCCAGGTGAGGTTTCATTTTACTGTTAAGTGATTTAATCTACAAAAAGGAGCAATCCCACTCCCCTATAACTCTCAGGCACATACATCATTCTGATTTTTCCCATGCATTTGCTTTCGTATTCAATCTGATCCCACAATGAGCTGATTTAGAAAATATAAACCCCGACAAAAGAGCCATTATTTTTCTGCTGGTTTAGCTCCCTAAACGGGCTTACTGTAGTGGTCAAATGAGCACAGGTGCCAGTGGAAAGCAGGGGTCACAACTATGTATTCTGGTGACAGACTGGTTGAATCAGGCTAGCTGTAATGCGAAGCCTTACTCTCAAGCTCTCCCTTATGCTTTGTAAGCGTAAGCAGCAGTTACTTCTTTTAACTTGGAACTCTAATCTTCCATGATAAGGTTAAAAATATTTTATAACCGATGCACAGGAAATAATTCAACCATCTTACTGTTTCCATCTGTATTGCCCAGGTATAACCTATACTATACTAGAATCGTGAACTCCTTGGCGGAAATGTTCTTCATGTCTGCTTCTGAAAAGCAGGGGTCATAGCATCATCTGGTTTACTTTACTTTATTTTCATTCTGGTTTACTGTTCGCTCAAATATAAAACTGTTAAAATTCTATTGAAAGTTTAACTGAAATCCAGTTGATGCAAGTCTTTACTGACAGAACCTGAAGCACAAAAAAGGCATCAGAGGGGAAAAAAAATAGACCTTCTATATTCTGTTTTGTTACTGATTCAAACCCTTGGGCTCTTTGACATCTTCTCATTATGGGAAATATAGTCAGTGAAGGTCAAAAAGAAACAGTTGTCCAGACTTCAACAGAAGATAATTTCTAAGCATAAGTAAAGCAAACTTTTGTTTCAAAGCCGTAGCAAGAGCTAACCAACCAGGGAAGCTGTAACTATACCCCATGCGTAGTAAAGGACACATTTAAGGGAAGATAAGCAAACAGAACTTAAATTCTAGCTCATGCCACTTCTGCAAATCAGGCCTACTGATAGAACAGATAGGATGAGAAGAAACGTCCACATGATTATTTGGTACAAGTCATATAACAAAGCTGTAGTGACACATGAATCAAAACTGAAAATGGTACCGAGACTATTACACAGTAAGCCTCTCCAGAGCTCTCCTGTTTCTCATGGAGAATCTTCTGACCTTTTTGGATGGCTTCTTTGGGAGAATTTCTTGGGCCAAGTAAATAAAGACAAACAACAATCTAACAAGAGTTTTTAAAAAAGGCAGTTGACCTAACTGCAACTAAATTCAATTATAAGCTATACCCTAAAAGCAGGACACAAAGGTCTAATCACCAGAGCTACCTCTCAAGTGGAAAATCAATGAGACATGACTCACACTGGATAAAATGACATTAACTCGCCTGCCTTTACCTTCGTACCCCTGCAAAAGATTCCCCTCTCTACATTCAGAATTTTGATAGGAAAAAAAAAAAAAAAATAAACTTCCATGCAATACAGGAAGTTTCAATAAAACCATTTCTGGGCTGTAATTAATCAGGGATGTTTTCAGATCATGAGTAACAACTTAAATTCACAAATATTAACAAGAAATGAATTATCTATATTATTGGTGTGGGGGTTTTTTGAGGGGTAGTCATAAAACAACCACAGAAAAAGACTGTCTAGATCTTAACATTGAGAAATCTGTTCCTTCGCACTTACACACTTGGATAATTTGAATGGTCCTGCCAGCAAACTGTACTCCATACAGCAATCCATTTATGAGAATGAAATATAGAGGATTCTTGAGGATTTGCAAAATTCTCCTTGGTTCAACAACTAAGACCTTCAAACTACATGTCAAGAACCACACTTAGCGTCTAAAAAGTCTTGAAATGAACTGTAAAGTAAGAAAAGAATTCTGAAAAAGACAGACTTCGCTGGGGGGGGGGGGGGGGGGGGGGGG
>RSEF01000008.1:22209503-22233277 GCA_003993805.1 Himantopus leucocephalus
GGCGCGGGTAAGGAGGGAGGGAAGCTTTATTTGCACTAGGACATCATACAAAGAGTAAATGTTTCTCATTGTCCTTTTCAGCACTGGCTGTGAGACGGCAGCTATGTGAAGAACCTTTTCCATCTGAAGTATCTTTGGAATCCTCTTAACAAAGGATCAGTGGATTCTCAATTATATGATCCAGAGAAATTCTCAGCTGACCTCACTGAAGAGAAATGAGATAACTACACATTGTCCTGTTACAAATCACTTCCTCACAGATAGATTTAAAACTATGCAAGCATATATGAAAAGTAATTGCATTACTGCAGCCTCCACAATGGTACTGTGAATAATGATTTTTTTCAGCCTCTCTGCATTTTTTTTGCAACATACTGGATATAGCAGAATTTCCAGAAAATTGACACAATAAACACCATGATTCTACTAAAAATAGAAAACTAGTTAAAAAAAAAATATCATAAGCCGCAATGGCTTTCTATTTTGCCTATTTTTCCAGGGCAAAATAAATTAAAAAAAATACAGAAAAGTTGCAGACTGAGGACTGAAAAGAAATGAGAACTTCCGGTTAGCTTCCTTTTTCCTGAAGCCTAGCTTTTGAGGAAATACCCAAAGAACAGTGCTAGCAGGACAGCAAACTACAGAAACACCAAATCTTTTCAAGTGACAATTTAGACAGAGAGTTATTAACAAAAGCAATAAAATCATGTATACCTAACCAGTAAAATTCGCTGATAGTTACACTCTGGCTTTCAGACACATGTACAGAGAAAGCACAAGTAAATGAAAAGAAGGTGGTGGGTGGAAGAAAAAGCATGTACCAATATATTCTAACTTTAGAATGATTAATAAAATACATTTTTTAAAGTTGCCAAAGAAATTTTATATACTTGGAAACAGAAAAAAAAAGAAGCAAACAAACCCCAGCATCTGTTGTAATGTTAACAGATTCCCACTCCAAGTCTTTTAGTCAGTCACTGTCTATATACTCCCCCAGTCCACTCTGCAGGAAAAGCTTCTCAAAATTCCAGGTTAAAACAGCCTTTTTCAGACAGTTCTGTCTGACAATTTCTTCTCAGTTACAGCTCTTCAGGTGGAGCTTAGGGAATAGGTGCATCTGTCTCTGCCTAAGACTTAAGCCTTTGTGCCCTTACTGCATGAGATACTATGACCCCTTTATAATACTCTACAAAAAGCCTCTGTACTGCAGTGATACGTATAAGGAAAATCCCTGGAAGACTTAAAATACTTGAGGAAAGGAACAAATTTCTTTTCTTACATCATTCTAATATAGTGAACAGTGTTTGCTTTCTTCCTTTATTGATTTTTAGAAACAGGATTCTCATTAACAGCTTTGAAATCACATTTGTTTTACCAAAATAAAGTGTAAGAAACCTTTAGAACTAACTTTCACCATGTCCTGCTGCATTTGCAACTATATGCAAGCTAACATTGCATCAGGACCTAAAACTGGTGCCGCGTCAGTTACCAACGCTTCGTTTCTCAATAGTTTAGTGACCAATTTCCCATCAGTTACAACAAAGAGAATGATGATACCCTATGAAGTTATATTATATATGAAGTTTAATCCATATCATTGGTCAGATGGAAAAATGCCTTAAAAGCCTAATTACAATTAGGCAGTAATAGACTTAAAGCATTATTTTATCTAAATTCCCTACACTCCTTTTAAATGTCGAGAATGTGACAGAATTTGTTTCACTTTAACCCTTTTACTAATTACAGAGCACATACATACCTGACACAAAGCCTATCCTTCATTCATCATTAAGCTCAAGGCAGCTTTGTCAAATTTCAAAAATCAGAAAAGCTTGAACAAGGTCACATGGAATGTAGGCAGTTGATTTTGAATAGAAAAAGTGCAGAATAATTCATTAAACTGAATTTGGTTCAAAACACAGTTTTATCAAATTGCCCAGTACTTTTAATCCTAGAGAGCTTTAACAACTCATTTGTGTCAAGGTTAGTTCTTCCAATTTAATCAAATATTTTTAAATCACCTAAAAGAATCTCAAAGGAGAAATTTTGTTTAAAACTAGTGTATGTAGTAAAAAGCATACATTTCTCTTCAGGCTTTTCCACATTGTCATTATTACACAGCAATAGGCATGAAAGACTGAAACCTATTTCTAATTCATGGAACACAAACCAATTTTAAGTAACACCATATTTCTGTAGCAAACTCTTCAGGAACCTGAAGATACTTTATAAGTGATGATCATCCCTCAACATAGATCTCTCAGATAATAACCATTATCTCTATTTTACAGAAAGAAGGTGAAGTTTCATGATTTTCTGTGTTTCAGAGCCTAGGATGCACCTGACTCCCTGGCTCCTGAGACTTAATCTTTTGAACTTTGCTTCTCTTCAACGAAGTCTTCTGGAAGACACTGACTCTAGCCCAGTTTATTTCTATTGGATCATAAAAACCACATAAAGGTAAATCAAAGATATTAGATCTACAAGGAAACCTATTGAAGTTATTATATAATAAAATACAGAAGGCTTTAATAAACGCCTCATAAAAAAAACTTGTGATGATTTTTTTTTAAAACTAAACCTTGCAAACTGTCACATCACTGATTTTTTTGCTCCACCATGAAGTTTTGTTTTGTTTTGTTTAAATCATGGCCAGAAAAATGACAAAAATCATAAAAACATGGAGAGCGCTAATGCTGACAAGTCATCCTACCTCCTGTGCCAAGGACAGATCAACTATACGTAAATCACCTCTGAAGGGAGGTTATTTAACCTTTTCTAGAGCTCTTTCAGCAATAGATATCCCATTACCTCCCTCAGATATTTAACCCCTGATTATCTATCCATAGAGCTAAAAAGTTTCTTCTAACATCAAAATCTCCTTTTGTGCTCTTTAGGACCATTGTTTCTTATCCTACCTAGAGAGGACAGTTTATTACATTCTTTTCTGTAGCAATCTTTACCATATTTGAAGCCTGTTATTATGTCTCCCCATCTCTGCTGCAGACTAAACAAGCACAATTCTTTCAGTCCTTCCTCAAAGGTCATTACTGCAACTCTTCTCTAAATATTCTTCAATTTGTCCAAATCTGTTTGAAAAAATGAAGACAGTACATCATCTGATGCCTTACACTGAGCACTGCAGATGAATTTCATATCTTACACGCAACAGCAATCCTGTTCATATATCCCAGTATGACTCTTGTTTTTTTATAGAGCTGTCATGATTCTTTTGTGTTCATTTTGTGATACAGCTGCTTATTTGCAGAACTGTCACCCAGCCAGTTGTTTCTCATATTTAAGTTTATTGTTGCTACCCAAACGCGTTACTTGGTGTTTCTCTTTACTGAACTGCATCCCATATAGTTCAGATCATTCATCCAATTTGTCAAGACCATTTCACACTCTAATGCTTGTATTCCCTCGCAGACTTGTACTGTCCAGGCAGTCAGTAAATCTGCTTTGTTCTATCATCCAGGTCACAAATTGAAAGACTAAACAGGATTCAATTCAGAAAACACACCTGCACAATTCTACCAGATGCATGCCTTCAATTTGAAATGTCTTTAGAGCATTTAATTAATAAGTAACTATCCAGCATGGCAAATCTTATCTGACTATCTATTTTTGGTCTTTCTAAGATTCTCTAGCTGTGGAGATAAAATTCCTAACTTCACCACTACTGTACAAGCAGAGTATCTTTCAAACACAAATATACAGGGGAGGTTCTACCATGCTCCTCCCCCGTTAACATATTTGTATGTGGCACAGTAACCCAGTTGCATAGCCCCTCCGATTTTGAATTTGGGCTATATCCCTGTTTTTCTTTCCTATACTAGAGATACTACAGACACTTCAGTTCACAAAAAAAAAATAAAAAAATCACTAGCTTTGAAAAATTCAGATCTTATGTACATATATATATGCACCAATAAAACAAAAACAACAACAAAAAGCAGGATGTTACCATTTATGTGCCAACAGGTAAACTCTCAAGAACACTCATTTCCTTTTTGACTTTGAAATTTTCTAACTAAGATAAGTGTTTAAAGCAAAGTTCAAATCACTACATTTTAGGGACATGAATCAGTTATTTCTCACGACAAAGCTGTAAAAGGCTGATAAAATCCCACTGCTCTACTACTGATGTATTCTCTACAAGGTAATCTTTTACCCTTCTTACCACTACTTTGTCTGGCACGTGTGTACCCACTAGTCAAAACAAGTATTCGTGTTTAAATACTGTATTTAAATCTGAACTAGTAAAAACATCTTTAAAATCTTGGACAATCAAATTGTCTGTCTTGCCAACATTCATACTCCTATGTCCTATGATGAAGTTCAGTGGACCAGCAAAAATGGAGAGCAGCAAACTGCCATCCAATACATAAAACATTGCTACAAGGAGAATCAACTGTTTTCTGAAGCAACAAGACACAAAGCAATCAGCTTAATGCAAAGTGAAAATATTTAAATTGAGTATCGGGTAAAACTTTAACCATGGGGTGATGAGCTGCTGAAACAAGCAACACAAAGAGGAACTTCGTCGTCAGAGGGAATGGTTTTGGTACACTTCCAAAGGGCTGAGGATTGGACTAGCTGATCTTTCTGCATTTCTACGTTTAACTGAATTCATTATAAGCATCAAAACATCAAAGTATCTTTAAAGAACAGTTATTCTAAGTTAAGCTACTAAGCTTTTTGTCTGAAGATATAAAAAACTCTTGTATGACAAATTGTCTGTATAAGGGAAAGTAGTTAAATACAAACTTGTAACTAATACACAAATTCTGAACACAAACTGTACAAATTATCAAGCTATTAAGCTACAAAACCAAAACCAAGTATTTTGATTACAAAGCTGCACCTAACCAGAGAATCTTTTTAGAAATCTTTTTGTTTGAAGAACAACTAGAACAATATTGCCTTAAGTGTTAAAGTTTACCAGAAGCAAGTTCTTATAATCAGCAGCTTGATTTCCAGCAAAGAACACTTAAATTGGAAACTAAAAAAAAAAAAAAAAAACACCAAAAAACTTNTTCCTCACTACAGAAGTGAGAAAGTTTCTCACTTTTTGCAACTTTGCTCCCACCTACAAAGGCGGCAGAATTTTTCTTGTTCAAGGTTTTTAAGGACAAGTTCTACAAATATCTGTTTGAAATAATCTAAGTACATTTAAACCAACCCTAAAGAAGGGAACAATAGGTCTTACAGTACTGCAATCCTAGAACCATAACTGCAGTGTAAAACTATGGATATAAGCTAGTGCTGAAAAAATCAGTTATCTCTTGCAAGTCTGGTTCTTTACGACCAGAGAGACCTATATCATCAGCTCCCACACAATGCATTCCCATTTTTGGGAAAACCAAAACAAAGCAAACCCCAACAGATTAGCCCTAAAACTTTAAAGAGATCTTTTCAAAAGTGAGACACTAATTTAAAAAACAAAAAAAACCCACCACAATTGCAAGCAGGACAGACTGCAAAGACTCCTGTTTCAACTTCCACAGTACCTATAGAAACATTAAGAAAACATTTCCCTTATCCAACAAGGTGGTAAAAGAGCAGAGTAAAAGTCTTTTCACCTTGTAACAACCAGACAACTCTTACTGACCAGAAGTCAACCTACTCAAAGTACCTAGAATGATCTGGAAGAACCAGAAACAAGTAAAGTCCTTAAGTCTCTTGGAAATACTGGGAGAGTAAAGCCTTCATTCTGTATGAGACTATGGATAGCAGATTGGAATCTCACTACACAAGTGCTTGAGAAACACGGATAAATATCAGAGCAATCACGTGCCGTTCAGCTGTAGAACAGAAGCCCATACTAGGATACATTCCCAAATTTTGTGAAATACAGATTAGTTATTTTTGCACATTAAAAGTGTCATAACACTGAGCTCAAAAATCCTATTCATTATTTCTCTTTTTCCAGAAATGTTAAAAATTACGAGACAAAACATATGATTGAACCTCATGACTATGCTACTTAATACAGCCTATCTCTTAGTAATTATACACTTGGAGTATGCAAGGCACAGGAAAAATCGTTTCAGTTAATAGTAGTACAACTGACAATTGCAACAACCACCTGTATTGGACTAAACAACTTGACACAGATTACCACCAGTACTTCAACTTAAAGTCATAACTGCTGCTCCTTACTGACACATACAGTTCTACTGTGTAAGAGTCCTTCACAAAAAGCCTTACTGTAAATTCAGGACACAGAATTTTTTTTATGAAATAAGCATGACAGTGCTGGAGAAACCCTGCAACCAAAGCTGTTCAGGTTCTGAATGACTTGCTAGAAGTCACATGTTGAAGTAAATTACTAACTGCTAACCCCTTCTAAGGCAATGGGAGTTTCATGAGTGGCTTCAATTGGTTGAAAATTTCACCTGATAGCTATGGTTTTGAACATTTTACCACATACTCTTTACTTTAAAAGGACTGCATTTTTCTCCCCTACTGTTTAACACACATCATCTTTTTTCCTTAAACTTTTTTCCACAAATTTTTAGTAGTATGTTTAAGCAAATACTAATATTATTAATCTGAAAGGCAGTACAGTAAGATTAAAAGATACCTGAAAACAAACTGCAACAGTAACTTGTCACCTTATTTTTGCAGAAATTATACTTGCTTATGAAAACAACTAAATTTTGCTAATGCCAAATCTACCAAGCCCTACTGGATCACCAGTCCTTGCAGCAGCTAGGAGGTCGGGGGAAGCTGGAACAGGCTGCCCAGAGAGGTTGTGGAGTCCCCCACTCTGGAGACATTCAGAACCCGCCTGGACACCGTCCTGTGTGACCTGCTGTAGGTGACCCTGCTCTGGCAGGGGGGTTGGACTAAATGATCTCCAGAGGTCCCTTCCAACCCTGACCATTCGGTGATTCTGTGATAGTATCTAACCATATGTTAGAAATACACCCAAAAAGCATATTCTCAAAAGGCTGCACAAGATAGTATTTAATATGAAATACAGAGCACACTTAGAGCATCACCTTAAAAGCCTCAGTAAATGATCACTGTTATTAGTACAATAATAATGACAATATCAATGGAAAACATGCAAATATATGTACAGCCACTGACGAGCTACTACAATTTGTTTAATAATAACTGCAAGCATATTTCCAAAACAAAGCTTGGAACTTCAAAGCCTAAAGAACATGTTCTTTTACAAAAATTTAGTATCAGCAACCTAGAACTAGATTAGTAAAACCAAGAGTTACACTCCAAGACTACAAAAAACTGCCAGTGTTCCTGGCTAATCAGGGACGGAGTACAAGACACCATAAGGAAGAAGCAGAACCATATGCTCTCCCTTAAAAGAGATCAGGACTAGGAGACAAAGGGGCTATTGCTGATCTGGGATGCTTGGATACTACTGGAATTATTTTTCAAAATACAACAGAAAACAGAAATGTATTTTACAAGTTTGGGATATACTGGAGCATAGGTCATAGCCTCAAGAGAAATCAGATTTGTGATGTTAAATATCTCTCTTTTTGGACCCCTGCATCCTTAAACATCAGCATTCCTACAAGGTAGGAGCAGTTTGGATTCAACAGCAGAAACCTGAGTGAGCAGAGAAGCGACAGCACGGCACAGGTGCAAAAAGCACGCCGACAGCACGAACACCATGAAGCGCTTGTGGGGGACAAGGGCAGGGCCCGAGGCTGCACGCTGGTCGAGGAAGGGCCAAAGGACCTCTGGATGCTACCACCGACTGGAAGCTGTGGGAGCAGCACTGGAGCAGCCAGAGGCACAGCCAAGTTAGCTCTGTTAAGTTGGGCACCCTGTCCAGCAGGTGACACGGCAGGACAGCGGGGGGACAACCAGGGGACACACCAAGGGGCTCTGCGGGGCACGCCGCCCACCCCACCTCGGGCCGGCGCCAGCAGCGCTGCCCGCAAGCCCGGCACCCCTGGAAGGCCCCGGAGGGAAGGGCAGCGGCGGGGGGCGGGGGGAAGAAGCGGTGGGACGCGGATCGGGCCACGACGCTGCAGCCTGCGCTCCTCTGGAGAACCGGGGGGGGGGGGGGGGGGGGGGGGGGGGGGGGGGGGGGGGGGGGGGGGGGGGGGGGGGGGGGCTGGCGCGGCGCGGCCCGGGCACTGCGAGGGGCAGGCGCGAGGTGAGGTGAGCTGAGGTGAGGCGGGGCAGGGCCGGGGCGGGGGGGGGGAGGGGAGGAGGGAGCGGAGCCAGTCGCGCTTCCCCGGGGCGCCCAACCCCGCCCCGCTCCCCGTGTGGCCCGGGGCACGATGGCGGGGAGGAGGCTGGTCCCAGGGTCCCCGCCCCCCGGGCCCCCGTTACCATTACCCAGCACGCCCAGCGCTGCGCCGCCATCCCGCAGCCGGCCCGCTCCCGCAGGGACCGCGACACCTCGCGAGATTTCCTTCCCCTCCACTCACCCCCCCCGCCCCGCGACCCGGCTCGGCTCGGCCCCGCGCGCGCACGCGCACCGCACGCGCTCCGCTCAGACCCAACATGGCGGCCGCGGCGCCGCGCACGTGTCCCTCGGCCCCGCCGTGTCGGGCCGGGCGCGCGCACGGACACGCGCACACGTAACGCGCGGGGAGGGAGGGTAGGCGGGGAGAGAGCGGGGAGGGGGGCGGGGCCGCCGCGCACGCGCGGCAGGCGCCGCTGCGGGCCAGCTGATTCGAACGGGGCGCGCGAGCCGCCACCTCCTCCCCGCACGCGCTGGTCACGTGGGGGCTTCCCCCCTCTCGTTCCCTCCTCCTCCTCCTCCTCCTCCTTCCCCCTCCCCTCGCGGGTTCCGAACTCGGCACCATCCGGGTCCCCCTTCCCCCGGGGCCGGGCCCGCGCCCGAGCCCTCACCTGGCGCCCGCTCCTCGGCGCGGCCGGCCCGCGCGGCCCCCTGCGCGGCTCGCTCCCTCCGTGCTGCCCGCACCAGGCGGCGGCGGCGGCGGCGGCTCCGCACAGCGCCTGCTCCCCTCAGCGCGGCGGCGGCTCCTTCCGCTTCCTTCCCCTCCCCCTCCAGCCGCTGCGGCGGGGACCCGCTCCCTGCAGCTCCGCCTGCTGGCAGAGGGCGGAGGCGGCCGGCCCGGCCTGCCCGCGGCCAACGGGCGGCCCGCCGCCCCCGGGGAGGGGAGTGGAGACGCTCCGGCGTGCTCCGAGGGGAGGGCGGCTGGCGGGGGCGGGGGGGGGCGAGAGGCGCCGCCGTGCGCCGGGGCAGGTGTCTGGCGGGGCGCCCTGAGGGACGGGGACGGAGCCCCGTGTCCCCGTGCCAGGGCGGGCGGCTGAGGCCGGGGGGAGGAGGAGGAGGAGGCCGGCCCGCTCCGAAGCGGCACCGGGCGGCGGTGGGTGCCCCCTCCGGCGGGCCGCTCTGGCGCCGAGCCCCGCCGGGCGACTTGCGGGTTTGCCGCGGGTGGGAAGGGGACCGGGGCGGCGCTCCGCTGACTGGAAGCGCCGCTCCCCGGGTCGTGCCGGGCGGTTCCTGCCTCGAGAAGCGCCCGCGCCCGCCGCGGCGCTGAGCCCCCACCGCGGGGCCGTTTGTTCGGCGGCTCCCGGAGGATTTGCAGAGCGCTGTCCCGGCTGCGGGCAGCGCCGCGGCAACAGGCACCGCGGGGTGCTCCAGCCCTCGGGATTACCACTAAAAATTACCCAACCGTGCTTTCGAAGCCCTTTTATTTTTGGCAGCCGCCTCGTTCTCTGCTAACGTGTGCGTGAGCACCGAGAGTTACTATTTGACGCACGCAGTCTGCTCGAATAGAGCATTTACCTCCCTACAGAGGGAGAGGAACTACTGTGTATCTTTTACTATCCTTGTAATCTCTTTTTTTTTTTTTCTCCCCCCCGATATACTATGGTTATAGTGCATTTAGAAGAGCTTCGTGTAGCCAAGAAACACAAACGACTCAAGTTTTCTGTTAAATGCTTATGAAATTCAAGAACGTTTTCATTAAGAATGGTTAACAGATTAACAAATTGCTAGAAAATCCTAAACTAAAACTGTTTTCTGTAACAGAAGACTAAGTACTGGAGAACATTTTAAATTGCTTTTAAAGGTAGCAACTGACTGTATGGTGATTAAACTGATTGATACGTTTGTAAAGAAAGCAGATTTAATAAAATCCTAATTGCAAGTCTGGTCATACAGACTTTCACTCTGCAATGCCAGAGTCTGCAGAAAAACCTCAGTAGCTTTTCCGCTTTCCCAAGCAGTTCTCACTTTTCCCTGCGTCTTGCTGACTTGGAACTCCTCTGTGATCAGACTCAAAACCAACTGAAATCCCACAAGAGAGGGAAAGGAAATTTTTCTCTTGACTCTATGCCACTGTTCGCATGCAGTTTTCTGTCTGTGTGCCCGAATCTGAAAGAGGAATGGAGCTTTTCGCGTTACTGCAGGAGCACCTGTGAGCACCGAAACCTTGTGAATCGCAATCCATTTAGGAACAGGTTCACATAGCTAAACAGCTGCGGTGGTGAAGATATTACTGCGTTTCAGACAGGTGTTGGAGCTTTCACAGTAGAATTGAGGGTTCTTCTCAGCTGCTTCAGTGCAAAATCGATTGGGGTTTGGTTTGGTTTTTTTTTATTTTTTTTTTTTTTTTTTTTNTTCAAATTCCCACGGCTGTTGCAGTTGAGCAACAGAGCTGACCGAATCCGACAGCCTGGTGGCACACGGGGCAGCACGCTTTCCCACCCCCCCCATCTTCCCTGCCCCGCAGCCTTTGCCGCTGCCCGCTCTGGTGCTCGGCTGCGCACATGGTAAACCCGTCAGACTTCCTGAACCACCAAGAAACTGTTCCTGTTTCTGGTGTGTTCGTTTTCAGTTAGAAAACGAGCTGCATTGGCTCACCGTGGAGACCGACAAAAGAGGCAGCTTGCGAGATGGGGGTGAGAGCGCGTTGCCAGTAGAGGGGAGGAACAAGACAATCCTCTTCTGGCAGCAGTAACTTTTTGGCAACAGGATTAAACCCGTCAAACTATATTGTCTAACCACACCCTCCACCAGGATTTGCCTTGAATTCACTGAGGAGGACTTAAATATTATGTTCTGCCATCTTGCCTAAGAAGCAGTAATGTCTAGTGATGGGATGATAACAAAGAGCAACTGTTGTTAATGGTGTGATGTTTCAGGTAATGGTTCCTGCTAATGAAAGGGATACTCCCCAGGCTCTTGCCCCACCTCTGCATGCCCCCTGCTTTTCCCTGGATCGAATCCAGCCATTGTGTATCTACAGGGTAGTTTGGCTCAGCTAACCTTCCAGAGGAATATTAACAATATGCAAACAAGAAAAAAGCAGTCCGTGTGTAGTAATGACTGAGATCAAGCAAGTTTACTAAGACCTCCGCCCAAGAGAATTTACATTTAAGCCTGGAGAAACCTGCTTTGTTTGAAGCTGGCTGGCTGCGGCTTTACATTCACTGTTGCCCCCACAGTTCAAAATCCCTTTTTGATCCACTCATGCTATCCTGCAGCCCCTTCCCCACAGTATCCTACAGCACCTTTTAAGTAATTCCCAAGTATAAAGCAATATGCTCCTGCCACATTGCTTTCTCCAATACATCTTCACTTCCAGGCAGCCTCCCTTGCTCCTCATATACCCTGCCCAAACTAGATCACATTCCTAAGTCTTGTGGTGGCAGTTTCCTACAGCATCTATCTTGTACCAGTAACGGGGAGCTGTATTTATTATGGGCAGCCTTGAGTATTACTCGTTTATAGGGCAGTAACAATTTCTCTGGCCTCATCAATGTGGGTAGTAAAAAAGAAAACCCAACCCAACCCACTATTCTGATCAAGGGAAAATGGTGTTAATGACAGCTTTTCAACATGTTACAATGGCACAAGCTAAGAAATACAAGATCAGCCCCCACCTCCACCCCAAGCCAGTACTTTCTACAAAATCAGGAGCTGAGATATTTTATATCCCTCCACATCACTGAAACCTCAGCTCATGTTTGTGCATCAAGAACTGCCCAAGACCACAAGGTCCAGCTTTGATGAAGCTGCTCCACAGCTCATGCTTTCAGCGGCAGCATTGCTGTTTCCACCTATCTCAATCCATGAAATAGCTTAATTGCATCTTCTATTATTAAATGCGATTGTCTTCTGATAAAAGATTAACAAAGTTCACTCTTCCCAATTCAGCACAATTGAGGAGCTAATCCTAAGGACGTCTAGTTCTGTGACAGCTACTCCGGTATCTTTACACCATGCCCCAAGAACAGCATCAGCAAGCTGTTACTGCTTGCTGCCCAACCCTGCAGTTAAAACAGCGCTCGTGTTCTCGCTACAGCTCTGCATCTACTCTGGCTCTTAAAAAGGACATGCAGGACAGGAAGATTATAGCTGAATTCATCTCCAGAGTTCAGCTCAGGCTTATTTGCTGTGACTGAAGGGCAGCCGTGTCGCCCAGGCTGGTTGTGGGGAATTCCTTGGGTGGCTGCACAGTAAGCCCTGGACAAGAGCATGGAGACTTCTCCTAACGCCAGCTCAGGTTCAGCAGGGTCAATTCCACAGTATGGCCCAAACCGAATAAACCGTCCCGGACTGGATGGGGGTCAGCTCAGCGCTACACTCAGAAGTCTCTGCGCTAATCACTGTACCGTCTCAATAATTTTGTAAGTACTTTATAGGAGGCCTTTTGGATTTTGTATTTACATATTTCTGAAAGAAAAAAAAAAAGCATTTGCATTCTCGAGAAGAAAATTCCAACAATAGATAGTTACAGAAAATAACTTAAAGTTATAAAAGGGAAGATTTTGTTGAGGAAAAAACCCATTTTTAACAGCGTTAAGACAATTCTCTGCTTAAATATGCATCCTTACACAGAATCACTTCATGTTTTCGTTGTTATAGGTCCTCTGTTTTGCTGCTCAGTTCTGGCTGCTATATTCCCCAGAGAGCCCATTTTTTCATTCATGCTGCCGTATGTAAAGAACACATATGAAAAAGGCTAGATTTCCCTTAATATCAGCAACAAAAAGAAAGCATTTTCAGTGGTTTTACCTGAAGCAAAATGCTTTAGATAAACAAAATTGTTTTGTGTCTAAACTTTAAAAAAAAAAAAAAAACTGCCTGAAGATATACCCGACTGACTCAGTTAGGTGTGGCTTCAGTAGCCAGTTTACATCAGAGACTGTACAGGCTTTTTGCCACAACTTTTATTAAAATTTATGATATTCTCAGTTCAGTAATATAGTAACAAAATGCACGGGTTTTATAATATTTCCACTACTTCAAATACTACTTGGACAAAGACTACAGTAGTTGTGGAAGTCAGCATGTCAAAAATAGTAATTAAAAAAGTACTAAAAAAATAATTGGAAAAAAATGCAATTGTGGTAAATTGCACAGGATTCTAAGTGGTCATCTGGTCTAATTCCTACTCAAATTCACTCCAGCCATAAATTTAGAATGTCTGTTTTTATGACACTTTTTTTTTTGTTGGAACAAGGCAGGGGGAAATCAAAGTTTTAGCTCTTTACTAAAACGAAACAATCTCCAATTGTTGATAAAGGATACGTACATTAAACAATTTAGGAGTCTTACAACCCGCACAGACTCTTGCAGAGTTGACTTTGATTACGGAAAGATGTCACACTCCGTGTTGAAGAAGCAAGTTGCCAATTATAAAAGTGAAATGCATTTAGGAAGTTACTAGATTATTTCCATTTTATGCCCATATATTTAAAGTAGGGGCAATCTAATCCCAATTGGTCTAAAAAGCTGCAGTTAAGTAGATACTTATTTTTAATAATTAGATTCATTTGACTATATTCAGTCAATGTATAACCACTTCTCGCTCATAAGGTATTCCCATTTAAATGGCTTTTTCTAATTTCAGTAGACTTCAAAATCAGGTAGGTATGAAATGATAGCCAGACTGTAGTGCATGATGAGAAAAATATTCTAGATTGGAATTCATTAAACATAAAAGCAGTACACCAAGAAGTAGTATTCTACTACTTAGCTTTTAATGCTGAAGACTGAGGTTTTACATTTCAAAACTGAAATATTGGTGTCTAAAATATTTCAAGCAACTGGGGTTTTTTTGTTTGGTTGGTTTTTTGCTTTATTTCAGTTACTTTGAGTGTGTTATTATTCTAATGTATAAACTTTGACTCAAGCTTCAAGAAAACAACCGTCCAGAGACTTCCAGGTTCTGGAAGATTTCACATATGTGAGACAGGGAAGTTTTGACAAAACCAGATTAGAACGGGAGCTGGACCTATATGGGCACAGGTGTTTTTGCCTAGGGCTACTGAAAAATTGAAGTCCATAGTAATAGTTATCTTACTGGAGTGTTCACATCAGCACTGACTTAATTTAAGAGTGAGTTAGCTCACTCTGGGAGTTTTACCCCTCACAGAAGATAGGAACTCCTATCCAAACAATCACTTTTATCTTTCCCCTCTCTTTTAGGCGCTTCCCTTTGTTACATGTATGGAGCACGCTCAGGTATTAGTGGTTTCACGTTAATACTTTGAATTATGTACAACCTACATAAAGATGTGTCAAGTCATGGAATATCCCTGTTACTGTCTTGACCACCTTACACACTCCTTCAGGTCCTACACCACAATAAAAGGCTCTGTTGTTACTCAAACTGAACAGCATGTAGTATGTTCAGTGTAAACCAGAAGAACACAGATTAGAAGTTTTCAAGTAAGATGTAGGTGTCTAAATCCCCCCAAAATAGGACCTGGCACTTTTCTGCCTAGCCTTTAGGCACATTTTTTTCCAAACAGAAACATTTTTTGAAAGACGAGCCTAGCTTGTGATTAGGGTCCTCTGATACAGGATGTGAAAGATTGAATTTTTACTTAAACCTGCTATCACACAGGAGTGGACACCAGCACCACTGACAGTTTAAAAAGGAGAGATCCCCGTTCAGGGCTCAAATCCCAAGTGGAGGGATTTTTCAGATTTTCAGATTTAGATCTTTTCAGATTTCAGATCTTTTCAGATTTAGGTTAACAGTGGAAACTTAACATCTTTTGGAGGAGGCTTGCAGAGCAGAAGCCCAGAAAATCCCTCCATACCTGTATCTTTTTCAATGTCTACCGAAAGAGCCCAGAAAGACTAGCCTCTGCGCTTCAGCGTGCAAAGTCAAGGTCACATATGACATTCAGATGGCTACTGATCCAGTTTAAGAGACAAATTACCTCCACTACCCTGCTTGGTTGGAAAGCAAATTAATTATACTACAAACAAACAAACGAGGTAAGAGAAAGTACATTTCTCTTACTAAAAATTATTCAGAAGATGGGACACAAAAGGGGAGTTCATAGCTAAATAAATGTCTTATTTCTTGCTACAGTTAAATTGTAAAGTCAGTCTACATACAAAAACCTTAGAACTAGACTAGAAATTTCATTGAAAATATTGTCTAACTGAAGTAATAGCTGCCAATCAATTGGCATTTGGGCATGCATGAGTGCATTCCTTTTGTTATAGCTGAAAACCTCAAAGTAATCTTACTTCTGGTCCTAAAGAGAAGGTGTGTGCATTGGGGGAAACAAACGTACATTCACAGCATGAGCAAGTGCTGCATCTCTGTTCATTTGGGTTTGGCATTTTAACAGACACCGGGGGGAGGGGGGGGGGGAAGTTGGGGAGAAGCAATGTATCACCATGGTAACCAGGACATCTTGTTTTAGCATGTACCTTAAAAACACACAGGACAGAACAATATTAGTCACCTAGAAGAATATTCATTTCTGGGCAAAACTATTCATAAACAATGAAAATGAAAAGGTCTTGGCACTGTCCTGTGAGGTAAGAGACAAAAATTGCTATTTTTCATTATTGACAGCTGACAATTTGTTTTGAGCTAAGTTTTTTTCTTGCTTGTAAGAATCAAATGCCTCCTCTCCTCTGCGCTCCTTATTCTTCTCAAGAAAGTACTTTAAGATTTACTTTCTTATGTGGTAACTTATTCCAAAAATGGTCCTTACTGAAGTTCTTTATGTATAAGTTCTTTGTGAGTTCCAAGTGAGAAAGGAAGAACATATCTGGAAATGAAATCTTCTCAACTTCATTTATATTATGAAAACATTTTATGGATGGTGACTGCTTTATTTTTGCACCTCCCATGCTGCTGAACAAATGACTAGTAAGAAAAATAAGTGATTTGAAATTCAGTAGCATTGAATAAAGGTATATCAAAACTGCATAAATAACCACTGTGTTCCTATTACTCAAACTTTACTTTTTTACTGACAGTTCATTTCATAATGGTATATAATCAATAAGTCAAGTGTCAACTGTAGTTCCTCATGTCCGCTCATTTCAACAACCAGAACTTGTATTTTACGCTTTTAGCTAATCAACTGAATCTTGAACAAGTCAGAAAATGAAATTTCTTGCTTATTCATCTTACAAACATCCTATTTGAGGGATCAGGTTCCTACTGCATTCTCTTAAGTCCACACATATACCCATCTACGACCTTTATAAGGAAACTTGTAATCAAGTGACTTGGCACGTAGTATCACTAACAATCCATAAACCCTATCAGAAACATCAGTGATAATGTTTCTCACAAACAGACCTTCTTTTTCTAGCTGCATCTCTCAGCTGACACACATTTAGAAGAGAGAAAAGTTTTGTGATAGAGTAAATAATAACAGCGTTCTATGAAAAACACANGGACCTTCTTTTTCTAGCTGCATCTCTCAGCTGACACACATATAGAAGAGAGAAAAGTTTTTTTGTGATAGAGTAAATAATAACAGCGTTCTATGAAAAACACAACTCTGCTATTGTAAACAAACATCTGTAATATAAATGTGTTATCTTACAGTTTACCTTACTGTGTGGCAGTGTCCACGCTGGTGTTTATAGAGAAACCGCCTTGTCACCTTGTTGAATGGCTGAAAGCTAGGCTGAAGCTATTCTTAATTTAAGACAAGTCACGTGTTTTAAACAGCTATATATATTACAGGATATATTCAAGAAAACAAGTTATACTTTTCGCTGTTGGTGAGAGTAGCCCTTTGAAAAATTTTTACTGAACAAGGCTATTTTCTAATCTGCTAAGATTTTGAAGGCTAATATAAACCAAGTTTGTTTGCAACCAGATAATTTCTGTGAAATAATGCTGAAAGTGATTTGTCTTTCTTTGTGACACTTCAGAAATCCAGAACTCTTATTTTGCTTCCTGCTACTAATTGTCAGCTCTGGATGGCTTAAGTATAGAGGGAAGCCAGAAAAGCCATCTGTTTGGAAGAATGAAAAAGCCTAGTTGTTTTACTCATTTCCTGGGCAAAATGAAGAGCTGAAAGGTTTTCAGTGAGAAAACTGCTTAGACTGCACTAAGCCAGATGTATATAGAGAATTCAAAAGGAATAAATGGAACAGAATTTTCTTAGTTCAGTATAAAACAGTTGTATGGCAAATACGAAGAAACCACTTGCCCTTTTAAGCGGATAATCTGTAAGTTTTCCTGTAAATTTTCCAAATCTCCAGTTTGCGTTTCCAAATGAACTTACATGATAACTAACAGGAAAATCTATCAATCAAAAAAAAATAATCAAATGTTACCAGTATCATTATAAATAAATGCCTATAATACTAACTTGAGAGAAACTTCTTGGTTTTAGTCCTTTTAAGAAAACCTAGGATATCTTATGTTAGAAAAAGCCAATCACTATGTAAGTTTTGAATTTGAGAAGCAGGATTCTTACATAATGCATTAGCATAGCACATCAAATTACACCAGATTTCGTAAGAAAATTTCAGGCCTAGATGGGCATATTTAACTTTTGCTCCACAAATGACAACTGCTTCATCCACATAATATGGTTTATAGCCAAACATATTTCTAACACTTTATGTTGGTAATCCACTGTCAGTGGGACACACCGCTAACTCAACAAGTACTTATATGAAATTACCCTGCTCTGGGGCTCTCTTTACCAAAATATGGACTATGGATTTACAAAAGGCTCTAAATACAGATTTTTTTCAGATGTCGCTGAGCGTTGCACTCTGCTGGAAGGACAGATTTCCAAGAGTACATTTTCATCTAGCCTCCAGAGCACAGACTAACACACTACAACTTGTTGGTTTCAATCTTCTGACATCTCGACTTTGATAGCTTGGTCAGAAGTTAACTTCTATCAGCATAGCTGCGTCGACAGAACGGTAAGCATTCCCACACGACTCTGTGACTCCCAAGCAAAGCTAAACTGACTAGAACTTCCACATCAAATATGGTATCGTCAGGGAGAACAAATAGATTATTTCAATTAAAAAAACCCTAAATAAATTAGCTTCCATTAACCCAGCTGCATATAGTAGGTTTGCAAGTCATAGCAAGGTATCTGGACAGAGCAGTAAAATTCAAATGCAAGATCTCTTTACCACTGTCAGGGACATGTGGCAACAGTGGGAGTGGCTGTTCTCCCTTGAGTTCAGATTTGGCAGGTTTGTAGTGTCTCACCACAGAGAGCTGACCCTACAGCAGTTTTTGTCAAATAGATATTAGAGGATACCTTAAAAAAAATGTTTTAGCTGCATTCAGGCAGCACAACAGCAAACAATAACAATAGCATTCAAATAAAATATACAGAGTTATCAAAATGGTTCTGAGTTTGTCTATTAATAAAAATAGCTTTTGCCCTTTTCATCTTATCTTGATACAGCTTTTGAACAGTATATGAAGTCTCTAACTTACCTAGCAAACTTTCAGACTGATGGGAAGGCTGACACCCATTACAGCAGTCAATTGAGTGTCATTTATCTATTTGAAAACAAAAAACAACCTTTATTGGATGTATCTACTCAAGATCACTATTCTAACATAGAACCAAAAATAATTATTGTAGTGCCTCCAACCACAGTTCCATTAAGAGACTAGAGAAATAGATTATGTGCATTTATATATCTCTCTATATATCTATCTATCTCTAGACACAGGAGTAATTTAGATTATACTTGCAGAAACAGCTTTCTGGACTACACAAGTTAAACAATGAATCTGCATCACAGAATTGTCTTCAGAACTTCCTTCATTTCCTAATGTTCCAGTCACAGGAAAGGAAGAGACTGGCCCTTAAGTCAGTAAAAATGTAACATGGGATAATTTACAGCTAACAAGCAGGTCATTTTTATTTGCTTTATTAAGCAGACAGACTACTTAGCTCTCACCTTTGAAGCATTTTATAAAAGCGCCTTATTTTACTACTAAGTAATTCAATAGCTCTTCTACTAATCTTTTTCCCTCCAATTATACTGTTCAGCTACATGACACAGTATCTGAAGCACTCTCCTTGATGTTGGAGGTTTAGATGAACAATTAGCTGTACTACTTGCAAAAAAGCTTCAAAAAATAGAGAAATCAAGCTTTGAGCTGGTAATCTCCCCACACCCACCATGCAGTTCTCTCCAGAAGAGAAGGATTAAAGTTACCAGACTGAACAGCAGCCTTTTAACAGCTCAAATCTAGATTCCCAGACCTAAAACAAGGACTCCACTGGATTTTTCCCTTCTTGAAATGACAGCTTCCCTGGCACCCAAACACATTGCTGTGTTTCCTCAACTGGAAACAAATGAACAAAGAATCCAAATAGTCTGGTGAAAGGCTTATGGAAAAAAAAGTTTCCACAGCCCCTTCCTGAGATGCATTCTTTCTTTGCTGCAAATCAGACAGCTCTTCACAGTAAAGGCCTCTCCTTTACCTATACTCTGAAGCGTCGCCTTCCCTCCAGCATACACAAGCCATCCATTTGCAGTTCTCCCACACTGTCTTACTTTAAAAGGCTACTTCCATTTCTGTGGCATAAAATCCTTTGTAGAGCTCTCAAAGGGCTGAAAGTAAGACAGTCATCCCTTTGGAGCTGTCTGTCTTGAACACAAACACATCTATTTCATCTCTGCAAACTCAGGATTTTTTTTTTTTNGATGCCTTTTACCGTGGTGACAGAGGCATTTCACAAACTCTGCTAGTTCCAAGTGTCTCGTTACTGATCTATGTGCATCACAGTTTAAGATTATGTTTGACTATGGATTCCCAGACACCCAGTGGAAAAGACTGACAAAACTCCTGGAAGATTTCTAGATTTCTAATAGGCTACCTAAACCCAGCACAAGTCACCATTGCTAAAGCTGAGGTAAATACTCCTACTCATCTAGGAAAAATTGTTCACTATTATCCATCAATTATTTCCACATTGGCAGTCTTGCATCTTCAGCATTCTTTTAAGCGAGAGAACAACTTCATTTTCAATATTGAGTCTTGTTGCTCTTCTCTGAAATAACCTCTCCCCAACCTGCATTTACTATCATATAGCATGCAAAATTGGGAGCATTACAGATGATAACTCACAAGCAGCACAGCACCAAGTAGAGCGGAATAATTACCTCCTGTGCCTCACATCTGATGCTTTTGTTACTACTACCCAGAAAAGGTTTTGTTTTGGTATCACTGGATTTTAACTCTTAGTCTGATCTGCTATAATACTCACAAAACTTAGCACAGAACTGCTTCATTCCCTCGACAACCTGATGCCCCTAACACTCATCTATTTTTCTCTTGAAAGTTTTATAGAGGCAGTCTGTTCCACCATCCAGATTATTAATCAAAACATTGAATAAATTGGTAAACCCGATTACCATGCAGTGATTTAACCAAGAAAATATTTCCCAAGTTTCCAATTAAGAACATTGTGTAGGAAAAATTCTTCCCCAAGTATGCAGACCTATCAATTGTTATTTAGCTTTAGTATGTTAGAGAACCTTAAGAATAGCTTAAATGAAATAAAACCCTAGGGGAAAAGAAAAAGGAATTAAAAAAGCAGTATAAATCCAGGTTTAGTTTAGTCACCCTAATATGAAAAAAAGGCCCAAAAAAATGGAGGTGGGAAGTTACAGCAGCATCCCACATGCCAAGGTCAGCAACTTACTATTGACTATTCATAAGCAATTTAACATTACCTTAATCAGTAACACAAGTCTGTAGTAGTAACCGATGTGGTTTTTTACCTTGTACACACAGGGGTAACTTGATATTAACTTCAAGTTGCCTTATCTACTAATATAAAATTGTCCAAATGCATTGTCAGACATTAAAAGTCTCTGCTCAGTGTTTCTTTACATTTACACCTATGTACCTGCAGACCTTCTCAGCTGCTGATACCCCATGACCTTCTCTGGAATTTAAAGAACACTTACACAGAAGTTCAGAAACTTAAGAGGCTGGCCAAAAGTTACCTGTGATACAGTATAAAATTGAAAAATGTTTTCCTTACAAACCAGCCATATAATCAATGGCTTCCTCCTGCTGTCCATTTACCACTCTTACTTGCACTGCTGTGTTTTTAGCTCTAGTTCTTCTCAGGTAGGCTGAGGAAAATATTGGGAATTACATTCAGACAGAACTGACTCCTCCTACATGGCACATTAGCAAGTACTTAAGGTTAGAGGACACTTTCTCTAGGACTCATAGGTGGCTTTTTAACCAGAATGGCTTTAAGTGCTTTACAAAGTTCAAAACCAGTTTGATTTTATACTAGATACAAAATTATCCAGAAGAATGTTATGTCAGCATTTTCTTACTTTGGAGCTACAACTGTCAACATTGTTGTCTATACATAAAGTGGTCAAGAAATCGTTATATGGGTGTAAGGGCAGTACCATAGCATTACTTCAAAAATCTTTATATTGATGTAATAAATGAAAAATGTTTAAGAAAGCTTTTTCCTCCTCTTCTTCCACAGTTTATTTTTTTTTTTATTGATCCAGCCTTGAATAATGCTGCTTATTTGGTAACAGTATCAGGCAAAAACAAGAGCAAGTGCCATTCTGCATTCCAATATGAATCATTCAGTAAAGTTTTGCAATATATACATTTTATCCAGCTTCTGACATTATAGGTCATCATGCCAATGAAAATTAACAATACAATAAAATCCTTCAAATGGAACTGTTTATGTGATTCAAGAGACCAGACAATTTAATTTCTGAAATTTATATCACTCATGTCCATAATCATTTTACATTTCACACTTCATGCTCTCAAACATTACCCTAGAGAAGACTAAATCTTTTTGACACATATACTATTAAAGACACTAGCCAGGTTTATAGAGTTACAGAAGACTATAATAAGATGTAGAATTTAGTAGGTAATAAGTTATGACATTTGCTGACTAAAACAATATTCAATCTACACTAATGTTTGATCCATTCAAACACAGTAAGTATTTGGATGTTATATACTACCCATTTCATATACTTACAGTGCAAAATAAGTGAGATTTTTTTTCCTGAGCATTTAGGAAATTAAAATCCTTTTTCTTTATCATTGATTGCAATCCATTTAAAATATACTCCCCGTACACTTAGGCTTGTCAAGACTGTACAGTTAAGACAGGCAAAAGTTTGTAGATATCAGAAGCCCAATCAGGAATCAGAAGGGTTATTGAACATTTCTGAAATTTGTCCCCATTTTTCAAGTCTAAGGATATAACAGGATTTTGACTTATACCAAAAAGTTCAGAAATTACATTTTTTTTTCCATTGACCAAACACTCCAAAATGTACAAACCACATGCCTTCCAAAACAGAGAAACAGCCTCTATTTAAACAAATTGTAATACCTATTTCAACTTACTATTCTGTAGTTAATGTAAAGCCCAGTGAGCTGTGCTTCCAACAGACATAAGAGAATGAAACTTATAGGAATGTATTTTGGGCATTTTGTAAGGAAGCTGAATTCCTTACAAGTTCATCTTTTTCTCAATAGCTACAGACCATGAGTTTCTAATTCAATCTTCTCCTCCGCTTGCAAGATATCAGGTTCTACTGGAGGAACAGGTGGTCTGAGTATAATCTCTGGACCTCCACCATAGATTGACTGAAGAAAATTCCATGTTTCTTCAGATATTTGTCCAGAATCTGCACCTGAAAACATTTTTAAAATTTTAATTACCATTTAGAATAATTCTTTCATTATTTCTTTGAAGTCCATAACAGATACAAAAAGAAAAAATAATATAGATTCAAATTTAAATCCCTAAGCTGAATTTGTGCTTTATCTTGCACCAACTGCCAAACCCAATGACATATTTTGTGTTAACTTTATACTTTTTGATTCTTACAAGTACCTGCTCTAAACCATCCAGTACTTAACATACCTCAAACATAAAACACATGAAAGTTCTATGATAAACATCTTATCTGATATTTATCAATCAAGTTGACAACTGGTAGCTCTTGGTACACGGGAAAGAATGATTCATATTAATATAAGGACATGCAGTCCCATCAATTACACAGTAAAGTTCAAGGACGCAAGATCCTTGTTTCATCAAAAAATATGAATATTGATAGTAAAGAATAAAAGTGTGAGAACCACAGTGAAACTCTCAGAACCCCAGAAAGAAACCACTATTAGGACATCAATGGCCCCACTAATTCCCCTTTTACGTAGCACTGATGGTCAGCCTGATTTCTTTTCATTCACTGATTAAAGCCTTTGCTTATGATTCCATTCTTCAGGCTAGAGGTCCTTGTCCTATCTCAGGTCAGCATCCAACAATAATTTCCGATTTTGCGTAACCTTTTATAGCGGCAAAGGGCAAAGGAACATCAGCGCATCGCCCCTCTAGGTTTTAACACAAGGATCCTGTTTGATAAAGTTGACGTTATTTCTTCACACTCACCTAGGCAGAGAGGACAAATTTCTATTCTACCCGAATAAACCCTTCTTCTTTAAGCAACTCATTAAAAACCCGCCCTGCAGCAAGTTTCCCCCAGTATCCTTAGTAGATACTACTAACCTGTCTTG
>RSEF01000008.1:22233377-22274804 GCA_003993805.1 Himantopus leucocephalus
AAAAAAAAAAAAAAAAAAAAAGGCACCATAATAAGAGGACTTCTCCCCCTACCTCCTAGACTTTTCTGTCCTCACCACCTGCTCCAGTGGGCCTACTACTGTACGTTACGTATAAAAAGTTTCCAAAGAGGAAGGGTACAAAGAGCTGCGCATTTGTTTGCCTACACTAACCCAACCATGCAAAGCTTCATCTGGAAGTCATGATGCAGATCCTATGCCAGTTGTGCCTCAGTTTTGCTCATTTAGGTTCAGGTACTCAAAAAACAACTCCATCTCTGTAGGCACAGAAGTAGACCTTCACTCCCATAATCCAGACTCCAGCTCTTCTAATGGTCAGATTTAACTGAACAGGCACAGTGAACTAATTCACGGGGATTAGAACCACTGGATCACAGAAATATGCAATTCTTTACACTATTTAGTGGCGCTCCCACCTCTTCGCTCATGACTTAAGAGACAAGTTTTCCACAGCCTATTCATCTTCTTTTGTACCCAAGTTCTAATTTGAATCAATGTAGCTGAAGTTAAGTCAATAACTGGCTAATTTTCTATCAATTATTGATTCTAAAATGATTTTATTTCTTTTGGCTACAAGTCAGCCAGATGCTTTATAGCTTGTATTTGAATTCCACATTAGCACTCAAATCATTAAAATGTACTGCAAAACTCAGGAGTGCAAGAACTCATTCTTTTTTAAATACACTTTTGACATCTTACAATTGGTGAGGTTTATGCAGGGCCTAGTGGCCTCCAGTGAACTGCAATTAGTAGGTCCGCTGTATGCTGTGGCATTAAGTTAAATTGGGAAAAAAACTAGTTAAATAAAGGTTAATCTTAATACTGCAATTTTTTTTTAAGCAGAGCTGCAATGAATGTAAATATTCATAGGAAGTTTAAAGTCTTCGTAAACCAGGCCATACTTGAAGTTTTTTTTCTGTACCCACAAATTTCAAATAAAAGGTACTAAGCATCTGATTGTGAAGAACAACAAAGAAATCTGTTTTTTTGCATGCTAGAGAAATTTTTGCAGTGTACAGTGGCAAATAACTTGCAGAAAAATGAGCAACAGAATTTACTTACTGTGGTTTATTTCCTTCTGTTAGAAGTAGCTCTCAATTCAAATTAGGTTTCAAGACTCAAGTAACTACATAGATATACGACACAGTCTAAAAGCCAAGCATCTCCCCCTTTAGGTTAAGAAAACTGAAATCAAACCAAGTGATACAAAGCCAAAGAACACTTTCACTATTTTATTAAAGTTATTCTGCACCTCCTTCTACACTCTTACCTGCACTTGGATCAGTCTATTACAGATACTAATTCTTTATTTCAAGAATAAGCTGGTCCCCACAAAATGGCCACAACACAGATTCAATTTGAATTGCCATTTTATGATAACAGTTAAAAAAAGAATTCATCATAAATTTTCCAAACTTATTCATCATGGATTTTCCAAACTTCAGCAAATGCATCATAAGGAGCCCAAAGCTGCAGCAATATTGGACACCTACCTTGTTTTAGCACAGCATTTCCACATTTTGTTACTGCAATCTTAGCATTATCAATAGGACCAGGAGGATCTAGTGTGACAGAAAGATGATTAAAATTGGGAGAGCTGAAAACAAACAGCAGGTTGGAGGTTCTATTTTCAAATGTAAGGAGAAATAGCTTGTTTGTTTACTGCTTGTTCTTGCACGGCTTAACAGTATGTTCTAAGTTGTTAAAAGCTAATCAGAATTTTAATTAAAAGCAAGTTTTTCAAAGCATTCCTGATTATACTAAGTCTTGAAGCAATGTAAAACACAAATTAATCCTAATTCTTACCCCTAGCACAGTTGTCCTAGAGCAGACTCAGACAAGATTGTAGCACATTTTATTGGTGTTTCCATTTGAAAACTTTAGAGGCACTTAAGTAGGCTAAAGTGACATTATTCTAGTTGTTACTCAGTTATCTATGAGTTTAGGTTGTGCCAGTGAGGTCACCTTTCCTCCAGGAGCTGTAGCATTATCTATCAGTTTGCACAGCAAAATCCATTTGCCTTGTACTTAGATCCAATTTTCCTGCTACTGCTAACAGCAACCCCTGTGCAAACAAGCAACATTCTCTCCCCAACTATCCCATTATCCATTCTTGTGAATTATTTGACTATATTCTGTAATTTGGTTCCTGGATATATTTGTAACCTATAAAACGTGTGTCTTAGATGTTTATTTTAAGAGCTTTTGTTGCCTTCTCTGTCTGTTCTTCCTACAGCCTTCTACCAAAGCAGAAACAATTTACATAAACAGCACCACTACACGACAACAAAAAAAGAAAGGAATACCCATATTTTGAAATTGAGCACAACTTACCACTGTCTTTACCCTTTACAAATCCTTCCCATTCTCGGAACCATTGCATACTGATGCAGTAAAACGTTGATGGAGATTCTTCTTCTTGGAATGCTCTATTAAGCTGAAAGGAAAAAGAATCCACGTTTTTCTACTTTTTTTCCTTTAAACTACCAAATTCTTTTAACCACTATAATTATTAACAGCATAATATTATACTGCTACAGAACATTTTAAAGAACTACTGACCATCAGAACAGTAAACACATGGTGAATTCCTGAGGTGAGATTTTAATGTAGTGGTAGCCTTCATATTAAAAGATGATTTATTCTTTACTTGAGAATTTATTTTTTTTTCCTGAAAACAGCAACAAGTTCTTCTTAAGCACAAGTGATTATCCATCAAACACTACTGGATAACTACTGTGAAGGCTGAACTTTCAAGTATCGAAAGAAAGCAGAAAACTTAAAAAAATAAAATAAAGCAGTGTTTTGAAAAATTTGCTCCATAATTTTATGGGAGGTTCTTTGTGTGATGAACTATATCTTCATCTAGGTTTGTTTTTTCCCTAATACTTTGATGAGATGCCAGTACAATTCCAAGCAATGCACAGTGAACTAATGCACAGGGACTTTTCATGACTTGACTTTGCTTCAGTTTAAAAAACATGAAATATTTTTTTTATTCCTAATAGTTTAAGATTTAAAAAAATAAAATAAAAATCACATCCTGGTTTTCTAAGTTTCTGTTGCAGGGCAATGTAAGTTGCTGTTTAAATTACAAAAAACAGCTGAGTAAAGAGTTGCAGTTGCATTTAACTAAATTTGTTTCTATCATTGTAAAAAAAATTTTCTTCTTATAATTAAGATTTTAGGAAGTTTAACATTTTATTCTTTTTCAGAGACTAAAGATCTTGTCACCATGTTATTAAGAAACATGCAAAAATTCGCTTAAACCTTTAAAACCATTGTCTTTTAGCTCTGTAATAACATAGCTATACTTCCCTCTTGAAGCCATGAACCTAAAACATCAACACAACTTCTTAAGGTTTCAAATAGAGTAAGTTTTGCAATCCTTCCCTAAAGCAATCTTTATAGAGGATAACAGAATTTTCTGCCTGCTAACCAGTAACAATACTTGCACAACAGTGCACATATAATCATTGTTTATACTGGAAAAATACTCATCGCTAAAGCAAATGAGGTTGACTCAATGTTGTTGTTAATAACTATTATCCATTGGTGACCCAGACTAAAGAAAAATCAATTATTAAAAAGTTCAAGCAGCAGTTAAAAGACGGAAAAGCTGACACAATCTCTGAAGTGTGATTAAAGCACAGACAAAACTGAAAGAACAGCTGCAATTCTGTTTTTCTCCCTCTCATGAATTAAGATAGCAGAAATGGGACTCCAATATCTCTGCATTTACTTTCACTGAAAACTTCAAAACATATTTTTGGTTTAAGAATTACAAAATCATTACTACCAGTTATTTTACCATTCAGACTCATGCCCATAATCTCTAACTCATGGAAAATATAGTAGCTGCTTCACATTAATTTTACGGATTCATTACAATACTAAGGTATTTACTTCATACTGAATTATTTATGTTTTTTATGGCTCTAATGATATTTTTTAAAGTAGAACCAAAGATACAGATTATGATTAACTTTTTGCTGGCACAGTATTATTGCACTTAAGCCTTATCAGCCTGCACAGAACAGATCACTGGCAGTGTATAAAGAACAACCGCTCATGTGGCTGCACTCTGTTTCTGTACTATAAAAAAGCGATTTAAGAAGCCATTAAATATTTTCTCTAAGTATATTTCCATATAAATAGTTATCTGGGATATCACATGAACACTACTGCTGCCAATAGGAAAGAAGGGCTTCTATATAGGTACACAGATATTGCACAAAGTCCATTTGTTACAGGAATCACCTCTGCACTTCTGGTAACCCCTTGGGTCAAGTCATGAATGTCAGGTGATGTCAAAAAGCAGAATGAGTAAGTGTTTACTTTTTTACCCGAATAAACATTTCCAATTCATTTTTTCTTCTTTTTTCAATTCTTTCAGACTCTATTTGGCAGGTGTGACAAACATACAGATGGTTAACAGCTGGTCCTCCTCCATACCTGCAGTAAAAGTAAAACACCATTAACCTCGTGGAAAATACCATGTAAAAAGATCACGCACCTGTAGACATCACAAGTGTCAGCTTCTCATAATATGTAACAGAACTTTGATACATGCCAGTCACGCTGATCCAGGAATGCCATCATTTATTTTCCTAGTAACATTTTGTATTCCATCCTAAGACACAACCATCTTCCAAGTTCTGACTGCCTAAAGCCAGTACAAACCATCTCAACCTCTGCTGTACCACATACTTCAAAAGGTGTTACTCTGGGAAGAACATGTCACTGAGCAAGTGTTCTGATATATATACACACTGTGTGATTTTATTAAAGGTCTCTAAGAAACAGCTTATGGAAATCTTCCAGCCAGTTCTATCTTAAACATGTTCCTCCATTCCATTGCAGGCTCTTCATCAGTTTGCCACCTCCCTGACACCAGCCTCTAAACTTGTTTATTGTTTTGTTCTTAAAAAGCTATTCTCCATGACCATCCCCTCCATATTTCCTGCCCCCCCTCAAATACAGAAGTGTTGTATTTAAACTGAAAATTAAAGCATTATTTCAGTACCTCAGCACTTGTACAGAGAAGTTTTTTGATATATACTCCATCATTCCAACTTAACAAAGACATGTTTCATAAAATGGTCACCTACCACTTCAATTGTACCTCTGAAGATGACACTGCCTTTAGACTGCACTGATCAGTTCACAAGTTTTTAACTGAAATAGGTCAAGTATGGATTATATCATCTTGAAGCAACTCTGACCCCAAAGCATGTGGAATTCAATAGCAGTAGTGCCAGGTGATCAGCAACATAAATGTGTTTGGGTAGGACTTACATGGACTGGTGACTGGCATCCTAGATAAATATCTCCTTTTCCTTAATAGTATCTTAGTAAAAGTCACCTTCCACCATATTTGGCTTCCTCACCCTAAATTCTCACCCACTGCAGGCATGATACTCTCCCATAATTCCCAGATAACAGCAAGACAGAAAGCAAAACGTGGTTGCTTCAGAGCTACTCTGTGTTGAAGGGTGCATGCGCCAGTCAAGAAGCCAGACAGAACAGACAAATGTTTAGCAACAACAATTCATACCTCTTTTCTACCTAGTAAATGACCCTCAAAATCTGGAGGACCCTATCACCTCTGGGACTTCTACCTTTCTTTCAAATGAATGAAGTTTGACATCTTGTTAAAAAGTTTTATAGCAAAGGGAAATTAACGAGAACTCTAAAAACATTTTCCTTCAGATTTAAGAAATATTTCTGCATACAGAAAATGGATAATGCCTTTGTCAGCTGGCTGGAAGAAAAATTCAGTACATCTAGGGAAGTGGAAATAAGCTGGAAAAAGTATTGTTTCTATTTTTCACTTTGTGGCCATTGAAACTTTAAAACAAAAAAACCCTAACCCTTTAGCTATATTGCTCAGGTGACAGAAAATTAACAGCTAAAATATTTAATGCAAGTGCAATACAGAGTCCTTAAGGTCATCAGCAAAGCTCTTCTACGGCTTTTTGTAACTTTAAAAGGAGACACATCTTGTAAGAATCCCTCCTTTATAAGCAAGCACTTAAAGCTGACCTACATTAAAACGCGTGGAGCAGTTATACAGAACACTTATATCTAAGTTATTTTGAAGCTGTGCTGGCAACTGAGGCTACAGATTCAAAGCCAACATAAAAGAAAAGCCGTCTCCAGCCAACAAGAGAACAGGAAGCTGATACAGAGAGCTCTTTCAAAATACCTCTTGCAAACTGTACTTTTGCTGACCTACTTTGTGTCATTTTGTACATACCATACATGTTTATTGGTTTAATACTCAAGTATTATCCCAATAACACTCTACTTTATGTAGCCTTTTAGCCTTTTAGCATTACTTTGCACAAACAAATTATATAAATCAGCCGTTTGCAATCCCTTCACTTAGCTTTATGCCTAGAGCGTGTATGCATTTTTTTTCTGAGCCACTAATTCTAAAGTCTGATGTTGCTGCTTGGCACATATTTGTTCTCAAACTGTATCATTGGATATTTTTCAGTTACAGTACAAAACCTACCTGCTATATAGATTATCCCATATATTTTGAGGTAGCATTACAACTAGGTCCTCTATGAAGTTAGCTTTGTGTGGAGGAACGCCTGCAGAAGCAACAAAAAATAAAATAAAAAAAGAAAGAGACTTGCAGATTTTATTGGGGGGGGGAGGGGAGGAGGAGACTATGTTAGAGGTCTCTAAATAAAACAAAAATACAACCTTTCAATGAATTCAGAGAAATCACATGAAACAAGTTTTACCACAGTATAACATATTACTGTATTTAAAGCAACCACTCTAATTTTAGTCTTTTATGGGGCTGAAAAATTTATAAAAAGCAGAAGCAAGCTACTTGAAAGATTAAAATTAAAGGACCAGAATCCTTTTTAGATACTGATTGCAAAATGCTTCTTAAAGTATACACAATTAAAATGTTAAAGAGTGATTAAATATTTTGCTTATGCATGTAAACACATTAGCAAACTGTCTGTTCAAAATTCACTTATTCGCTGTAGTCCTTTTTTAATCACTTCAAACAACATGAATGGTTGAAAGTAGTGAAATTTTGAGGGAGGCAGAAATAGAGGGGCTTGCAGAATTAGAAACGTTGAGTTGAAGCACACGGTAAGCAGCCATGTGCTATGCAGGAATTCTTTTGAAGAGGGAAAAATCTAGTAGTTCGGGCATTTGTACAAGACTCACCTGCTGTAACCCTGCAAAAGGAAAGCCACAGCGGCAGAGGCTTACATGTACACACTCTGCAAATTGCTACAGGGGCACAATATTCCTGTGTTAACAGTTTGGTTCAGCAACAGGGGCAGCACCTCTAACTGCTAATCTAATACAGCTGTATTTTTTATTAGAAAATAGGTGTAAGACGACCACATAGTAATGATTTCTTTGAATGCTGGCACTCAAATATGGGTATTTCCCCAAATATGTTTTGCTTAATGTAATTCTCTCATTTTTATTAACATTTAGCACAAAGTGAGATTTTTATGCTCCTATACAAAATATACAGAATTACTACTCAATTTTCACACTGCTATGCACTGGATACTCTGCATCAGACCAATTTCTTGTTCTGCAGGTTTCAAAATTTCTAGCATGTAGCTGAGAAAAAGATTTGGATTGGCAGAGCAAAGTATTAAGGATGACAATAAAGTGACAGGATTTTTAAAAATGGGAATATACATGTTTAGTAAGCAAGCAGATAATCAAACTGTTCCTCTTTAAGAATCAAAAAAGCTTATAAGCAAAATCAAACACGCAAAGAAAAAAAGAGAACTTCAGAGAGTATAATTTCCAACTAATAACTTAGAAGTTATGGTTCTGATTTACCTAAGAAGTTATAGAAGTTATAATATGAACTTACTATATTCAAATTCCTTTAATTAAAACAAATGTACATCCCTGTATAGCTACAGGTTGACAGACAAATTCTTCTTAAATGATACTCAGTTACAGTCTCACCTCCATGCATACAGAGAAAGTCATTATTTGAAATTGGTCCTGGCTCTGCAAAAGTCTTGAATTTATTTAACCACTGTCTGGAAATATAGAACTGGAGAAGACTTGGTTCCATCATATTGAGTAGACCTGATATCCTCCGTCTCTCTCTCTGGGCTTCTTCACTGCTCTTTCTATTATCAAAATAGAAAACATTAAACAAATATATATCCTTGTGTACCGTGCCGATAGTTTATGTGAAAGTAGTTTACTTTGTGAAAAGAAAATTACCTGGGCCATGTCTATACTTCAAAGTTCTACTAGCATGAACTAGTAGACTTAGCATGTGAAAAAACTTGCACCTTTTATGCACAGCCAAAGCCACCATCCAAATGTGTGGCAGGAACCTAGACTGTCACGCTACAGAACCATGCAGCACAAGGGTCAGTACAGTTAGTACTGAGTGGAAAGCACGGCAAAGACCACTTGCTCTGTTAAACCTATACTTGTCCTTCGTTCTGACAAGCCATGGCACAGGTGTTATCATGCTTACAAGAAAGCTTTTGCCTGCTTAGTTCAACAACTCGAAGACCCCCGACAGGTCCCATTCAACCTACCAGCCTGAGAAAGCAAATAGTTGGACTGCAACAGAGACAGCAGACTATACTGCAGAGGTGACTACTACCACAGGAGAAGGAGATAAGGCTCTGCTCATTTCCTCTATGCATCTTGTGAGCTACAGCTTTGCAAGCTGTACTCCTTGGGCAGATGTTCCTTACTTACCTTCAGAAGTAAAGTTGAACAGTAAGTAGATCCTGTAATTCCCCTACTTTCCCTGTATCCCCCTACTTTTCTCATTGAGGCTGCTGCTGTCCAACTGGAAGTATCTTTGCTCTCCTGTTCTTAGATTGAATAGAATCTCTCTTCTCCAAAACCAGGTTTGAACCATTCATTCCATCCTCCAGAACACTGACCTGAAACTTGACTTAGCATCACACAAAAGCTGGGCCACCTCAGTTAATTTACGGAGTCAAAGTTGATTCAAATAGCTGATGGAAAAGCTTCAGGTAGATCTAATGTCTATAGCAATAAGGCTATTTATAGCATAGCAAAATGAGACTAAAGAGTAGGAAAAAACAAATGCTATGAACCCAATTAAAATACATTACCTACTTAAATTCAGATTAAAATTATTTAATAGAAACCTTAAAAGTCTGAAATTCAAGTAGGTAAGTTTACTTTCTAGCTGTAATTTAAAAATGCATGCATATCTGCACTAAGCTTTCTAAAATATGCTGAAAGAACATCTGTTTTGTGTGTATGGTAGTGTTTTGTGGGTATATTATTTTTTAAAACCAAATTTTATGAAGGCTGTTCTTTTATTATTTATCTAAATATGTTTGCCCACAATCAGGTACAGTGTTCTTTCTTGGCAATACAGCATGACTTCCACATTCCTTTTAAAAGACCTACTGAATCAGACTCGCAGGCTTAGCTCAGACAGTGGCAGGTACAAGCGCTCCCAATGAAAGTTAAAACATTCTCAGAACACATCTCATTTCTTATGCAACTCTGACACAATCTACTTCATAGTCAACTTTTACTGCAAACTTGACCTTAGTACCAGAAATTTAGAATTTGAAAATTGAGTTAAGTTTCTTTCATTATTTCAAGTACAAAAATTCCTTAGACTGAAGATGATAATAATAGGACTTCTCAGCTTTCATTTCAACTTTCAGGAAAAGACCAGCCTATAAATTCCCTGAAATTAAGTTACAACACAGTAAAACCTCTGTTGTTCCACATCCCATCTGCTAAAGACTTTCCACAATTCCCTTTAGAGCTCTAACAGTTAAGAGTCTGTGTGCAAAACCTCCCCTTGTGCAGAATTCCTTTCCTCTAATTGAAAACGAGGTAATTGGTGGCTAGTTCTAACAGTTGCCTAAAGTTCTCTTTCTAGTCACCTTACTATGCTTTATTTATGCAGATTTAATTTTCATTTCAAGTTCCATACATGTTTCAGTAGTGACAGAGCAAGTGTTAAGGACATAACTGAAGGATTAAGTCTCTCTCCAGCATAGGCTTTTCCGGTTGGTCAAATTCTTCCATTGTAATTCTTACGGGGCAGCTAATTTCTGAAAGCTGCCCAACTGCTTAAAAGCTAATTTACATACCTGACTTATATGAGTATGACCGCGTATGTAATTTCTTACCTGTAGAAGAGAACATAGGCTTCTGCATTTTGCACTGTGGATTCTGACACTTCTGTGACACTCTGGTCATCAAATTCATACCACAAATTATTTAAATTGTTGCGACAATAAGCTATATAATGTCCACCTAGAGTGTTAGAAGCAAGAGTTATTAAAAAGAGTGCAGAGCTGTCCATTTTACTCTTTAGTACATGAAAAGGAAGTCAGTCCAAAAAAAAAAAAGGCAAGTCTTAAATGGGATAAACGTTTAATCATTAGCAGACATGACCTGGATATGAACTTCTCTCAAACTCAGGACCAGCTAGTGGAAAGCTGGACACTGCTTTCAGCATGTTCTTGAACTCTTCAAGCAGCTTGTTGTCTAACGCACTCCTGAACCACGATATTCAAATCAGAGTAAGAGTGTCTGAAAAATTTACCCTAATCAGTTTCCACAATGAACTCTTTTCAAATCTTTGTATGCTTTATAGTAGAAATTAGCATAGATGTGTATTGGCTACATGATATCAAGACCATACTTAACTGTGTTTTGAAGACTATTCATAATATATTTTAAATTATTTCTATTTTTAAATACATATCCAACTGCCAATAATTAAGTACTCAAATATCTACTAAACTGACTACAAGAAGCATCACTCAGCAAGCACTAAATGGAAGATGAAAAAGCATCCAGAAAAAATGGAAATAACTTCATCTAAACAATGGATACTTCAAGTTTGGGAAGTATAAGGGGAGTGGGTAGCTTCTATAAAAATCTATGAAGTTTCTGGCTTCAAACTTTTCTTTCTCCTGTTTTCTAAATCTCATAAATACTGAAAGCACATGGGCAGAAAACGAGCTTGACATATAGTAACAAGATGTTTCTTCAGCTACTCATCACTACCCATAAATAGCAGCTATTGTCTGTTTTGGGGTAAATTGACAGCAATTGCCCAGGAGAGTATCTTTTAAAAAAATTACTGTCATCTTTGTGGTGCTTTGTGAACTCTTTCCAGAAAAGTAAGGCAGACAAAGCATCAAAACTCTAGACAAACAGCAGCTGTGTAGAACAGCCGATCAACTGGTCACCTGCTGGCATGTAACATTATTTGTACATTTATACTGTTCACCTTCAAAAATGCATATAGATTTTTTACTTAATATTCCAGGATCAGCTAATTTTTTTCTGCTTACAATTTTATTTAGGTACGCCATACAATTTCAAAGATGTGTCAACTCTTTAAAAGCAAGCCATCTTATGGTTCAAGGTAAAAATCACAGCATTTATCTTTCACACTGTAATTACCAATGCTTATCTATTTACCCTTCAATATATGCATATCATCCTTAAACAGAAGTGCTGATGTGACCATCAACTGCAAAGACAAAACAATCAACCGCATACTTACTGCTGGCAGTTCCATGATGGCAGATGACAGATAGGAGATCGTAAGTCACTATTTGAGCTGGACTGTCCTTCGCAAGGAAAGGCTGAAGATCAAGGCCTTCCAAGGGAAAGGACACGTGGGTCCCAATTTTTGTGGAAAACATAAGTTCATGTCTAAATCTTTTGAGATGAATGCACAATATCTGTAAGAAGGATCGACACATTCACTCAAGAACTATACATGCTTCTATTTGATATTTATTAACTACACTGTGCATACCATTTTTTCCTTTTATCATCCCCAAAGGATCCCTCTATGGCCTGAGGCAACTATCACAAGCTCTGTGTTCCACAGATTATTTTTTTTTTTAAAATCAATTGTGGCTTAAGGTGTTAGAAATGAATTTGTAATTACCAAAGACTTATCTTACTGACAGTATAAAAAACCAGTCCTGAACAGTTACTAACACTAATGCAGCAATGAACAACATACCTTTTCTCTTCCTCAATGCACCTATTGCACAATCTTGTCACGAGGGACATTCTTCCTGATTACTGCAGCCATCAACTCAAGTTTTGAAGTGTAAGACTGGATTACTTTCAAAACGCAAAGTTACAAGCATTACTTACAGAAAAGATTTCCAGTCTGGCTGTGGTATTTAATTCTATGATCTACAGTATAAGTAAGTTCTGCAGGCTGACAGTTACAACATAGAAAAACTCCATTCTTCTAACTTTACTTTTCAGGTACAAGGTTCACTTACTTTCTTACAGGGTGAATAATCAAACGTTGCTCACGTTCTTAAAACAAATGCCAATATGAAGATATGCTTTCACCATATAAACACAATTTACTTCATGCAACTCATTAGTCCTACCACATTCCTAATCATGCAGAAAAAATGCTTTAAAGTGCATGTAGTAACAGTACCTCAGGAAATTTTTGCACTTTGCAGAATTTCACTCCATTTCTTAACCTAAGCAAAGAAAAAAAACAAACAAAACAACCAACACTTAGTTCTGAAAAGGTTTTATTTTATTGTGCTGGATCAGCAAAAGTCTAAGCTGAACATTACAGTAGTAAACCCAAAATATTTCTGGAATGTAGACTAGACATGGAGTAGCCAAAATGATACAAACAATGACGCTTCAGAAGAAGAGACAATCTGTACTGCTGAAAAATTCAAAGCAGCAAGTACAGATAATCAAGTTCCATCTAGCTAACAGTTTCTCTTAGCATAAAGGAAAGAACTTTCAGCTTCATGAAAACTGATTACTCAGCAAAAGAGAAAAAAAAAAAGAGACCAGCTAAGTTAATTTTTAAGAAGTTACTTACAGCAGATCACCTGTTCTACAGCAAGGAATAACAGTCCTTTCCCATAAAGGGCTTTGAGCAGTCTTCAGACCACTTCTGTTTCTTCGTTCTTTAGTATTGAAAGCCATAGTATATTTTTTTATTTTTAACATGTTGAAGTGACCTACTACACATCAATTAAAACCTCTTAGTAATATAGGGGGCTAAAAGTTTTTATTTTATCATCCAAAAACAATTCAGAAAGGTCCAGAATTGTAAGGAACATGAAAAAAATTAAGCACAGTTGGTTTGCAATATGGTACAGTGAGTCAGTGCTTCCTGACTCCTGCACCTTTGTAACATTACATTTCTGACAGCCAGAACGTAAGGTAGTATCAAAAGATTAATAGCACTGCGACATATCCAACAGAAATAAATGCCTCTTGACTAACAGAAGCATTAAAGCACTCAAATTAAGACAAGTTAAAACAAAGGTAAAAGCCAGCTTACTTTTTACACCTTCCACAGCTGTACATGTTGTCACCTGCAAATATCAGGGAGAAGAAAAACAGCCGTTATTCTTTAAATCCAAATAGTTATCCTTCAAGTGCATACATTTGATATATAGAAGTTTCAAGGGAATTTATCTTTAGGTTGCATTCACTATTAACAGTCATAAGAGTGTTGACATGGCAACTAAATAGAAAGGTTCTTTGGTTTTATGCTTTCAACCATAAAGCAGTACAGCATAATCTCAAGAGACGATGCTATATAATTTAAAAGGGAAATAATTTACTCAGTCCAAATTACGGTTATGAGAATGAGTATTAAATATAGTGGGTTTTGAAATTTTTATGAACCTTCAGCTGATACCATTTCATTAAACCAAACTCAGATTTACTTGACATTTACAAAGCAGCTTTCATGGGCATTTCTTGCCTCAAATATTCAGTTGAGCGAGAAGCTTACCTTTTTGAAATGAATGATCCCATAAGAGCAAGGAATGACTGTATTACAGTCTAACACGTGGCCTTTGCTTAATTGCGTGAAGCTAAGGAGATATTAATCATCTGATTGTGACAGGAGGAAAGAGACCCAGAAGAAACATGTTCATGTAATTAACCTCTTACCCTTGAGCTCATCTCTGGCGAAAAAGGCAGCAAGACAATCTTGTAAGGTTACAACTGGACCCCAAAACCAGCTAGGAACACATGAGACAACAAACCTGAAACATCATTGACAGAAAAGAAAGAAAACCAACAAATGTTCTGCCAGAAGAGCAGAAACAGGAATTTCAAAATAGATAAATAAATAAAACAAGGTAAATATTATTTACCTTTTGAAATATTCCATAAAAAAAGCTATCCACCCCTGGGGGGCATACGCTTCTCCACATGATCCTGCCTTGACTAGAGATGTCTGATGACTTGCAGAGTGGAGTTTAGCAAGATCTTCCTTCCCTGGAATAGGCAAGGACAGATCCTGAAAGGTCTCCAGGGTTACAGACAGCTAAATAAGAAAACAAATGAAACAAAATAAAGTTAAGCTTGAAGAGAAACAGCAATTCACTTGAATTCTGTAAAGTTCACCAGTAACTACTAAGTCACTGTATAGTTGAAAATGCCACTAGGTAGCAAATTAATTATAAATAAGATGTAGGAATTCATTTTCTAAAAATGAGGAAGAAAAAAATAACATTTTAGAGTTAACTTGCACATTGTTATCACTGAAAATTTTTTTTAAGTCTTTATTAATTATTTGTCTTCCTAGTAATCATACAAAGCACTATGATTTTTGCCTCAGGCTCCTTGTTATACACAGCTAGTTTCAAAAAGCTTCAGCTCATTGTTTTCACAGTATTTTACTTTGACATTATCTTGACCTGATGTAACTGGACCGCTGCAAAAGACACCCAGCTGTGCATTTTCTTTCTCCCATGCTGGATTTAGTGATCACATAGTCACAGAGTAAAACATCAAGCAAACTTTAAACGTTCTTATTTGTTTTTTGAACTTGCTCACCAGACTACCCTGAGGTCTCGGTATTCTTAGATCTAAAGGGAAGGGAAGCAGTAAGGGCACGCAACTGCACCAGGGTCAGGTTTAAACTTTATGTTGAGAAATTTGTCCCCAGTGCAAAGATTTGGATATCCAATATTTGATACTATTGCTTTGAAACTAAAGTGGTCCACTAGACATGTTTAGATAATTGCCTTTTTTTTAAATGATGGCGTGTGCTGTTCTAAGTAATTCCAGGAGAAAATAGTACAGGAAAAAAAACAAGTGTTCCTACATTGCATCACATCTTGCAGTAGAGGACAACTTCAGAAAGCAGTTAATGAGTCATATAACCTGTAAAATTAAGTGTCTTTCCCTGGATTTTTTGAAAGACGTGAATTTTCTTAGCCTCAGCCTACCTGATAAGACTGTTAAAGCTGTATGGCTGGTCTTTTACTTTTCTTTGTAACATTACGTACCTGAGAACTTAGGACAGTAGCAGCTATGCATTAGGATATTCAGAACATTACTAGAAACTAATCATACCTAAGTAAAGTTGAAGAGCAAAACTCTCTCTCCATCCTTGCTGTAAACCAATTCTCAAAATGTTATTTTCAGCTCTGAGCAAATATCCAGCTCAATGAAAGCAGATAGTCTAAACACGAAGTGCTAATAGTAGCTGCTATTACTATTTGAGTGAACAAGTATGAAACAATCTAACCTTCTGAAAAATATAAAAAGCTAGAACTTCCCCTTCCTTACTTACCCGATCGCAAGTTAAGCACTGTACTGAGCTTATTATAGTCCCATCAAATATATCAGAGATAACACTCCTGTACTTCTTGCGCTTCTTCCTTTTTGGTGATGATACAGTTGAAACTATACAATGACAAAAATAAAATGCTTGAAGTAAATCAAGATACAGTGGATTTTGATTTCCTTCAACTTTGCATAATATAGAGATCACACATATTTAGGATTAAATTATGAGCCAAGTCCTGTTTTCTATTTACCAAATATTTCTTAGAAATTACACAACCAGATTACTGCTAGTACCAGGCAATTCATGTAGGTTCCTCAAGCAGTTTATGGGGGAGAAACACCAGGAAATTTTGCCTCTGTTCAAGTAAAGCTCAAACAGCCAGTCTTGACATCTACAGACTACTGCTATGAGATTACTCTTGGCAGGAATTCCACAAGGTATAAACTTAAAAAGGCACATTCTAGCTGACATTTAATTTGATCACATCTTTCCAGGAAGTTTAACCATGTTGGGCTGAAGAGCTCATACACAAGCTTACTGTATCACAATACTGATGACAGTGGGTTGAAGTAGACTAAATTTACTACTGGAGTCCAGCCTAACAGCAGCTTATTAAAAAAAAAATAAAAGAAAGTAAAACTCCAAGCCAATAACATGCTCTCCACCCAAATCCACTACTAACTAGGTAAACGCACCAGAGCAGTCTCTTGGGCTCTATAGATTACTGGAATGGGAGGCTAAAATGAAGACCACAAAGCCTCTTCTGGAGTCAGTATATTACCCAAGAGACCACTCAAAAGTCTTGTAGGAGTCAAAGGCAAATTCTGCCAAAATGCTGACAGCCAGTAACAAGATAGGCAGTGAAACATGGAAATAATTACAGTGAGAAGGAAACTGAATTACTCCAATAAATCTTTCACATAGAACACAACACCTCAAGGCTCCTTTGTTCATAAAGGGTTTGCCCATAAGCAAGTACTCTTGTCTCTTTACAGTCCAGCAGTATTATATATTTTCACTCTATCATCCCATACCTAGAAAGATATCTAAAATAATAGAAAAGTTGAATTCAAAAGTATCTCCAGCAGAAAGAACAGCTGTTACAAGTAATGTGAAAAACCCTCTTTTCCACAACACATCAGATACATTTTGTTTACCACGGACGCAAACTGCCTCATACAGCCTTTTGCCCAGAATTCTCTAAGGTTCCTTTCAATCACTTATTTTGCCACTAAACTGCTTTAAGATGGTTCTAAAGTCTTCATTTATCAGTGGTGTGGAGGATGTGCTGTATTTATCCACACTAACGAACAGTAGGAAGAAATGGAAAACACTGACATGCAGGGACATCATAAAATTGTGGCACCCAACAGACACGACATGCTTTCAGCAAGAGGGGAACGGAAGAGAAGAAGGAAACAGGTGTGTTGTAATTAGGTATTAGCCCCCAGACACAAGTCCTAGCACACTAGAGAATTCCCCTAGCATTATGGGGAATTACAAGAAAAAGCCAACACCTTGTGAGCTTGCAAATGGCTGCCACACTACTCCCCTTTGTCAGTTCTACTGCATACATATCTGCTCCCTCAATGCTCAATAAAGATGACCAAGAGTTAAATTATTAGGAAGTGACAAAAAAAATCAGTAGTCCAGATTGGAAGAGACCTTTGCATATCATCTGATACAGTCTCTGTTCACAGCAGTTCTAGTTGAATTTTGGAGTATCCATCTCCAAGAACCTCGGGGTACCTCTGGGCTCCTGCCTCTGGTTCCACTATTCAACCGCTCAGTGGAAAGATTTCTTTCCTTTCATCTAATAGAAATGTTCCTTTCTGCAACTTGCTTCCATTTCTATTTGCTGCACAGCTTTAAGTATAATCTGGCCCTGCCTTATCTATAACCACTCATCATGCTGATGATAGCAACAGTTCCTCTTTAGCCTTTCGTTCTCCAGGCTGAACAAACCCATCTCTCTCAGCCTCTCCTTGCACAGGAGAGGCTCCAGCCACATAGTATCTCTTCCAAGACTCATGTCTGTTTGTCTAAAACCTTCCTGTTACGGTGAAGGCAAAATTGGAGACAGTAGTACAGATGAACCAAGGATGTCAAAGATTTAAGGCCATTGAATCGTTGTCATTCAACATCAATGCTAAAGCATTAAAAGGATAACATGAATATTTTCAGAACTTATCCTGGATAGCCTGCTGAATGAAAGAATACCACAATATTAAAGTTGTGGGAGATTTTTGTTTTGGTTTAATACTAACCTTAAAACCATGTTCCAAAAGACAAGCTTTTATTAAAATAGCCTACTGCTAGACAAATAAGGAGAAAAAAAAAAGCATATATTGTTCCTTGTGCCCTAAATCTGCACTGTCTTGTATCTAAATGCAGTAAAAGTCTAAACATTCTGGATGCTGATAAACACATCATACCAAGTGCCAAAAGAAAAACTGCACACCACAAAGACAGTAACCAGAAAACAGCTAGCATTTACAAGTCTATCTACAGTAAAAGTACACATGGCTCCTTAAACCTTAATAAACCAAAATGTACTGAACTTCTGCTGAAGAACCAATGCGCACGTTCTCTGAAAAGCATTATCTTTTTGCGGGTACTAACTTCTCTCATGTTTTCACTCTCTCGAAACCAGTGCAATTGAGAAAGTTGTCTAAAAATATTATTCCATCCTTCTAAAGCAGAGGCAAATACTATTTATGCTTCAAAAGAATCAGAATTTTACAGAAGTAAAGGGAGTTGTCTTTTATGTCCAGCTTATATAATGCTCCCTCTCCCCACTGGGCATAGCGGATTAAAAAAACCCCTAAGAACAACACTGCATTGCTACACAAGACACAAGAAACAACAAAATGAAAACTGTAATACAGAGCAATTCAGTACCTCGAACAAAATAAAAGGCCTATACCTTTTTTGTGGACTGCTGCCAGTGAAGAGCACGATGAGAATGATTTTGGAGGACTGTTTGATAAGCGCGTGTTCATTCCTTCATTTGATAATGGCGTTTGGGCTGCAGATAGGTCATTCATGTGGACATCACTGATGTACTCTGCAATTAATATTTGCATTATTTCATAAATTCTATCAAAAAATGTACTGCAGAATGAAAAGACACAACAGTTAAGTAATTTATTTAACCACACTGTCAGGTCACTGGACATTTAGGAATGAAGCACCATTTCAATTCACATACTTTTAAGTCAAGAACAAAACCAAAAACCCCACTCTCCTGGGTAATCTGAAACCTTACCCAGTACAACTCTCTAGCTTTTCAAGGGAATTCAAATTGAATTCAGAACACCTAAACTAAAAAAACTAAATTAAGAAGGTACATTGTTTACAAGTAAATCCACCAACTCTATTTGAGCTATACCTCTCTACTGTGTTCTACAACTCATTTCCACTCACACAGATATTCTGGCTAAGCAAATGACTATTTCAATTGCACATTAGTAATGTATTACCTGAGAATCTGCTGTGTATCTGTACTTTGACAGTTCCTTGATTATTTAAAAATTCATTGGTCTCCGAAGCAGTGTTTGTGTCTTTTTCCAAGTCTTCCATAGAATTTGCTCGTTTGAGCTTGTTGCTTGATATTTTTTCTTTCTGCCAGTCTTTGGATGTGACTGAGTTGTTATCCTCATCCTGAATTAACATGGTTGTCTCTGCAGGATCTTCTAAGACCGGTTTGAAAATAGCGTCGTTTTCTGTTTTATCACAGGTACCACAGGATTCGCAGGACTGAAAGCCTACATCTGACTGGCTCTTGTCTTCTTCCATACTCTCTTCAACACTCATAGGCTGGGCATCTTCCAGTTCTACAACTGGTTCTTTAAGTTCTTCATGAAGCAAATCCATGAGACAGCGCAAAAATTCTTGTGCATCCTAGGATTTTAAACAAGTTTTATAATATAATTCCACTATATTTGGAAGATATTAAAGTCTTACCAGGAAAAGATACAGGTAACTAAAATGAAAGCTACGGCTGGCTGTTAAAGAATAAGGTAAATTCCTCTGTTTCAGGTCTAATGTTCAAAAGAAATTTCTTTTCCAGACCACGTATTTGTTTCCTCCATCCATTTCTTGCATGTCACAAATAATCTTATACAAGTTTCCTCCAAAACAGTTCAATTCCAAAAAGCTTATGTCAACAACTTTAACAAAAATATTGCCATAGCCTTCATGAATGATAAACGTAACAAGCAACTACCAACATTTTAGTCAGACTCCAGGTTTGCTGGTAATAGAACGTTTTAGGGACAGTTTTTTAAAACCTTATGGAGCACCTTCAGCAAAGTAACCAGAGCCTTGCTTTCACTGGGCATGGAAGTACTTTATTAAAAAGTATGACAATGTACTTAGCCCGACTTTCCAATTGCATCATACTGTCAAAAAGATTTTAATTCTTCTTCTCAAGCCTGTACAAGATTCCTCAACTATCAGTGTTTCCACAAAGAGCTGTCAAATATTACTACAAGGCTAATCCGTGTTTGGAAGTATCTTAAAAGCCACCAAATTTCAACACTCGACGCAGCAGCTTGGTTCCTGGCAACAGAGAACATCTAATAAAGCAAGCATGGGAGAAAACAATAGCCTCTTCTTGGCAACTACTACTGCTTCTATTTTCCTTTTTGTATTTTGGTTGTTCATAATAATAATTTTTGCTGCTCAACATTCCCATCCATCATAGAAATTACTTACTAAGCTCACAACTGCTGACAAGAAAACATTCTTTTTCTTAAGAACTACAACTACCAGATTTGAGTTTTGGGTTTGGATAATTAAAAAAACCCTAATACGCCTATTTGCTGGTAATCCTTTTACAAAAAAAAAAAAAAAAAAAAAANGAGACACTGATTAACTGATAAACCTTCTTCATTAATCAAAAGAATTCCTTTTTCTCCCTGAACACTGGACATGGCTGCCCAACTGGCTGCCCAATTTGAGAGGCTGGGCAATAGGAGAGTGTTGGTCATGAAAGACCTGCTTTGTTTTAATTGTTGCCATGAAACCTACTAAACATACAACTGAAGTGCGATCCAGGCAGAACCTAAAAAGGTTCTCATGAAGTGTTGCTCTGCATGGAAAAAGACATTCTCATCACTGTTCAAAGCTGTGAGAACCAAGTTTCCATACAGTTTCTTTTCAGTTATCAAGACTGAATTTCTACTTTTCCAGAAATTCATGTGGCTCTTAAGAAATTCATGAGTAAATTAAAAAACATTGAAATTACTATTTAAACATTTACTTCACATGCAGCATTAGAACATTAAAACACGTGTTCTAAACCTCCACTCCACAAATATGAAACATACTAACTGAAACACCAAACCTTCTTTGAATAACAGCAGATTCCTGGAAGACATTAGTAAGCTTTTCTAATTACAGGGTTTAAATTTTCCTCTAGCCCAAAAGCTTTTAATAAAGTACTGCAAGCTGTACGAATGCAGCAAGATACTGCATGAAGGATCAACTGAAGAATGCCTTTACTATATAATAATACATGACTATTTAACGAGTTACCAACTTACAGTTACCACAATACTGCTTACGAAACACAAAGCGGTGGGTTGGTTTGTTTTTTTTTCAAAGATACTAAATGACAATTGGATATTGCATGTTTAATTTTTTTTAAAAAATGTAACAGGTAGATGAATATAAAAAAACTGATTATATTATTTTTTATTTCTGAACACCTTGATTTTGTTTTCTGCGACTGCTCAAATATTAGCAGCATTACTTCACACAAAGGAAAAGTTTTAGATATGTATTATTTTAATTTCCCTGAAAAAAGGGAAAAGGAGTTATTCTCAGCAGTTGAAGGCCTTTCAAGAATTTGATATAAACAAACATAAAACCTGACTTAACTGTTGATGGTTAGGTTTCAGATCTACATTTGAAGCATATAATCTGAAGTCTATGTTGCATTTTCTTTAAACAAATATAGGAAGCATGGTATCCTAAGCATTAATTTCAAAAATGAGAGACAACTTTATGGCTTAGGCAGATTTAAAAGACATCAGAAAGTTTTACCTGTTGGGAGTAGCCTCGAAATGTCGGATTAACAGTTTTAATTCCTTGAAATAAACCAGTAGGAACAACAGAACCAGGCCTAAAGAAAAAAAAAAAAGAAGTTGCTTTACATATATAAATAGACATAAAAAAGCAAGTATTTAAGTGGAATTTTCTATCTTTACTGGAATCATAATTTTACCTGCAACTGAACTATAACACATCTAACACCAATATTATTAATCTTAACCAAACATAATATTGGTTTTGAATTATTAACTATAGTTTTTTTTAAAATCTGTCATCCAACAGAAATAGAGACTGTATCAGGCCTTTTATGCCACATTTCTTGTCAGAGAATCAGATGACAAATCAGACATAGTCTCAGCACTATGCATAATTACTGTTTCTTTACCTTTGTACCTGTATTTTGAAATGTTTTCTTAGACAGAGATAACAGAAATTCCACAAAAGGAAGTAAGTGAAATTGATAAAACATTGATACAGAATGAATGACATGGAGAGGATAGTTAAACATTTTATATGTATTTCTGGCAGATACAAACTTATTTTTAAAAGCTTAATGCCACTTTCTGCAGCGTTTATCATCTGTTTCTTGTCAGACCTTCCTTACTACAATTTACATCAATTGTTTGTCCTGTCTTTGGTAGATATGGAAAAGAACAGGTTATAAGGAGTGCTTAAATCCCTCAAGTTAATCTTTCCTTCCTTAATTTATACGAGTAATTCTGTGACACACGCAAAATAAAAATTACAAACCTAGAACAGATTAATTCACCCTTCATGGCTCTGGAGTTTATTTATAATCATTTAATCACCAAAATGATGCAATACCTGCTTTTGTGCCACAGTTCCGTCATTAGCTTGAGGTAACTTTTACAAATTGCTGGTTTCTTATCTGTCCGGGCTAAGCCTCCACAGTCAAGAAAAAAGTGTGTCAAAGGTGGGCTGATTAAAAAGAAGAAAACAGTATTTTTTTTCAGGTTGCTAAAACACAAGAGGAAATCTGCATTTCATACAAGATTACTTAAAAAAAAAAAACCAACCAACCAATACTATTATGTAATTGAACAATTCAATTTCCTACATCCTTAAATGCTAATCAAACATTTCCTAGTAGGACAACTTCAGCAGTACAGCAACACTGCTCCTCAAATGTATTCTGACATTTGTTAAAGCACCAGAATTGTCTAACAGGATTCAAACTCAAGGCAATTCCTACTAACCATCACAGAAGTACACGTGTACCACTACAGCAACAATCACCATAAGCCTAGTGCATAAACAGCATCTTAAACAAACCTTTTCTCTAGAATCCAATAGTGCCACATGATGTTTGTAGGTAAATATTTAAATCATTATTTATCTTTTTACTTTATGCAGTGTTTCCAACTCACATACTCTCTCACTTTTCTCCCTTCAACCACCCCCCCCTTTTGAAGTCACAATCCCTCCTACAGATTGAACCTATTTTTATACAAGCAAGGAGCTATCCCAGCACACCTGCAAAATTTGGCATTTCTCAACAGAATCATTTCCTCATGATTAAATGCCTTGTCCACATTTTCACCTTCTAGAGAGATCTGCCTTAGTTATCTCCCTCAACAAAGGATCTCAGTGAGGTTTACTTAGCCCTGCATCCTGCCTGTCTTAAGCTACTGCCAAAAGCAGATGAATACGGTAAGCATATATTATATATGCTCAAGTACTATTCCCACCTAACCATTTCTAGTGCAGGAAACCTTAGAGTTGGATGGCGTTTTTATCTCTTCAGCTTTTGTAGACTTCTCCTTCAAGAACTTGTCTGGTATCCCCTTGGGATGAGAAGATTTTGTATTCCAGCCACTCCTAGGATGATTTAGCATAGAGTGTCCCAGATGTATCTATTGTTTTAAGGACTGAATTTGGACCTTTTGATCTTAACATGTCTCTTCTTTTTAATTGGGGTTTATTCTTATGCATTTTGTTTGATTTCTTCTGTAGCAGAAAAAACCCAACCCACAAATTTAATAGCTTTTATCAGATTTTCTTCTAGTTTCTAGAACTGCATATATTTTTACTTAGGACTGAGGAATTAGAATGAAACAGGCAAAGAGCTGAGTAACCCATAGATCATAATACTTGGGGGGTTTTTTTGGTTGTGGTTTTTTTTTGTTTTTTTTTTTTTTTTACAATTGGTTGTAGTATATAAGACTGAGATTTAACAAATACATGTCTTCTTCCATGGTAGTATAGCCCTTCAAAATCCTTACGTATATCTTGAGAAAATGCATGTACGTATAAGCAAATATAAAATTACATTTACAACAATTTTCCTTACCAGTTGGAAAGAGCTTGTAAAGCTGCATTCATGTAGCAAGTGTTTCCAATATTTTTTAATCCTGTTAGACCTGAAAAACAGAATGAATAGTCAGCAAGACTGTTAATCCAATACAAGACATACTAAGGAAAATACTTCCTAGAAAATACGTACTAATGAAAATACTTGTGTAGCACTTCTGATGCCAATTATAATGCCGAGTTGTAACTAGAAGAAACACAGGACTCCTAAAGGAATACTCATCTAACTAGAAGTAGTAATTAAGTGTTTTGATTTTGGCTGACTAAAACACTTCAGACAAGTAGATGGTATTTCATTTTACTAACTTTTGATGTTTTACATCAGCTGCAGATTGTAATTTAAAATGTTTATCAACATTTAAGTTTTACTTGAACTTAATGATTTACCTGTTCAGTTAAATTGTTGCTATGCTGCATTTGTAACTGTTAATCATATTACCAAAAGCTTCTCAAGGAAGATTTCATTCTTCTGTCTCAAATTCATGCTAGTAGTCAGATTACGCTAAACATTCAAAACCTACTCAGCATGTGATTATCCCAGAATCAGAATTATAATTACCTATGATCAGTCTTACTATTCATAGCTACTAGTGTTATTAAATGAAGTAATTAATTTCAAAATAAATTGGTTTTTGTGTGAGAAAACATTAACATTTATAAGCAAAGAATCAATAAGACTGGAAAACTTAAAATATTCAACAATCAACACCGTTGGCTCTATGCAATCCTTGAAGTATAGGAACTACCCTGATCATTTTAGTCTGTGGCAGAAAAATAAAACTTACTAAGAAAATCCTTTTACATCTAAAAAACAGTTTGGTTACTTCAGTTGAATTTTCTCATACACAGAACTTAATTTTTGATTTTTAAAAGGTTCTTCTGTCTGTCTGAATGGAAATACAATCTTGCTTCCCACATCTGAACCTGCATTCTGCCCTTCTCATTTCTGCTACAAAAAGGACGGCTATTTTTACTGAAATTGGAAAGTCATAAGATTTTTTAGTATTTTTTCATTTTATCTTTTTAACAGCAGAAGATGTATTAGGAAGATACTCTCACTGCAGTTTTCCAGCCTGCAGTGTTGCAAGTAAAGCTTTTGAACAGACTTCTTTTCTTGCAAAGATATATTTTAATGTTTGCTTCATCAAAAGCATTTCAAAAGTAATTTTAAGAACAAAGTTAAAACGGAGCTAAAGAAGTTTTTTCCTTTAAATTTGAGAAATGTATTAACACAGTCACATCACTATTATTGGGAACTTTAATACAATTCTACTTGTGTATTACTTCTATATAAGTCACATTCCCAAAAATATTTATAGGACAAGAAGATACAGAAATACACAGTGGTAGGAGAAACTAACTGAGAATAAAACACATGGTTTAATGATTTAAGGGCAGATGGCAAATTAGTAGGGTAGTGACATATCCAGAAAGACCGTGCCAGACAACAGAAGGGGCGAAGTAGGTTTTTTGGCCAATGCTAGCAGAATTAGGAGAGGGAAAGCTGGTAGTAGATGAGTAAAGGAAAAATGAAATCCATGAATTCGAACAACTCTCTTATCACTGATGAAAAACAAACTGCCTGACATATACATTGGCATCTCAAAAACAATAGCTTAATAACCTGTTGGTCTGATTTTCCTGAGAAAATGGTAGTTAGAAATATTTTCATTACTAACAAATACACATATCCCATTTAAAATCATCAAAACCAATTTGAGACTCATAAGAAATAATAATTATTATTTCCTCTTATGAAATGAGAAATTAAGGCTTCACTTTTGGGGGTTTCATCCATTCTCATTTTCACCTTTGCAATAGTTTAATATTAGGGTGGGGTATGCCAAAAAGTTTGGCAATGGTTGAAATCCACTACTGAAACGCAAAAAAACCAAAAAACACAAAACCCCATACTGGGATACTACAGGTGCAGAAAAGGGTTACCCAAAACACAGTAAAGGATTCAAACCAGGAATGTTTTAGGACATGAAAAAACATTAGAATGGATTTTATTAAAAACTACTTTTACCAGAGTGGCTAGAAAACCAGCTACACTAAACACTACTCCAACATGCTTTCTTATTTTTGTTGCTGCTTGCACAGGTGCACTACATTTTTATCACTGCAGCCTCTGTATTGATGCAATAAAGGTGAAATTAAAATCTTAGTTGAAGCAGAACAGGAAACAGTTCCATTTAGAAGAGAACTAGCATATAGCTGGAGAACAGACTTGGAGACGTACACATGTAACAAAGGGCAATAAAGCACTGGATTTTGCTTTTATTACCTCTAGTCTTTAACTCATCTTCTTCCACTTCTATATCTAAGTCATCAAATACAGCTGCTAGTGGAATCTTCAGTGTGGGATTACTAGGTATTTTAAAATCCTTATAAAGGGAAAAAGAAAACAGTATATTTATTTGTATTTATCAATTTTCCTCTTGGTTAAGCTTACATATAATTTCACCAACAAATCTAGGAACTGAAAATTATGTGAACACATTTCAAAATCTCACTGCACATGAAGTGAGAATAATAGGATCCCACAGCTACCAGATAAAGTTTACTAAGAAAAACCCCATGTTTTTATTTTCAGATTAGCAGTGACAACATTGCATGATTTTATGACAACAGCTGAAGAATCAAAACAAAGCAATTTATAGTATTTCCTTCCCTTGGATAACAAACAGTAAGCAGCACTGAAAAGCTAACACAGTAGTCATCACATAAAAGTTAGTGTATATGTTTTTGATATGCCACCAGATGGCTCACTACATTTAACAAAGACAAACTAAACTCTTGGAAGCAAAATGTACACATAGAGAAACAAAGTAACAGGCAGGCAGACATTTATTGCATGACAAGCTCTTTTTGTGAGCATATAAATAAAAATTCTAAACAACACATTTGACACACTTTGTAAGTTCTACTGATTTTTCTATATATTATACACATTTCCTTGGAGGATTAAAACGGATTAAGTATAACAGAACAGAAATTCAGAAGTCTGAACCCAGCTTTATATCAGGACAACAGAAATTATAAAAAAAAAATATTCCAGTGGTACTATTCTAACTGACCTGCTGGCATTTTCTGAGAAAATGATCAGATTGTGTTCATATTAAATACTAAACTGCAAAGATATTAAAGGATGTTTCCTCTCTACATACATTGAAAAACTGCCCGTCTTTCTGTTCAACCTGTGCATCATGGTATCTCTTCCACAGCTCTATGCCTCAAGCAAAAAAATTTTAGAAATACCATACTTGTACTTGTGTCAGTTTTAACCTAGTTACCCATCATTTTTATGTAAGTACATTAAATATGCAATAAAGAAATAACACCTTTTTTCAGATACATGCATTATGCCAAACAATTATACTCAAGAAATTGCAGCATAACTTTCTCCAAGACAACACTTATCTAGGATAGATATTATCAGAGCAAACAGTACTGACCCCAGTGAAGACCAATGTAACCAGAAGATAACAAAACAGCAAACCAAACCGAAACAAACCTTGTTGAAATTGCAGAACAACAGGACAAGCAAATAGCGTATTTCAAAATTCTCTATACAATGTCTGCTTTGCTCATTTTTTCCTCTAGCTTGTCTCCAATACTAGCTAATGCTTTGTTAATTTATTTACTCTTCAGCTGCTGTGTTAATTGTTAATAAATGTGGAGTTAGGAACAGCTAAGCACTTTTATGAAGTCTTGTCTTTGATGCCATAATCATATAAAACACTACCATCTTAGGCCTGTGTTTTACTCGACTAATATCAACTTTTCAGCTACTGACCATATTTCTCTCCTTGGCCTATTTATACTCCTTGGCAATCCTAACTGCCATAGAACACTAACAACATTCTCCTGATTTCTAGTCTGATACATATTTTTTCCACATGAATCTAACACAATATATTTGTCATTGTACACCAAAATTACACACCTATATAGAATATACAGGGGTTACTACTGCCGCCTTAGTAAATTCTAGCGTATCAGTTAAATTCCTGAAAAATTTTGCCACACACACACATACTCAAAAAATCAAGACCTTTTCACAAATTTATCAAAACTGAAAACTAGGTATTTTTAAACCTCATAAACTAAGTTATAGGAATCCCTTTAAGTGTCTTGTATTACTAGGTGAATGAGGTTAACAATTAGCACTTATTTCTCTAAAAGTACTGCGCTTGTATGAACAAATTTGTATATCAGGTAAGTATCCATAGACACATAATAAAGTATTCTGTCGCTCCCTGTAAGTTAGCCAGCAATTATTGTAATGAGTTTTGTAAATAACATTTTCAAGAGTTGACAGAACAGGGAAGCACAGGTGAACTATTCCAATTCTGTCACCTTAAATTTAACCCTGTGGTTTTTCTGTACCTTACAGTTTATTGTAGATTACAAACAATTAGACAATACGATGAAAAAAGCATTCTTCAGAAGCATGCAGTACACAGAGACAGGACATAGAAGCTGGGTAATGTCTTTACAAAGAAATTTTAAAAGAATAGAGAGAAATTAATAGAAAGTTCAGCCACCAGAAAGGAGGAAAAGTCAGTCTCTCATTTGAGAGAAGACACAATGTTTACTGCAAAGCTACAGCTGCCTTTGTTTCATTGGGTTAAAAAAATACCTGCACGCTATTTTCTTGTGCTGGGTGAGACAGTCTTGCATTTGGTAGTGGAGAATGAGATCCTAATTTTCTATCCAGGAATACTTCCTTACTACAGGCATAACACCAGACACGCAGTGTAGTAAGGTTGACAGTTAGACAGTGTTTTGTCTCCTAAAACAGAACAAAAACCAAAACTGTGATTCAGAAATTTGGAATAATTAAATACTGATATATGCAAGCTAGAACAGAAGCATTACAATTCTAGATCTTTCAACAATGAAACAAATATGTATCTTAGAATATTAAAAAAAATACTGAAATTTTGGCACAAACTATCCAACACTCATTTTTAGTACAAGTCATTCAAATTAGCAACAAGGTACGATCAGAATCTAAGCCATTGTCATATCTGACATGCCTCTGCGTAATTACAAAAATAAGAAAACCTGTTGTCAGGAGTTTTACAATTCACAACAAACACATTTTCCAGGAACGTCTGCTATTGGTCATAATGGCAGCCACCTCCTCTACCTTAAGGGTAGTGTTTATTTCTACTGATTTGCTGTAGGAAATTCAAGCTATTTAACAATCAATCAGAAGAGTAAGATTATATTTTTTAGTTCAGTTACAGTAAGAGGTGCACATATCAAAACAAACATTCTAGACTCAATTAGTTCTCTTGTTGACAGCTTCACACTGTGAAGCAATATGAAAATTTGACAGATGGAGAATATTTTTACTGTGGTAATCTTCATCTTTCTTTTTTTAACCTCTTTGCTTACTGCAAGATTGTGTACACAGTTGCTATCATTCTCCAAATATTTCCACCAATCTTTCCTGTATTTCTTCCTTATGTCAGCACCAGCCAGGTTTATAGACAATGAAGGATTTACTAGAAATTAGGAAAATAGTACAACTGCTGCAGGATGCCCAAGTTCCTCCTCTCCTCATTTAATAAGGCCTTGTATAAGAACAATGTGTTCAATATAAAATGTGGGCTACAATTTCATTAAGTAGCCCTCCCCCTACTAAAAAACATCAGAAACATCAGATTACATAAATATCTCAGACAACTTTAATCATGAGAATATGCTTGATTCTGCAGCTTCAGCTGCATAAATAATTACAAGTCTCCAGAACAACAGCTTATTAATTTTCTTGAACATGATTATTTGCAGTAAAAGGAGCCTTCCTTGTGGAAACTGGAGTAAGCAGAAATAAACAGATTCATGTCAACCTCATTTCTCTCATTTTAGTGAGCTTATTGAGATTTTTACTGGGGGCGGGGATCAGAAGAGAGCTTACTATCCAGAAATTAAAATTAAGTAACAAGAAAATCAAGACAAGAATGTCATCGACAGCATGCAAACTATCCATTCCCTTTCTCTTACCTGGCCAAGTACATGACATTGCTAAAACAGCATGCAAATCAGGAATAAACTACCACAGAAAGCCAAAAGGTATAAAATTGTAGGCAAGAAATTCAGGGACCATCTGTTCCCCATTTGCGCTAGAGGCAGCTTATTGATATATACATTGTAAAGGCTTTAGAACTGTGATTCAGCTTAAATATCTTGCAAAAAAAAATGTTTTTATACAGATTTATATTAATGGGCTATCGATTTGTATAAATACGCACTCTTCTCAAAGCCCTGCTTAAAAAAAAAAAAAAAAATCAAGAGTGGTGGTAAAATGCAATCATAAAGCATACTTTTTGTAAACCCCTGGTATATAATTTTTGTTCACTTTAATATTCACCAGGGTTGGGGGTTTTTTAGTATTTTTAAGGACCAAAAATTGCTCAGTGTGAAACCTTAGATATATTTTCTGACAGATGAACTGTAAATTGGCGGCAAGAATTTCATCTAATTGGCAAGTCAGCGATTCTGATATGACATGTTAACAAAACTGCCATCCCTCTGTCCCCAGTATATTTGTTAAGACAGAATGATATATCTCATTTGCTTCACTTTGGCAAGAGTGCACAGAACAGACAGTGAGTTTAAGACCCAAACAGATGCACTCAAGCTGTCCAACCAGACAGAACTTGGCACACTGGGGAACATAGTGCACACACTCCACTGCTCCTACCAAGCTGGATCCAAAATCAGGACATAGCAGGAAAGGATATGCTCATCTAAGTCTACAGTACAGGTACTTCATCTGTAGCCGCTGGAACAAGGAGCATAATGCAGAAACAAAGGACCTATTTCTGATAATTTGTATTTCCTACCTTACACCTGTTCAGCTCTCATCTTCATTAACCCAACTTCCCTCCCCTTATCCATCAGGCAGCCACAATCCTAAAAAGTTAGACTGAAGTAGTGAAGTGCTATGTATAAGCTGAAGTACTCAGGAAGTCTTTTGTCCACACATCTTGAAAATCATCAGTAATTGTTGTTCTTTTTTTAGTTTTCACCATGTTCTTTTAAGAAGCATAATGTCAGAATTACATAAATAATTATGCAGCTGCACAAAGACTGTAAACTCACATACTCCTAAATTACTAAGACCTGCTTCCATAGACGAAAAACAATCATAGCTAATCAAACTTTCAAACAGTTCTGCTAACACAGGTTACTGACTTCATTAAAATGAGTAAAAAAAGTTCTCTAATTCTACTTTGCTGCTTCAAGTAACTGTATTACTAGCAAATACACATACCTGGGAATGGGTGGTACTGTGATCAACATGGGATTCACCACAGCCAACATATGTACATCTGTTCTGTTGAGCAAGATATAAAGAAGTATACAGAATTAAAAAGCGGTATCAAACAGGTTTACAGAATAGGAATATACTGCCAGTCCCTTTAAAATTCACTCAAATTTCAAACTTGCAGAGTCCTACATAAACCAAGAGACATGCACAATAAGTGTTAAAATAAATATCACTTAAAGCAAATAAGAATGCTGCAAGATTTAACTCAACTCCTCTCACTGGTAGGCAGTGTTAGACATTTAATGTGTTTGGAATATAATTTCTTGTCTATTTTGATATATTTATTCAGGTTAAGGTCAACATGTATTTTTTACAATTCATGATTTGGAAGCGATTGTTACAGAAAATATGAAGTCAGCTCAGTGTCTAAAATACTGAATTGCAACAGCCTCAGAACATGACACATTTATTTAAAAAATGCTTGTATGCCCCTATCTGCACTGCCTATTTATCAGAGTATTACTTCACAATTAATTATTTTTTTCACCTTTAAATAAGTTTCCAGCACTATATGGTTAAGTACTTACTATATTCTAGTTGTAACATGCAAAATAATTGTCGATTTTAATTGTGCTAATTGCAAAACATATTTGGCTGAGTGTGGAATCTTGCAGCTGCCAATCCTCAAGCAATTTTCATTAATTCCTTATTTGCATGAGTCAAGACAATCACATCAGAGGATACAGCATGTTATCTGCATAACTCTCTAAGCACGTTAATTTATACAATCAAATAGCAGCTGAACACAGTCAATTTTCTATATTAAATAATCACAAATACTGGGTAAGTTACAGATAGTTAACATGCTGGGATCTCACCATGTTTTTCTACTGAAAAAGGTGAAGGCAAGATGTCAATTCATCCAAGAGGAGATATATCACAGCAGATCATTGCAGACGACACCGAGTTGGGCAGGAGTGTTGATCTGCTTGAGGGTAGGAAGGCTCTACAGAGGGATCTGGACAGGCTGGATCAATGGGCTGAGGCCAATTGTATGAGATTCAACAAGGCCAAGTGCCGGGTCCTGCACTTGGGTCACAACCCCATGCAACGCTAAATGCGTGGGCAAGAGTGGCTTGAAAGCTGCCCAGTGGAAAAGAACCTGGGGGTGTTGGTCAACAGCCAGCTGAATATGAGCCAGCAGTGTGCCCAGGTGGCCAAGGTGGCCAGTAGCATCCTGGTTTGTATCAGAAGTAGCATGCCCAGCACGACTAGGGAAGTGATCGTTACCCTGTATTCAGTAGTGGTAAGGCCCCACCTTGAATACTGTGTTCAGTTTTGAGCCCCTCACTACACGAAAGATATTGAGGTGCTGAAGCATGTCCAGAGAAGGGCAATGAAGCCAGTGAAGCGTCTCAAGCGGAAGTCTTAGTGAGCAGTGGCTGAGGGAACCTGGGTTGTTTAGCCTGGAGAAAAGGAGGCTGAGGGAAGACCTTATCATGCTCTATAACCACCGGAAAGGACGTTGTAGCAATGTGGGGGTTGGTCTCTTCTCCCAAGTGACAACCGATAAGAGAAAACGGCCTCAAGTTGCACCGAGGGAGGTTTAGGATAGATATTAGGAAAAATTTCTTCACCGAAAGGGTTGTCAAGCATTGGAACAGGCTGCCCAGGGAAGTGGTTGAACCACCATCCCTGGAGGCATTTAAAAGACGTGTAGATGTGGTGCTGAGGGACATGGTTTAGTGGTAACTTGGCAGTGCTAGGCTAACGGTTGGACTCGATGACCTTAAAGGTCTTTTCCAACCTAAACAATTCTATGATTCCATGACACTACATGTTCTACTGCAATTAGAAAACTCACCTATGGAAATGTTGGTATGAAATTAAGTTTTTCATTAACCGTTTAAGAACTCTACATGAGAAACAAAAACCATGTTTCAAGCTTCACAGCATTTCCCCACCTGACAGGCTGATGAACCCCTGAACACCTATTCCTACTCACAAGAGGGTTTTCCTATTTAATTAAACTTCAAGCCATCTGACAAACACACATTAAACACTGCTTCTTTCCCCCTCCATTTCTATCTCTTACTGATAGAAGGAGCAAAATAATCTGATCTTTTAACTGTTACCATAATCCACTTAAAAAGAAACTGATGAAGTAGATTTTTAAAAATACTCATACATATACCTAAAGGTTGTCATCTCAGCCTACATATCTTCCTGACAGGACCTACACAAATGTTGCCAAGAAATTAAGTCAAGCCTACAGAACAAAATTTCAGTCTCTGGAAACAGCTGTACAAAGAACTTACGAGACATTTTAAAAACTAAATTTTAAAGTAAAACATACTTTCCTGTTGGTATCATAGATCAATCAGAAGCAACACTTTCAGAACCATTTTTTCTTTAAAATTAAATTTATGGGTTTTGCAGACAGCAAGAAGAACAAGGCAAAAGCATATTTAAGAAAGAACTATATACAGGGTAAAGACTGTACAAAATTCATACAAAGTTTGAAGAATGTACAAGCTTCAACAAATTTCAAAATAAGTTTTTTATTATTAAGCAAAACAAAGAAAAAAGTCAGAGTATGTATTTTTATGCTGTAAGAAGTCAGCATTTATTGCTAGGTGTTATTGCTACAAATGCTACGAGAGGCTTATAACAAGTAACTTAATTAATTCAGGAATAATATATTCTTATTTCAGGTCTACAGACCTGGGTAAAAGATTTAAAAAAAAAAATCTTAAGAGCTAAAAAATATCATAACTCAAAACAAAACCGTAATATGCTAGCTCCTTATTCCCACAAAAAATCTCATATTAAACACAGTATTCTTAAGTTACAAGAAATATGTGCCCGATAGAGGGTAAATATTTTTAAAAGTAGAAAACTGCACAAGAGGTTTTGCTTTTAAATGATAACTTAAAGAAACTCATTTAAAGAATTCCATTATAGTTGTTTCTTCAAAAAAATACTACCAACTTTATCTACAGATTACTAGTAAAGGACCCTACTATGGAACAACAGAACAACTTACCTCTAAGCATGCCCAAAGGTTGGGTCCTCTGACTTTACAGTCTTGACAAGTGCCCTATTAAAATTAAACGCACAAGCAAAGTATTATTTCATTTACTTTCACCAGTAAACCACAGCTTCAAGACAAAACAAGAAAAAATACTATAAAGCTCAGTATCAGCTGAATAATTTTAAGACAAAAAAAAGGATGTGTTGATAACCAATTTAATTTTTGTTTTGCTTTACATAATCTTAAGATCAATATATCTTTCTAGTAAAACCTTGGATATCTCTCTCTGTTTTGATCTTAAACAAAAAATTGTTTGGTTCACATTATGATAAAAATCCTCAAAATTGGCCTTTCCTATCAATTTAACATAAAAAGAAATGAAAGTGATAGAACTTGTAATAACTGCATATTCCTATTTGCAGACAGTCAACACTACCTGCAAAGGTTTACAAAAAAAAAGATGTAACACTAGAGAAATGCTATACCCCTCAGCAGCAAATTAAATGTTAGGCTTTTCAGCTCGAGAAATTTAGCACCATGGACAGAAAAGATTTGGCTTTTTGTCACCTCCCAGCTACGATAATGGGTTACAAGATCTTTCTTTGTTCCATTTATTAATACTAGCTGGAAACCAAGAGTTCAGATAGAGGCAGTTTCTCAAACTGTGGCTCCTCCATCAAAAAGTGAACTGTTATTCAAGAAAAACATAAATTTCTTTGTTACAGTTTCTACTTGAAGTCAAGTCAGTTAGACTATATTACATTAACATTCCAAATAACTAACTACTACAATGGCAGTGTCTGAAAATAAAGTTCATCTTGGTGTTATGCTAACTCTTTTAACTAATATTTCCATTAAAACATCACTTGCTTTGGAAGACACTGCTGGGAAAGGTACTCTCTAAGTGTTAAGTACCAAAAAACAGTTTTTTGGTTTTATCAATTTCATAATTCTTCCCATACTTCATTTAAACCTTACTATTCTGGTACAGAATTTTACCATGCTTAACAGAATTTACCCATGCTTAACACTTAAATGTGTCTTATAACTAATAATACCTGACAAGATACGTAACTAAAATAAGTGATCAGAGTTAACTGTGATAGGAAGAAAGCAAGCTGCTACAACTCACGTGAGATTTCTGTATCAATTCCTCTTTTGTTATCTCACCAACTGATTCCAAGTGCGGGCAATTGCTGCCGGGCGATGACATTTTAGAAGCTGTATTTTCTGCGATCCTGTAGCTGGAATTTTCAAGACCAGGGAATCACTTGTCAACAGAAGTAAGAATGAGTAACACCCAATTCCTTACAGTAGGTAGTAGTATTAGATATCTACTATGCAACATATACATAACTTTTAAAATAACGTTCCTTTTTAAAATAAGTTAGTATAAATAACTTTGTTAACAGTAAGAGAATCCGATAGTCCAAATTAAACACAGCTGATTTCTAAAACGAAATCCTCTGCCTTTTAGGGCACAAACCAACAGAATCCCGAGTGGAGCAGAGCTGGTTTGGATTAATTATTTAACTTCCTGGCCTCTACCATGGCACCTCAACGACACAAAAATTACAGTTTTCAAGCCTATCCAGAACCGACGGTGGCTTTGACTGTATATTCTGGAAAGGGATCTCATGCAACACTCCTGAAGCGTGCTGAAGCTGTGAAGGGTAAAACGCAAGAGCACATGACTTGTCTGTCAAAGGAGACAGAAACTTTATCTTGGTTTTATTTATTTACAAAGACACCTTCTAGATTCAGGCATATTATATATCAAAAGCAAACTGAAACTTGTAACTCACATGTACTACTGAACACTCAGCGAGCTTTTCTCTTGTTTGAGTTCTCTCTGTCCATCCAAGGTCTCTGATGCAGATACAGAAACTTATCAGAAACAAATAATGCTAAATACAATCACTTTGTCATTACTATTTTGATAGTTGTGCAGAAAGCTATGTTTTACAGCAGGAAAATTAAAAAATGAACTCAGTAACATTCTTTTTATATAAATACTTCAATTGACTCATGCAGATAAGAACCACCCAAGGACTTTGTTCCAGTTTTGTCACTTAAACAATTACTATCGCTGCCTCAATCTCCCCAAAGCCCAAGAAATCTTAAACTTTCTCTGTCCAATTATTATCTGTCCAATCTAGCATTCCTTTATCAAGACTTGCAAGTAAACTTCCATTCTAACTCAGTGATGCATGCTCCTTGATTGATACCAGCAGCCTTTAGTACTGTTATGAACACCTCTCTCCACTTTGCCTGTTTGCTTTGGCAGCTTTAGGTCTGTTCCTTCTGCTGTACGACCAATCAGTCCTTTGAATATTAAGTAACCTAGAACTTTGACAGCATGGGGGAATGCAAGCCTTGCCTAGTCAGCATCTCAGACACACTTCCTAGTAAACTTTCAGTTTGTTATCTGTGACTTGGTCTTTACTTTCATTGCCTTGAAATAAGATCCCTTTCAATCAAAAGTCATTTCAATTCCCTTTGATTATCAAAGGGTTTTCTTATGTGTGTGTATGTGTGTAAGTAGTCTATATTATTTCCTCAAACATTCCTTTACAAATAATATTATTAAAGTATTATATATTACTTGTACTGGAATAATATATTACTTTATATAATTTATTATATATATGCATGTATATACCTGCATATATGTACTTACATATATTTCATTTATATATAAACAATTATTTATACATAAATAATACACAAGTTATTTATTATATATATAACGTATACATATACTCAAGTAGGTGTATCTTTCAGTCTTTTTGAATGTCATGTTAACAGCTGTTCAATAAAATATTTAAGAACTTATCTCAAAAGACTGGAAACACCACAGTAAATTAATAATTCGGGATCTTTTTCAAGATGACGTCTAAATTCTCTTCCTCGACCCACAGCACGACATTTAAAAAGCACTACTCTCAAATATAAGCTGCAGCTGGAGAAGTAGTTCCTCAGTTCAGTGTCTATCTGTGCTCTACATGCAGTATTGCTGAAAGACACTTCCAATATGAAAATGATACTTTTTCAGGCCAAACCTCCTCACTGCAGTCATATTAGCAATTCTGCTTTGAACTGTAAAGTTCCTTTTCAGAACAGAAATGGAAACATGAATGTATATTTCATCTTGCACATTTTGCAAGGTCTGTTAAAATGTTAAAAATGGACAAGTCAGCTTCAAATAAAGCCCTGACAACCTTAAAAAAAAAATATTCAGTGTGAATTAATGCTGATTTAACACAAATGCTTTAGAAAGACTGGTATAATGGATTAGTAAAGCTTTAGGCTTCAGTTTTTTTTAATGGAAGAAGCTTTCTGAATGCCTTATTCAAGTAATACAAGGCAATGAATGAAGTGGGGATTTCACCTCATGCTACCAGATTTGTATTTAATAGCTACTTTTCACACCTGGAACTGTGCAAATCCAAACCTGCAGTACTGAACAAACCCAAACCCAGGTGTTCTGCTCAAGCCAGCTTCTGTTTCTTAGTGCAGTCTGCATGTCCTCATAATAATCATCAGAAAGACCACAGCATGTTGAAACTCGTGTCCCTACAGAAGTGGTCCCTATTCCTGTCCATTATGGAGAGTATGCCTCAGAGAAGTCTAGTTAATGCTATAGATTTTTTACATGTTATTGTATGGGCAGAGCTGAATGGCCTTTCTTTCACCTTTTGTTAACAAAATTCTTACACACCTCCTTCCATCTTGTAGCAACCGTGATAACTCACTGTACTGCCATAACCTTGGTAGCTTAATATACCTAGCTGCACTAACACATTTTATAAAATTTTATGTTAAAGTCTAAAACTGTAAAATTAATTTCAAAACCATGATTCATCTCTCTAAGTCCTAGCAAGCCCAGGGTAGCCCCTCCCTCGCTCACTGCCCTTCCTCCATTTCACCACTTCCTACTTTATCTGAAAAAATTGCTTATCTTCCTCTACTGATGTATGTCATTATCACATCTGCGTTTTCACAAGCTTCTGCATCATGTTGACCTCATCCAAATGTCACTTCTTCACATTTTCAGTAATTAAAATAAAAATAAAAACCCAAATCTACTTTTGTCATTTCTCCTGCATTCCATTTTATACTCCTGTTCTGAAGCTGGAGTATATCTCCACTTCATGCCCCCAGTGATATGTGATAGTTTGTACTGGGAAAGTACCTGGATATCTCACATGCACAGCTCTACTGGGTCAGATGAAAGGCCCTTTTAGCCCAGTATCCTGTTTCCACTACTGACCAAAAGACAACATCCACAGAATAATAAAAATATTACAAGAATATATAGCTTCCCTGAATCCTTTCCAGCTCTGGCACTTTCTGAACCAAAAGTGTATATATTAGAAAGACAGAGAAAGGCTCTGGAAAGGATCTGTATCAGTAATGTCAGCCTTCCTCAGGTTGAAGAACTCTAAAAAATTGTTATCAAGACAGGAATTCCTAGACAGCAATCACGTGTCCAGTGGTAACAAGATTGTTTCTGTCACCTTTCATGGACCCTTTAGAAGTATTCCACGGTGTCACAGGAACCTTCGAAAAATCACAAGCTGAAAACCACAGACCTACATATATGGGATACAAGAAGCATCTTTGTTTCACTATAAGGTTAGGAATGCAGTAAAACTTAACTGAGAATAGAACTCAAGTTTTCACACTAACTGTTCATGATGATATTCATGCAAGCTTCTCATCAAATGCTTCCCATGTATTTGGGAGAGAACTCTGCAGACTGTCTCTTCTTCTCCCTAGCTCTCTCCCTTGTTTTCACTGAAAGGTTTGTTTCGGTCCACCTGCATCATCCTAAATCATTCAACTAACTGAATAATTTGAAGTTCAAAAGAAGGACTTATTAACATTTTTTTGTTTAGTGCATGCTTAGCGAGTCATACTCCAAAGAAAAGACAAAAGCCTACAGCACTTATCTTGAACTCCATTCTTTTTTTTTCCATTCCTGTTTATTCTTTGCATTCACTAAGAAAAAAACATTTGCTTGTGTAAGCCGTCAGAGAAATGTGAACCATAATTTGAAGCACCATGACCAGGAACCTATTTATTATTCAGCAGAATTCCGTGGCATCACAGACTCGTGTGGTGCCTACCATGGAAGAACTACTACACACACAGAAAAATCCCATCAAACACTAAGAGAATTCAACTTATCTTGAAAATTATCTTAGGCTCATGCAGGGAGCCTAATATTTCCTAAAGAAACATAACAGATTTTAAATTCTCTCAAAAAAAATTTGAATTAAAGTTAATGTTTTCATCTGACTAGTTACAGCAGTTAACACTTCAACAGATGTTGAAATAAACAAATATACACCTTTATTCCATTGATGTCCCTAAATATGGAGCCATTTTATCAGATCATTTTACAGGCTTCAGTTAGGGAATGCTGGTAGAAGATTTTAAGAATAAAAGGATTTTTCTGAAAACTGACGAACTAATTTTATCTTCATTATAGGCTTTCATTATTTTGCCTGTACAGCTCAGAATAACAGCATATCAAAACAGTAAGCTCTAAGTTCAGGCTTCTTATTTGCACTCACAGTTATTTTACTAGTGATGCGCTAGAACAATTTCATTTAACCTTTATTTTCGTTTTATGGCAAGAAAGTAAGAGTGACACAGGGGTGTAATTTTGTATCTGAACGTTTTATTACTTAGACTACTAAAGAGATCTGGAACTTCAGTAATTACTTGTCATATAGATATCCTTCACACTGCAAAAAAACCTCAACAGCATTCACTTCAATCTATACACTCCCATTGAAGCTACAGCCTTAGACATACGTATTCAGATTTTTAAGATGCACATTTTTCTATCAATTTTCTAAAGAACCGTTTTACTGGATTCTTTGACAATTATTACAGAAATTACTTCAGCATAACAATGTATGGGGAATAATATTGTTTGCAAACTTGAAAATAGTCTTCTTAGGTCAAGAAATAGGGAAGATTAATCTTAATTTCACACAGTAAGTTTCTTCATATTCTGTTAATTGGTAGGTGGGTTCGGTTTTCATCTCCCATGCCTCCCTATTTCTACCTTTTAAAATCTATCAACTCTAAACAAAAGTATCCTGTTTTCTTGAAAAGATGACAACACCAGTACTAACTCTGGTAGAAAACTTACTTTATCTATTTAGAATAAAACCTGGTACTTTTCCGGCAGATGACAAAGGTATACTCAGTAACGTGATGAAAGATACCTGGTCCTTCTCTTCAGGCATCAAGAACTATCCATCCAAGCAAGATGGAATTTTTTAAGTCAATTCCATTAGATTTTTTTTTTTCCTGTCACGAAGTATTGTTTCCAAAGCGAAAAGACATTTTAAAAAAAATGCTTGAGTTCTCTTACAGGGTTAGCCATTTTTCATTTTTATATTGACGTTTAAGGTATACAGCCTGTCCATTAATTTATATTGACGTTTAAGGTATACAGCCTGTCCATTAATTTCCGTCTTCCACCACTCTAAATCCTAACTCTGAAACCCATTAGCCGACCTTTATGTTTCTAAGAGGATTTCCCCAAGTCGGGCTTTGCCTGAGTCTACAGTGATTTTCCACTAGGTGCTACACCACACTATTTTTCTCCGGTCTGTTTCATCCCTCGTACGCGGTGATCTAAGCGTGTAGAGACCTCAGGCAGCGAACAGTAATTTATAGGTAAACGACCGCTTTCAGGAATTGCATCGTATCTGCAACACCGTCCCCGCACGGCTTCAACTTCAGCCCATATTTGCGGAGATGGACTCAACGCTCTCCGGCCGCTCCGGCCGTTCCCCGCCTCCCGCCCCGCCGGCCCACGGCCCCGCACACCTCGGCCCGCCGGGGCCGACAGGCCGCGCACCGCCCCGCGCCCCCGCCCGGCCCTCCGGGACCGCCGCGCACCGGCCGCCCAGACGGCTCCCGCCGGCGGCGGCCATCACCCTGCCAACGCGCCCCGGCGGGCCGAGCCGCCCTGGACTTTGAGACCGGCCGGAGACACCCACCACCGCCCTCCTGTCCACCCCCCGCCCCCCCTCACGGATGCCGGGCCCGACCCGCCTTCCCCGCCGCCGGAGGGACTCCCCCCCC
>RSEF01000008.1:22274904-22309018 GCA_003993805.1 Himantopus leucocephalus
CCCCCCCCTCTTACCGGAGCAGCCGGGAGGACGCACCGTGCGCGCAGCCCGGAGCTAAGCCTGACCGCGGCCAGCCCCGCGGCTTACACCGATGGCGAACCCCAGCCTCCGGGGACAGCGGCCCCGGCGGGCGGGCGGGCAGCGCTGCCCCGCCCGGAACGCCGCGGTGCAGAAGGCCGCCGTGGCGGAGAAGGCCCCGGAGAAGGCTCCGCCGGCGCCCCCCCTCACACAGGCAGACGCCCACCGGCCGCGGGACGCGCCCCGCACAAAGATGGCCGCGCGGAGCGTCTCCGCCGCTCACGTGAGCGCTGCCCCGCACAAAGATGGCGGCGCCAGGCTCTCACCCCACCTTGCCCGGTCTTCCGCCGAGGAAGGCTGCCCTGTGTAAAGATGGCCGCCGCGGACTCCTAACGGAGCGGGTCACCCTCACGTAGCAAGCGAGAGGGGCTGTCTCCTGGCCGGCCTGGGCCGCTTCTCGCTGGCCCGGAAGCAGATCCCCTGCCGGTCTCCTAGCAGCCGACGGTGCGGGGAGGGAGCCGCCCGTGAGGGGCTGCGGCTGCTGCCAGTGGCGCCAGCCCCCGGGGCTCGGCAGGTAACCGAGGGCGGCTAAACCGCGGGGCTGCCGCGCAGCGGTAGCCGGCCCGGGCCCGGGGAGAGGCGCGGCTCCGTGCGGGGACGGGGGCTGAGGGGCGCGCGGGGCCGTCACCCCGGCTCTGCCCGTCGCCTGCCTGAGGCGCCGCAAGGCTCCGACCGTCATGGCGGGGCTCGGCAGGGCCGGAGGGGGGATGGCCCTTTCGAGGGCGGCCGGGCCCCGCTCGCTGTCCCGCGTCGGGGGAGAGGCTCCTGCCCTGAGGAAACGTCTGTGGCCGGAGGCGTCGCGGAGGGAAAGGAGCCGGTGGTTAAAGCTGACCCCGCTCCCGCGGCGTGCGGGCCCGCCCTTTTCTGGCATCTCTCTCCCCCGGCCGGGGTCGCGGTGCTGGATGTCGCGCGTCGGGGGCTTGGGCCTTGTGTTCGCGTCTGGGAGTGAGGGGGGTGGTCCCTTTAATGGGCTGTGGCATTGATCCCTCAATGTGTGTCTGCAACAAAATTGAAGCTGTGGACGAGATAAANGATCTTAGAAACGGCGCTGTTGGCGTGCATGATTTAGAGGATATAATAAGTGAACTGCCAGCTAATAAAAGCAGACCGAGTCCTCTGTAGATGCCGGTTACGTGTATACGGGTCTCTGCACAGAGCTGTTGGCCTAAGCTGAGCCAGCAAATTTGCTGTCTTCTCATTAAGCACGAGTCTTATCTCTACTCAGAAACATCCATCAAACAAGTCATGTACCTGTTATGTAAGGCGTTTGCTCTTGTAGAATAAAGCTGTCCTGGGCTTCTGTTGCATAATTTAGTACCTATCCTTCATTTGACAGAGTATTCCAGAGACCATCTGTGACTGTTTTCAAGATAGTTCCACTTAATGAGGTTATGGGAGAGAAGGAGCCATGTCAGAAGAAGCTGTGACTGAGGCACGATTTTCTCTGATGACAGTAGCTTTACGGGTATTTCATCTTCCCCTTTATTGGTATTATTCTCTTAACCAGGTAACATATACGTTATCTAAATATTGTTACTTTTGTTATACATTTAGAACTTTAATGGCAATGTTGTACTCTCTCTTGTGAGCTTAATATGAATTAGATTTATACAGGATATGTTGATTTTTAGTTTATTTAGAACATCGAACTAAAATAAGCAGGTTTTTTGTCTTTTTCTGCTAATAAACACTTATTGCATCATCACATATCTGACTGAAGAGACTGCTTTTTCTGCAGNTACTTTTGTTATACATTTAGAACTTTAATGGCAATGTTGTACTCTCTCTTGTGAGCTTAATATGAATTAGATTTATACAGGATACGTTGATTTTTAGTTTATTTAGAACATCGAACTAAAATAAGCAGTTTTTTTGTCTTTTTCTGCTAATAAACACTTATTGCATCATAACATATCTGGCTGAAGAGACTGCTTTTTCTGCAATGTCTGTGTGTCTTCATATTGCAACAGCACAATGATTCTTATCAAATCAAATATCAAAATCCTCAAGTTTTTTTTTATAATTTTTTAGGTATTTAAAAACTAAACATAACTGTCATTAAATTTTGAATAATAGTATCAAGTGTGGTCTGAAATAGTTTCTAGATTGCCAGTACTACTCATTAAATTAATCTGAATGGTAATTCATTAACATAATTAAAAATGCTAGTTCTAGTTTTCGCATCATTTCTGTTTGATTAAATAAGTGGCACATGACTAAAACAAAGCAGTGATTCTTTAAAAACACTGTTTTTTTTAAAAACCATTCAGTTCCTTTTGCTGGTTTTGTTAATTTGTTTTAGTTACAGGAAGATCCNATGACTAAAACAAAGCAGTGATTCTTTAAAAACACTGTTTTTTTAAAAACCATTCAGTTCCTTTTGCTGGTTTTATTAATTTGTTTTAGTTACAGGAAGATCTTCAAAGAAAATCTTGAGGCACTATTAATCACAGTATTTCCTTTTACAGATGGCCCTGGAGTGATTTATTTTTGTTTTCTTTCATTGATATTATAGGCTAGTTTTCGCTAGCAGCATGGATAGCAGTCACTCAAATCTGTGCAAAGAGTACATTATTATCTTAGTTTCAGGTTGACAAAAGCTGGAAGTATTGTGAAGCTGATCCTCCTTGTCTGCAGGGAATCGTAAGATTTGTCCCTAGAGCACCTTCATGTCAAAGACAGGGAGGAGGAGCCGTAATTGTGTTGTAGGGATTCAGAGAAGAGAGGTGTTAGTTGCCTGTAACTACATATGTGGTAAATGATAGAGTGAAATAAGTCAGAATTACTTGAGAAAATATTAAGTCTTCAGTCATATCCCTCAGAGAATACATTTCTTGAAGAGTGAGCCGTATTCTGATGCCATAATACACAGGAGAAAAAAAAGGAGTTTCTAGTTGGCTGTACAAAATATGGTCCAGTAGATTTTTTTTTTCCATTCTGTGTATGCTGGATCACTGACAAGGATACCTAAAAAAAAAAAAATTGTCTATAATTGGGAATGACAATAATTCTTTTTGACAGGTATTAGCAGGTCCTAATAAAGTTCTGCTTTTAAAACCCATGTCTTTAATGTGACTGTTTTATTTTTATTGAATTAAATGCTTGTAAGCAAAAGCTATGTCAGTTTTCACATTTGCATGTAAATGCTTTTCAGAGATTTACTGCATATAAAACCAGAATGAGATATTCTGTCTTAGCTGCATCTGATTATTTTCACAATTTTTCTGTATATACTTTAATACTTTAAAATACTTTAATACTTTTAATACCTTAAAATTCTCACTGCAAGATCACTGATTTCTTTTTTCCATTGCAGTGTATTCGTATCCTTTTTAAATACCATGTGCAACTCCGTTATGTGCACCTGTTAACTTTCCTCTCCGTAGAGGTTTTCATATCACTGTTTTTTATTATGCTGTTTCTAGGCAGACAAATTTAAAAAAATCCACTTACAGTTCTTTGAAACTTTAGTTCTAGCATTTAATTCTGTGAACTTTAAGGCTTTAATCTCAGATATTTGGTTATTAACTTTTTTCTGTGAAATACAATAGTATTTTGTAAGTATGTGTTCGTGCTGCGTTTCAGGAATTTCCTTTTCCTCACAGAGTACAGTGGTAGGTCTTTGGCCTCGGTCAAGATACAGTACCACTAAGGACAGGGTTCTCGAGTCAAAGGTGTTTGACTTGTTGACTGCAAACTCAAGGCAGAGCAAAGCTTTCAGTGCTTCTTTAAATTATGCAACTCTGATTGCAGAGCAACCAGGGACTGCCAGGGTGCAGTGATACCCTGTGTGGCCAGCTCGCTCTCCTATGAGGAAACATCTTACAGAAACACCATGTTAGCCCCAAGGACTGCAGATCTGTTTTTCTCCCAGCAGTCTGTTTCTCAAGCAGCATAGATTTCCTTAAGATTTTTGTGAATGTGGACTCTAGTTTCCAGTTAAATGGCTCTTTTCTTCTTTGTATGTCTTGTCACTTTGGATTTTATAAACTTCGTTAATGGCTTTTAGTTTCAGTTACTTGTATATGTGGTTCTCGTTTGCTAATTTAAACATCTGTAAGCCTATAACTGATCTATATCCAAAATAAAACATAACAGTTAAAACAAGATGATTTACTTAGAGGGGTATGTTTAAATACTTGTTCTTCCCAAATTGAAACGCCATGCAAGTGTTAGCTTTTGGATCCTCCACTCTTTCACAGTGCAAGAAAATAGTCTAGTTGTGGCGGGTGAGTTTCTTCTCTTTTTTTTTTTTTGCTGTTAGAGAATTAATTGAAGCCCTGCATTGTCCTGGCATTAAAAAGAAATAATAAAAAAAAAAAAAAAGTTTGTCTGGAAGTCATTTACCTAGATCCCCATAGTTCATGGATTTGCAATATACCTTATAGTTCTCGGTGCTGCAATGTGTGTCTCAGTGCAGCCTCTCACTTTGTCGCACCAGCCCCTTTGTAAACTCTGTCACCTGCTGGCCATCACAAATTTTGAGAAGGAGTTAGTCTATGTCCTTACTCAAAGTTGGTTGTTTCTCAGGCTCTGTGAGAGCAGCATCTCTTATCTCCCTCAAACTAGCTATAGCAATCAACTAGCTATAGTGGTTGAACGCACCAAAAGGAGGTTAGGAAGAAAAGTGGGAGTTAAGGAGCGTGTATTTCTGATGAAGTCACACTCTCTTATTTTCAGATAAAGCTTTCTCCTGGGTTAAAGAAGCTTTTCACGGTAACAGCAGTGAGTGCAATATCTGTTATCTTTCTGGCCCATCACTTTAAAAGAAGACGTGGAAAGAAAAACAAGAAAGTGCCACCATGGGAACCAAGTCATCTAGTATTAGAATGTACCAAAGCAGCTGCATCAGAAAAAGGTACATGAAGGAACCCCCAGGGTTGCTTTTTTTTCTTGGAGGGGAAGAAGAAGGGTATGAAGGGATGGGTGTGCATAAGTGTGTAGTAGTAAAACAAACTATTTTCCTTTAATGCTGAGTATTGAATTGTTAAACTAGAAATTGTGCAAAATACGAACAAAATTACAGTGACCTATAAGCTGGTTTTATGGTGAAGTTTTAATGATTAATTTGGATTAAAACTTATCAATAGTGTATTAACAATGGGGTTTGCCATTCTTGTGGACGTATCTCAACATTGAGAACGGTGGATTTAATTTTTTATAGGGTGGAAAAATAATAATGCTCAAATGCATGATTATTATTATTATTATATATACTATTCTAATTTGTAGTTTCTCGTGTAGAACTGTAAATAAAAGAATGATTGTTGTTTGTTTCTAAACTGGATTTTCTTGAAATAAGTAAATGCAATTCTTGGTAGATCTTGCTAACGAAAGATACAACGTTTTGAGTTTGCAGCAGCTTTAAAATCAGTGTATCTCTTAGGTTCTAGTTGTTCCAGTAGTCGGCAAAACTTGACTCTTTCTCTGAGCTCTGCCAAGGAAAAAGGATCTCAGTCTTGTATCTATGCAAATGGAGGACTTTTCAGTAAATACTCTGGTTCAGTTCAAAGCCTGGCCTCAGTAAGTAAAAGTGTTTTAAGGTTCTTGAATGTCTGTTAACTTGCACTGAATGCACCTGATGGTTTCACTGAGCTGAAACAACTTTCCTGAACAAGCTGCGCGGAAGGCTAGACGTGCTGAGAAGGCCATTGTACTTACTACATAGTAAAAACAGTTTCTAGGCAGATAGCGTGGATGTACCGTACTCTGGCAGGAATGTAGTTTTAAGGATACTCTGTGTAACAATGCTTCAAAATTTGTGTTGGTTTTTTTTTTAAGGTTCAGAGTGCCACCTCTTGTCACAGTTGTGCTTGTGCCAATTCTAATTCCTGGGATAAAGCAGACGAAGATGATATTAAGCTTGTCAATATTCCAGTGACCACACCTGAAAATTTATATTTGATGGGTAAGATATAGTTAGAATATTCAGCATCTACCAACAATGAATATAAATAATTTCTTGTCTTCATGGCAAAGTGACACTTACGCAATATTATTGTGGTGTTCTTTCATGTCTTGTTGGCATGTGTCTAAGAACGTTTCCATAAAATAATGATATCTTACTTGATCGAGAGTTAGTTTTTCAAAATACGTATTTTTTTTATTCCTATATTTGTAGTAGTAATCCATAAAATTATTTTTAAAAGTGAATAGGAAAAAATACATTGAACATTGTGATCATATTGTGAACTTCTTTATCTTATTAAGAAGAGAGATATACATATTAATTTTTTTTTAGACTGGGAATTGCTGTTGTTTTAAAAACTTACATCTCTGCTATAATCATGCTTAGTAGCTACGTGTCTTCCCATGACTCTCAAATGTGAATACATTTGGAAGCTGTGTGTATCAGGTATTCCTGATCTCCCCTAGGTATGGAGCTTTTCGAAGAAGCGCTGCGTCGATGGGAGCAGGCACTAAGTTTCCGTAACAGGCAAGTTGAAGATGAAGCAAGTTGTGGCTCCATTAAGCTGGGAGCAGGAGACGCAATTGCAGAAGAAAGTGTAGAAGTGAGTATATTCAATCTACTGTTTGGAGGAGGGTGGGGGGAGGCAATTAGCGTTATTTATTCTTTGGCAATTGCTGTTGCATCAGTGTGTGCTTCTGGATGGTATTATCAAGCTACCAAGCGTACTAGTTCTCTGCACAGAATCCCTTGGGGCATCCCTTTCTTTTAAGACTATGTGAGAGGATATCTGCTTAGCAAAGATAAAGGTCTTGGGAAAGATGATCAATTTATGAATATTCATAAATAATTTGCTTAAACTTTATTTGTATTCCTTTGTTCTTATCAACGAAATGCTAAAAGTATTTTGAAATAAACACACACCTGTGTGGCTTACATTATTTCTAGTGCAGTAAACACAGATAATTTTAAAGTATTTTAAAATTTAGATTTTGTTTTTATTACACTAAATAAAATATGCGTGTGTTTAGAAAAGTGTGTATATTTTGGATGTTGAAGTACTCATCTGACAGTGTCCTTGTGTGGTTTGTAGGAAATTAATGTTGCAGAGTTTACTCTTTGAAGGCTTAAGATCCTTAGATTTTACAAAGAAATCTTACAGACTGTGAACAAATAGAAAATCTTCTAATGTCTGTCTTCTTGCAGGATATCATTAGTGCTGAATTCATTCATAAGCTTGAATCCCTTCTTCAAAGAGCTTACCGTCTTCAGGAGGAGTTTGAAGCCACCCTTGGGGCTTCTGATCCTGCTTCTCTAGCTAATGATATTGGTGAGTACTCCTATTTTACATTTTTATTGCTTGTAATAATGACTCTTGTGGGGGTAAGTCACTGAAATATCCACTGAGCAGAATTATATATATATCAGAAAACAAACAGAAAAAAATTCACGTTCTTTACGTTATTATGTAATGTTTGATGTAGTGCTTGTATTTTAGATAAGAATGGACTGAGAGGAAATTTTTTTCATTGTGGCTTATCAGTATACTTGAGAATTTTCATAATACCTCTCAACTTTATAAAGTTTATGTTGACCTGGGTATTAAATATTTATGCAGGAAGAATATATGACCCTTTATATAGCATGGGTGTATTATTTGAGTGTTTCAAAAGAAGTTTTGTGTATTTTTTGAACTGTCAAACTGCGTATACATATACTATTTTTTTTGTCATAGTTTTTTAAAAAAAAATAAACAAACCAGAAAGACTTAGTATGAAACAGACATCCATTACCAAAGCTTTTATCCCTGATGATTGAAATTTATCACAGTTATGAGTGACAAAACCCAGGATGTTAAAATGGCACATACAATGAGTAGTTGCTGCCAGACATGCTGATTAAGTACAGATAGTTTGATTATTTTTATTTAAAGAATTTGTTTAAGATGTTCTTAAAGACTGATACTATTATACTCTTTCATAATTCATGATCAAGCATCTGATCTCAAATAACTGTCAGGCTTTAAAGGTAGAGAGTGTTCTGGGATTAGTTTTCGTCAGTAGTCTTTTTTGTTAAGCTTCAGCTTGACTGGCACGAGGTGGCAGTACTCTCATCTCTTAGCTCTCGGGTCATCCTGCAACTACTAAATACAGCTCTGAGTAAAGTGGGAATTAAATTTAGGTCAGAGAGTTGTCTTTCTGACATGTCAGTGTACACCTGTTAATGTAATTCTTACAGCAGAAAAGCGTTTGAATGTTACATTTTGGTGTCTGAAACCATAAGCCCTAAAGAACGTTGCATTGTATATCCATTATTAAATTACGAAGCTTACTTGTAATTCCTGTCTTCAGGCAAAATTAATGAAATCTTACTCAAAGGACTCAATGTGATGTTCAATGTGTTTAGTTACTGTTTTGCTTGGTTACCCTGGAAGTATTTTAAATTGATATTTTATTTTTTTTAGATGTGATAACTGGATTCTTGTTTACCAGGAAAGTTCTGAGAATTGAATTCCTTTCAAATGTTCTTTGTAGAAATCATTTGTGATCTCTTGAGTAGACGTCTGTTACTTTATTATGAATTTTATTTGTGCTGGCCCAGATGAGTGAGAAAAACAAGTAATGAAGTGGTTTAATGAGTAGTGTTTTCACTGTTCAGGATTTGGGGCCTTTTCATCATTATCTTGAAATTGTGGCTTGAACAGCAAGTAATATGTTAAAGAATGCTTCACTTTTTCAGAATGTTTTAGAACACAAACTTAAGAACATCATCTACTTCCAAGCACTGTGGTGCTTGGAATATTTAATACAGAGGATACAGATCACTCAACGTTTCTTAGATAATTTACTTTCCTGTAGGATATGACACTGAGTGTAGTGTATGAATGTTTGAAGTAGGATGTTTTTGATATTGACAGTTTTTTGGTAACTTTCCTGGGAGAGACAGAAAAGTATGTTTGGGAGAATCCTAGAGGCTGTCTTATGGGTTTATTCCCCCCTCCCCTTTTTTTTTTTCTTTTTTTTTTTGTATTTGGTAATCCAGTGAAAGAAGATGAAAGCTACTGTAGACAGGCTTTCCTTTACTACCCCATTACATGTTAACATGTAATACTTACTTTATTTCACTTCTATTCAAAGCTTTGTATTACTCTCTTAGGAAGTATGCTAGTATAAACATTGATCGCTTTTTTGCTTTTTGTGTGTGTGCGCGCCTGTGCATGCATTAACAACAACAGGATAGGAAGGGTTCAAGAGCCACAAGAATGAAGAAAATTATGAAATCCCAATGGCGAAAAGAAATAAAGATAGTACAGCATTCTTTACACTGCTAAGAATAAGAATAATATTCTTATTGCAAAATATTCTATATTCTATTATTCTAATATTGCAAAATACAAATGACAGTTCTGAACAGAAACAGAAATGAAGGCGCCTCTGCTCTGTAGGAATGTATATCATTTGTGACAAAAGAGGCAGCATCTGCTAAATCAGAATCAGTAATCCCGGACAATTTATACCCAAAACTTCTTAAAGAAGCTAGATGAAGAAAGCACCCTAATCCGTTATTTACTATTCACTGTTCTTGGAAAGTGGAAAATGTTCCAAACGATTGGGAAATTGCCAATTTAGTTCCAATTCTTAAAAAAACAAACAACTGACTCCAAAACTCCAACATCCAAGTTAAGCATCATGCCTGTGAAAGAAGAGTTGCTGGTTTGCAGTTCTGTTACCATAGACAACATAATAAAGGTGTAATTAGTACCAGTTGATGTGGTTTCATGGTAGGTAGTTTTTCTTGGACTGTTGGAGATCTGCTGTTTGGGAGATTGATATAGCGTATATTAGATGATAATAATGAGCTCACTGACATGAACATTTGTTCGTACTTCTGTCCACTGCTAAGGGAAGGGTTTGCTTTCTAGAGAAGATGTTTGGTTAAATGCTATAATTTTATCAACTATGTAGCTGTGGATAAAATCATCTGTAGAGCTGGAAGTTGATAAAAACATGATCATTTAGGGCATTAAAAGCGTTGAATTAATGAAAAGGAAAGGTTAGTAATACTCATCTGAATTGTCTGTTTAAATGGTTACAATCTAAAAAATTACATTTGAATTCAGGCAAGTATGGATTGTACACACAGATGAGAGATTTTAAAAGAAAAGTAATAAAGAAACACTCTTGGAATTTGGAAAATTATGCATTAATGTCAGTGTAAGTTCTCAGTACAGTGCTGTAGAAAAAAGACCATTGCCAATCTTTGGCAATGTGAAAAGGAGAGCATCAGCATAGAGGCAAAGGTACGATTTTGGTTTCGTATGGGTTTAGCATACTGTGTTCATATTTCAGAAGATACAGAAATACTAGACAGCTCAAAACAAGCTATGAAAATGATCCGTGTTTTGGAAAAACAAGCTAATATGAGGTTTAAGTTGCGTATGTCCAGCTCCTTATTGAAGGAAATACTGAGAGGTGACTTACTTGTTCTGAATAGCTACTTACGCATGGAAAAGGTATGTGGTGCTGGGGGATTTGTAGACCTTGTTGTCAAAGTCATAACTAGATCCAGTTTCTGGTTGTTCAAGTGAAACAAGTTAAGTTCTGAAATAAGTTGCCTCTGAAGCGTGTCAAGGGTATTTCAGTGTTTTAGACGAAGGTTTTATTTTTTTTTTAAATGCTGTTTTGAGGGATGTTTTTATTCCTCCTTGAGAGGAAGAGAGGTCTTGGGGGTAAATGGTCATTGTGGTCTTTCTGGCATTTAAGCATTTCCCCTTACTACTGCTATTTTTTCTTCTTTTGTGGGTCTTAGAGTGAACAAGAAAAAAGCTTTTGTTATCCTTAATAGTTTCACAGCACTTGCAGCTTGTTGATAGAATGTTTATAACAAGCTCTTATGCTTCAGGGTTTCGACTGTTGACCCACAACAGTAATCAGAAAACATTTTGCTTTGTTTTTTCTCTGAAACTCATCATCATTAGATATATTTTGTGGATTTTTCTTCCATTTTCTCCATCTGAAGCACTTGTGATTAGCCACAGCTGGAGACAGGGCTCTGACAGTCGGACAAATGCTATCAAGTGTTATCAAAAGACATAAATGACTAGTACTTCTTATTTGGAAACCATGGATTATAACAAACTGCAAATTTGGTCAGAAAGGAAACTTACAAAGGTAAAATTTTCCATCAATTTCTGGTTTTCAGCTTTCCCTGTAAAATCTTCTGTCAAACTTGTGGGGCTTTGAAACCACTCTCTCCCTTACTTGTCTGCTACTCACAGATGTTGCTCCTTCCCAATAATTGGTGTTCTTCCCAGGTCATCACTTCCCTCTACCTAATCAAATTAAGGTCTTAGTGCTGCCATTGATCAACTGTACTACAGACTTGCTTTTCATTTTGTGACCCACTCACTAGTTGCAGTTGGTTGGCATGATAAACAATTTGCCAACCAGCTTTGAGAAACAGCTTTCTGGAGGAGAATAGGATGGCATACTACATTGTAGAGTCAGGAATGAGTTCCCTGGGACCCTGCTGGCATCAAATAATAGCTTGTCACTGCAACCACTGTCTTTCATGACGTGGCCTGAAGTGTTTCTCTTCTGTCTGCTATGACAGGTAAAAGGTGACTTGTCAGAGCAGGCAGTCATCACCTGAAGTGGTTGTATGCTATAGTCTAATTGCCTTTTGTTTGATTCTTGTTTTGTAAATTAGCACCTGCAAATGCGCTTTTTTCCCTCATCATATGTAAATTATATGTTTTCTGTTCCAGATATTTCTAAATATTCAACTTTTAGAGGTACAGAAGATACAGGTATAAAAAAATACCTTTTCTCCCTGTCCGTAGAATTCTATTAATAGTAAAAATAATAGTAACAAAAAGAACTTTAGATAATAATTTTGAACTCTGTATGATATTGTTGAGTTATAAACGACAAATACAGCCCTGGAAAAGACTGCATTTTAAATAGATGAAATAATGGAATGCAGTTATGTTCATTGTTGTTGCATTTGCCACTGGACTTTCAGAATTGTCATATAAACCAGCAAGCTAAAGTAGGATTTCTATAGCAGAAATATTTCTGAACGTGAAATTAAACCAAAAATGTAGGGCTAAACTGCTGTTGTTTCTATGCTGATCTTCTTAGGACTGTGAAACAACACAGGAAGCCTAGAAACAGGCTTTCCTGAGGCAGGCGTAAGCTGCACTGAATCAGGAAGGAGGCAATTGGCAGAAAACTGTGAAACAAAATATTCGTCTTGTTATTTCTGAGTGGTGAATGTGAGGGGGTAGAGGGTTAAAAGCTTCCAATACTTTCTGTAGCCTGTCCTTGAAGAAAGTTCTCCTCTTTTTTTTTTTCTTTTTAGATCATTTCTAGCACACTGAAATGTTAATCGAGCTAACTTGAGAGGAATGCAAAGAGTTAGGAGAGAAACAATAGCTTTACTTATGAGCAGAATTGCAGGTCAGAGGGGAAAATTCTCAAATTGTAGGGCTCCTTGTCAGTACTGAATTCCTAATACTTCATGTTATTATTTTCATTTCTTCTGTACTGTATGGGAATGCTGGCACTCACACTAATGGTGACTTGTGTACACTGGCCCTTAACTTTTTGATAATAATATTACAACCTATGCATTGATTACATTCTTGTTTTAAACATATTTACTTTTTATTTTATATTAATTACACAATTTAAAACAAAGGAATTGTTTGAGCTACTGCAGTAAAAGATCTCTCCTGTGTTGTTGGATGGTTTTGCTGGAAGGTTTGTCTGTTTCTTTTTTTAATTTTCTTCTCACACTCAAAGATATGCCTGGCATTTTGGAGAGAATAAGCACAGCCTTTAACCTAGTGACAAAAATCTTTGGAGAACATATTTACATATTAGAAACCGTTTCTCCAGCTGCTCTTGAAACAAAACAAAATCTTTGCATAATCATTGAAGCTGTTGAAAGCTCATTTTTTATATATTTTATTAACACAGACTTCTATAACTTTTTACTGGCCATGTATTTTCTTTCCTGCCTCTGAAATGTTAACGGAAACATTCTAGATGGAGAGTATTGGTTTTTTTGGTTATGGACAAGAAATGTTTCTAATTCTCAGGCTCCAATGAGGAGGTGAGCAATCTGTAATAATTTACTTAGGTGTGCTCCAGTAGTACATCTTATAAAATAATTTCAAAGTACCGTAACTCTATGATAGCTTGAAAACTTTTGCTTGCTTTGTCTGTGCTTTATCTCCTTGAAGATAAATTTACATAAAATGATTTCCTCATGTCTTGGAGAACAACAAAACCTTTTTCTGGTGGCTGAGACAATTGAAATCAAAACAAAAGAAAACAATAGTTTTTCCTTTTTTAAGTGGAAGTATATTCATCCCAAGAAATGCTCCTATAAAGGAAAGAAAACAATACTATGAAGTCTGAGGAAAGGCCCAGAAAAGTTATTCCAATCCTATTCTTAAAAAATTAATGTGTATTTTGAACATAATTCAGCTATTACTGTTTGTGGAAGTTACTGCTGAAGCTTACTGCATTTCACTGTGTGGTCTCTTGTATTGCAACTTATTGCTGCAACTCCTTATTTCTGACTCACAATAGATACGCAGTGGGCAGATGTCTGAATTGATAGTATGTCTTCTGCTATCAATAATAATTAAGACTTTCCTTTAAAGGCATATTTGTCTGATATTAATAACACTTCTTTCTAAATCACCTTCAGCAAAATTCTTTACCAGAAAGCACCTAAGCACAATGTTGAATAGCAGAGTAAGATCGGTAGTTACAAGTTCAACTTAAAACTGTAAACAGAAATATTTCTGCAAATGTTGTGTTTATGAAAAGATTATAATGCTTAGGTTTCTCAGTGATGCTCATTAATTTTGGTAATACTATACTAAAAACTCAAAATAGCTTTTGCATGGACCTGCAGTGAAGTTATTGGTACTGAAAAATATTAGTATTTGATAATCTGTATCTTTATCTTATGTTTTGATAACCTGGAGTATATGTTTGTGTTTATCTTAAAAGCTGAAGCTCAGATGCCATTTCATTGCATAGTGAAACAGATTAGCTGAAGTTTTTTCAGCAGTGACTCAGGATAATCTATTTTACTGTATACTGAACCAGCATTGGAGAACTCAACGTCACTTATTGTATGTTAGCTTGGGAGCTGATGTGGATATAAATTTCTGAAAACACTTCCAGGAAGATCAGAAAGAGTCGCTTTCTGATTTTTGAGGACCCTTGTTGCCATTTGCCCAACGGCTTTGCTCTTGGATCCAGCCACGCAGGCTATTTATACACCTTGTTGCTTTTCCTTAAATGGCATCCCTGAAACCTGTCTTCTTTCTGTCCACACCAAAACTCCTGTTTAAGCCCTTGTTTCTCTCACTTCTTGACTTGTGACATGTTCTTGTGTCTTGCCTTTTCCATTTAAAACTTGTTTTTCTCACATGGACTTAACTGTTGTTTATAAAAATCACCTTTGCTAGTTTTTCTGACCAGATGATTCCTCTCTTTTAAGCTGTCTCTCTCCCTCAGGAGCTTCTCTTAAAATGAAATACAACCTATTCTTCCTCTTAGCTCTAAAGGCTGCTCATAATTGAGCCACGATCCACCTACCTGATTTAATTTTCCTGTGCTTCCCTGCTCAGTCCTTCTAACACAAAATCCATCTGCTACTTCTCAACTGTTTCTGCTTGTTCTTTACAATGTGTGAGCAGCTGCAGTTATCTCTTTCCCCAGATCTTTTAGCATGGGCTTCCCAGTTCCATATAGTTACCTGTGCAAACTCTTAATTACTTTCTCCTTCTTTTTCCTTTCTTCTCTGCCCATCAATTTTAAAACCCTGATAAAAAGAGGGAAATACAATGAAGCTGTTCCAGTTCCTTACATGAGTAAGGAACATTTGTACAACTGTTTATGCAGTTAGTGCCCCACAACACTATTCAGTTACGACTAGTTAATGCACACTGTATTATCTGTGTGTTTATCACTTACCCCACAACAGCAAACACACATGACTAACACTACTTTAAAGGCATATTTTTTGAGCATTCTTTTTGCATCTTTTTTTTTTGGCCATTCTAGTGCTTAGTTTTAGTCAATAGCTTCTCCGGGTTTTTTTTAGAACCTTTTTAAAAGGTACACATATTTGCCTTCTTTTTGTGTAAAGAAAAGTGGTCATTTTCCCACACATCGGGGCTTGATTTCATAACCGCTTGCCTTCATTTTGAACACTTTTGAAAACTGATGTATGGAGTAAGTGGAAACAGCTTTCCAAAGGCAGGAAGTTGCTTTTTTTTCTTTTTTCTCCTCTCACGTGTTCTTGTGGTATATTCTTAACAAGTTATAGTTTACAAATTCTTTTTCTTACAAAAAAGAATGTATATACACTTAACTTCTATGTGTTTATATACCTTGTAAGTATAAATGCTTCAGAGGCAGGAAAAACCATAGCAGACAGATGGCAAGTAGTGAGGGTGGGATAAGTGTTTATTTTCCTGGCTAGAGTATTGCAGTGGGAGGTTATATAAACTGATGATCAAGAACATGTTTTGGTACATAAGGATAATTTCTGTTTTAGAACTTCTACTAAAACAACTTATTCTTGCATTAAAGTCTATTTTTAAGAGAGGCTTGTCTGAAACATTCTTGGGCAAAATGAAGGAAGGCGAGCCAGAATGGGGTGGGGGAGATGTAGACAGTGATAGTTTAGAGTTTGAGAAGGCTTCAAAGGAAATGAGCTCGCTTAGCTTGGTAGCTTAATCTTGAAAGTGCAGAAACAACATTTTGAGCTTTTCTGATTGCTTTTGAGCACAATTACAGAATGGAATATTGGCAGAATCGTATAAAATCAGCAAATGTAGCTCTCTGCATAATAGTTCCTTTATTAATTCAATAGTTCAGTTAGGACTAAAATAGATAAACTTCTGTCTGCAATTTATTTTCAAGGGCTTGAAATGAAAACAGTGTGTCTGTGTGCACACGGACACAAAGCTAGCAACTTTTTTTAACTGATATGTCTGCAATGTTTAAGTCTTGCTGCTGTTTGAGTAAAAGGCGCTGATCCATCAGCCTGGCATAAAAGCTTGTAGTGTATCCACAGTCTTCAAGGACTTTTTTTTACTGGGCTTGTTATTTAGCGCTAGCCATATCCCATTGCTGCAGCAATACATATTTATTTACCAGGCATATAGTTTTGGGGGTTTTTTTGTTTATCGCTGGGAGGCTCAAGTAGCTTGTGTAAGTATTTCATTCCTAAAGGCCTTTTTATCTTAAAAAGTTGTTAAACTTTTGTTTCAGCTTGAAATGTTTCAAAGTTGAAGCTATGTGTGGGAGTAAATCCATTTTTGTGGAAAGTTATAGCAAAAGGTTCTGCGAACAATAACAACAGAGGGAGTAAAATTTATTATTGATGTGTCATTTTTCTCTCATGCATATATTTATGCAATTAATTACTAAAACTGTTACAAAAAATTAACTGGGTTTGAGATGTTTTTTATTTCCCTTTTGCTCAAGCGAAACTTTTTTTTTAAAATTGCTGTAAATTCTCTAATTCTTTATGGGGTATCTGGTCAGTGCACTATGTCCCACCTTACCGAATAATCCTGTTTGTAGCAAAGTGCTGTAGTGTAGCTGATTCAAGAGCACATGTCGATCACACCAGGCTTTATTCTCCGTGCTGCTATTTAAAGCTGCCCTTGTTCTACATGCAGATAGGCAGCAAGCATTTAAAGGTAAACATATACATATTTCCAGATAGCCTAAATTATGTACATTCTTTATTATTCAAGCTTTGCTTTATTTCACTTTAATTTACCATAGATAACTAATATATTGACTGGATAGCAACTTTAACTACATCTGTTTAAATAGCTGCTAATCAGTGTCAAGCTGTCTTCCAGGGTCAGGTTGCACTAATCATTATAATTCACACATTATAATTCAAGTATTTATAAGGTTGCTAAATGCATTAGTAACAAAATATTGTGATATTAATTTGTGGGGTTTTTTTAATTTAAGTTTGGTAACTGGTGTTATTTAGTAAACTGAAGATCCAGAGGAAGAACTCTGTTCAGTACAACTTTTTAAGGATTCTTATCTCATTCTTTCCTACTCTTGGGGGCAAGTGGAATGCAAGCAGGCCCCAATCAGTAGGGCACTTAAGATATTCTTTAGGTCTTACTGTTTAAAGTTAAGCATCTGTCTTGCTAATTTAGGTTCTTAAACTGTATGCTGTGTGCAGCTGGGTTTGCAGAAACTAGTCATATTGCCAAGCAGTTTCACTGGAGTCTGCAGAGTTCTGTAAGACAATTCTGCCCTGAAATTCAAATGAAGACTAGGATTATTATGCTGTACTGGTGAAGTTTGCCTGTGTCAAATATGCTAGAGTCTCCATTCTGAGTACAGAATTCAAATGTTAGTCCAAATCAAATACATATATTTGCATCTTCTGATGTTTCTTTCACTGAGGATCACCAATTATATAGTTGGTTATGTCTTTCTATTTTTCTATTAATTCCAGGGATAGAAAAGTATCAGTCTTCCTTTTCTGATAGTGTCTTTATACATGTAAGTGGAGTTACCAACTGCTAGACAGTATATTTTTCTTTTAATGGAAAAACAAATGAATATGGGGGTTCCTTTTGTCAGTCTGTCTCACTTGCTTTGAAATGTCAACATCCCTGAAGCACAATGTAACGGCTAAGGAAAAACCTTTCCAGCAATCTTGTGTTTAAAATGCTACTTTGAAGACAACATGTTGGATGGTCCTGTACCCTTGTGCTGTGTCCAACAAAACAGTCTGTATGCTAACATACTAAACTGTTTATTCTTTCCTTTTTTTTTTATGTAACAAATTAGGAAACTTTTTAAAGCAACAAGTTTCAGGAGCTGAGTAACAGTTGCTGGTTATTTTTCATCACTCTGTGTGCTAGGATCTGCTCTTTTATGAAATGATGCATGGTGGGAAAGCCAAGAAGGTGGCAGGGAACTGCCTTGGAAAGAAGCAAGGGATGCTGCTAGTAATGCACTTGTGTAAACATCTTGCTTTAAGTACCCTCTGATTTCAGCAGAACTACACAGGTGTAGTAGAACTGAGGCCAAAGGGATAAGTTCACTTACTTTTGAGGCTCCTCTCTCAAGTCTGGTGAGAACACTTTTCTACCTAACCTGGTTATGGAGGCCTCTGGTGTAGGAAAGGTATTAAAGGAGCTAGTTCTAGATGTGTAAGCCTCAAAGTTAACCTTGTACTTCCTTCTGTAAATATGACATTGCATTTTGAGTCAGCTCTGCATCACAATGAGTTAACATACTATCACACTGAATGTGGTTGAACAGACCATTCCATTGTCACTAGAAAGTGTCTGTGCAAAAATAGTGGTAGGTTGTGCTTGTTTTTAGGATGTGAAGAACTAAGAAAAGGCAGTGACGTTCAGATCTGATGACTAAGGTATCTGGCAGTCTTCACAGTGCTGTGCTATAAATCCCCAGTGAACAGCCTAAGTTTTAAAATAAGCAGCACTGGAATTCAAACTAGACTTTGCTGTGGCCAAAATAGATGTGATGCTTTCAGAACTACAGGAGAATGGAGTACTCCTATGAAGAGGAAACAGTGACAACTTTGTGTTGCGCATCCATCTAAATAGAGTCTGTCCAGATTATAGAGCTGAGCAAACTTGCTTGCCAGATCTTCTCTCTCAAATCAAATACAAGTGCAGAAACTGTTACCTAAACTATTAGACTTGAAAAAAGGAGGGTGGTCAGAAATCAAATTCCTCCGTAAAGGATAGGGATTTGAACCTTAAAATCAGGGATTTAGCTTCAGGGTAAAGAAAAGAAGTTGCATAAAATTGTGTCACTGTGTAAATGTAGAACCTTATAATGTGCAGTTATGAATCATCAAAGTCTACATTTTTCAAATGAATGAAAAGCTGTATGATAGAGAGACCCGAGTGACACGTAGCTTACACAGGATATACATCTCAAAAGTGTTTCAGGATCATATGTCTATGTCAAGCAGAGAGTCAGAGCAGTAAACCAGAGAACATAGCACACATATACATTTATTGTGCGTTTACTAAACTGATTTCTCAGCTGTCAGCACATATGATGTGTTAGTTTAGGTTATAAGATACACATTAGATGCAGCTCTATTTTCTTAAAATTCAGATTTCAGCAGTCTAGCACTACATGTGTTTTCTCTGCCTCTTCCTTGAGATTTGAATTGCAGAGTTCCTCATGGTCTTTCTATTTTGAGATTTTGGGTTTATGATAAAGCATGCCACAGTGATTCAGGAACAGCTTTCACAGGTCACATTCTCTATAACAAAATGATATTTCTATCTTTTTCTTAATTTCTTTGCTTAAAAATTTTGCGGCTATCAGAAAATATTCCAGTTCACTTATCAAATTTATGGAAGAGTTGTTTAGCAGATTTAAATCTTGAAAGAATAATTTGATTTATCACCATTCAAGATTATCAAGGCTATATCATATTTCCTAATACTCTTGAGTTATTTAATGTACCTGTTGATTACAGGAAATAAATTATACTTTCTTAGGTATATTTCTTTTTTATTTGGAGAGATTAAAATGATTACTTATGCACAAGCACTTTCTGCTGTCTTTACCTTTGCTAGATGAGAGCATTCAAGGTGCTTGATTTTACTGTTTTATAATATAAGAGCAGTAGCCACACTGTTTTGTTTTTTACATCATTAAACATGTAGTGCTCAGCAGATAATACAACTTCACGGACAAAGTCAGTATCTCGACGTCTATAAATAACCAAATTATTATAAACATCCCAGAAATCACTATTATTTCTTTCCAAAGTATGTGGAAAATCTCTTGAAGATTATAAAGTTATTTTAGGCAAGTTGTATCTTTTTCCAGATGACAAATATTGCAAATAAGTACATTTCAGTTTTCAGGTGGATTTTATTGCTTATGTATGTAAACTTAATGGATTGTACTACTCATTTTTTATGTGCATTCTCTACTTATTTATATTTAAGCATGGAGAATCTATTGCTGTCGTCTGTGCACATGCTTTTAAGTCAGCTTTTAATCATCTGTACTCTTTTTGTCTTAAGAATAACATCAAAGTATTAAATACAGAACACAGTGTGAATGAAGAACATCTTGTGTTTTGCATAATGATAATTAGGTGAGCATCCAGTGTCTTGGAAAATGGGCCTCTTTATACCTATGTGAGAGTATTATAGTGGAAGGCTTTTATGTGGACCTTGAAGATTATAGCTGTACTTGGAAATAATTATGAAAGCTCTGTTGAGTCGGCTTTTACTGAGGAAGTAAGATTTGGCCTTCTGTTTGCACAAAACCAGAAGATTATTCTCTGCATGAAAACTACTAAGGTATTTGTTAAGGATGTAATTTGAAGGCTCAGCAGTTAGCTCAGCCAAAGCTTACCTTGGAAGGGGTCTGTGAATACTAGGAGGAAGGTGTAATTACAAATGCTAAGTACTCATTGCTGTCCCATACTCAGTTTTCCCCAGTTCTTCCTTTCTATTAGACCACTGCTTTGGTTGCTGAGTTCCCAGTCAAATACTGGTGAGCAGAAGCTGTGTGTTCACAACAGGGGCTACTGGAGGTGTGAGCACATCGGAGGAGTGTTGTTTTGGGTTTTTTTAAAGGAATCTATCACTTCAGTTTGCATCAGAGCAGTCCCAACAAAGAACCACAAGACACGTTTAACTCATGATATGTGCTGACGTACTGGTAGAGTACACGACTTGGTCAGATATTTTTAAAAGACACTGACCTGGAATATACTTTTATGCTGAAGTCAATAACAGCTTTTTTTTTATATACAGTGAGGTGAGATGCCTTCAGCTGTAGGCACTTTCTTGAACCCACATATTTGCATTACTGGTGAATGTAAACACATAGTTCAACAATAAGTGTTAAATCCAGGATGGTGTGTGTGAGCACCCTGCTCCGTTCTTGGCTTGCCTCTTTTAACCTGTTGCTATATGACCCAGTCCATCAGAAGGTGCCATCTGACGGTTGGGATTGTTTGCTTTTTATAAATACAACATAGAGTAAAACTCACTGCTTTCTAAGTGCCTCCTGCAAGACTTCATGTAATACATTAGTAGCTACTTGGTAGGACTGATGATTTTCTTTAATAAGTATTCAGTCAACACTCTCAGAGTTATGACTATTTATAAATGTAAATAGAGCTGCTTTTGGATGCTTCAGCAACAGTGGTGACAAACCACTGTGCCGCTTGTGACTAGCTGGAAGACTGTGACACATTCTTTTGAAACTGAATTATGTGGTAATTCATGCTTCTGTGCTCTCTGAACTTGATTATTGTAATTCCTTTGTCCAGGCATGAAGCCACACATCTAAGGGCCATGACAAGCACACAACACTGGCTGGCTGTGTGGTAGCCTGGCAGAATGCTTGGGCCCCTGCTGCTCTTGGGGTACCCTGACTTTTCATAAGGGGATTCCTTTGCAAGGTTTTCTCCTCTTTCGAGTCTACCAGGTCTCTCCTTTTCTCATCCTTCTTTCCTGCTCATGATGTATGACTGCACTGATGACTGCACTGATGTTCCACTGAAGCGGGAGGGCTGGGGAGAATAGGAAACCATGGCTTTAACGGTGGCACTCAGAACTAAATTCCTTAACTCCCAGTGAGCTCTTTGCCAGTAGATAAGTGCTTTCCTTTTTTAACTGCTGCACGTAAGTGCCAAACTCATTTGCAAACTCATGCCATATTTCATTGAGGGTTGGAGGGAACATAACACATAAAAAGTTTACAGAATTTTAAAACATGATCTGATAGTGAATACTTCCCAATTGAATGCTAAAAAAGTTAATTTGTGTGCAGTTCCATCTCTAGGGTCGGATTTTGCTATGAGAGTTTAGAGGGTTGGTTTTGTGGTCTGTCTTACCACATGAACCTACCGGAGCACAGACAAGTAAGTACTAGATTAGTACTCTCTGAATAGATGTGAAAGTAGTTTTGTTCTGGTTTGTTGGGATCTTTTTAGCCTGCTTAGTTTCAAACAGGTAGTTGTTTGCAAAATCTTATAAAGCGAGGATTAATTTCACAAGCTTTAGCAATACTCCATATTGTTAGCATTTTTTAATACCCTTAATCTAACTTTAGAACCATGTATGCATTTTAAGGCTCTACAACCAAGAGCCTCATGGCAATTACTGTTGTCAGTATCGTGTCGGAAACTCCACTTTGTCCTCTTTACAAATATAAATGAACCCAAAATAACTCCCTGGCTTCTCAAATAAGTAAAGTGTATTTGAAGCTCACATACTTGCTAGTATTCCTTTCCTGAAGGTATTAGACTACATAAGAGCTAGGGATGAGCTTGTGAGCAGTTGCAGCCGCTGGTGGGTGGGTTCCTCTTGCAGCTGTTCATTCCAGGAGTCTCATTGTGCTGCTGTCTCTTTTTCTTCATGTTCTTGTGTCTAAGAATGTTCTCCTGGTACTTGCATGGTATGTACTCCAGCTGTAACTTAATTTTCACCCTAACACTTTCATAACAGTGTGCTCTCTGCACAGTGTGGGTATTGATAAGCACCTGCTTGGCTAAGGGTATTTCAGGGTATTAGGGTGGTGGTGGCCAGAAAGTCAGAAATAGCTGACAACGCTGTTTTGTTTTCTCTGGGGAGGCTGTGCTTTTTTATGCACGTATCACTTGCCAAAGGTATTATTTCACTCAGCATAGCCAATCTTTTTTTAATCAATCCAATCTTTTTTTTAATCAATTCTCTTTTTTTGCCATAACATGCAAATTTTGTCACTTTTTTTGCAACAGTGACAATTTGCTTTGAGTGAAAACACAGAGGTTCCATATTTAACTATTATGTTAAAAACACTGGCTGGGTGACAGTTTTAGGCCCATGTTAGAAAACTTGGAATTATGACTTCTTCAGCAAATATAGATGTATTCAAAATCTTATCTCTAGAGCTTCCTGTAATCTGTAGCAGGCTGGATGCAAACTCTGCAGAGGAACCTCTGCTTCTGTGGTATTCTGGGCTGGAAACTCTGGGGTTCCTTCACTTACACCAATTATTTTTTTACATATATGCAGAATAAATTTTAGTTAAATAGCATTATTCCCAATTGTATGTAGTCAATCACATAGCCCAGCGTTAAATACTTCAGTGTCGGTTTGGGGATGTGGTGTTGTCATTGAGCTAAAAACTCATATATAGTAGCAGCAGCACAGTAATTATAAGACAATATCCAAAGTCTTTGAGGCTTCAGTTCGTGGTATAGTTAGGACTTCCCTATGAGGGTGGTGGAGACGTTCTTGGATTATGAATAAGTTGATATATGAGACTACTTGACAGCTGCATTTTGTGTACGTAAGGGTTGGGTCCTTACCTTAACATCTTCATTAAAGCCATCAGTAAGATCTGTACCAGTATGGCCCATGGTTTACTCTTGTAGGATTTTATACCTTGCATTGCAACTTAAGAATATAGCTGTTTATTTCTCGTGAAGTAAGTGCTGCATGTTGCCTACAGACTGGGAGGATCATGGAAAATAATATTTCTTTGGGTTGCACTTGAACCAGGTGCTAGAGGGCTTTTCTAACTGTGAGATGTAGAAACTTTTGGTTTAATTGCAAATTTATTATGGAAAACAACTTAGCCAAAAGGAGAGGTTCAGTGGAAAAATCTGCAACCAAGCTATACATCCCTGTACTACCCTATATTTAATGGTATTATTGCAGTTTCAGCAACTGCTTATGTGAAAAAGCCATATTAGAAAAGCATTTAATGTAATATTAGAAGGGGATTAATGCAAATTATTAAGATAGAAATAAGAAGGAAACATCATGTTACCCATCTGCTCTTACCAGACCTCAAGCAAATGCTTTACAAACCACAGTTTGGTTTTTTGTTCCAGCTCGTCAAATTCCAGTATGTGATTGTTTCTCAACCAGCTTGGATGCTGCTGTACTTTTTGTCGTGGTTTTAAGAGGTCAGAAAAAAGAACAAACTATTAAGAATGATCTGAAAAAATCAGAGACTTTTGACACCATATGAATATTGGTGAAATTGTGATTACAAATTGGAATCTGCCTAACACAGGCTAGTAAAATCTTTGTCCAAACTTTTAATAATTTTTTCCCTCAGTGAATAGTCTCAAAGACAGATATTTATTGTTATGTGCAATTTTTGAGCTGTCGTTCCAAGTCTGTAACTAATAAAACCATAACAACCACCAAAATCATAGTTAAGTTATGTGGATTTGTAGCATTTCAATTGATGAGCAAACCATTCCAGTATATTGGCGTTTGGCCACTTTGCTATGTAATAGTGTTTTTTATGAAGTATTGCTGTAGCAACAGATCTGGATGACATTGGGTAGCTGGTTGCTGCTGATTGTTGGAAATAAAACGGATTTTAGCAACGCATGTGTAATGTCTGAAGGTAAAGTAACCCAAAATAAACGCTAGTGCTCTACTGAGAATGTAGTATGGGGCACATCAAGCCAAAGTCTGACTTACTGACTTATGAATTTAATCCTTCTGTGAAAGTGTTTCTGTACGGTGAAAACCATGTATGCTAGTGATATGTGCAACAGTTGAAATCTGAGAATAAAATAAAGGAAAACTGAGAGAAACTGTATTGCTGATGATTTTAAGCATAAAATATCAGTTATTTTAAAGGCATTAAGAATTCTAGTACTATAGGAAATGCTTCTGGATGTGTTATTTCAATGGAAATAACTGTTGGGGAAAGAGGATATGGAGAAGATTAAAAACTTCACTTGCTCTTCTGAAGAACCAGCAAGTGAAAAAAGGCATGCGAAGTAGAAAATGAAGCTAATTCTAGTGAAGCTGAAACCTGTTTTTTTATTAATGGCTTTCATTTGGAAACAATATTTCTTGGTTACTAAAACATTGAGCATTTGTTACATAACACAGCCGAGTTAAAAGCTTAACAGAGGATTTAGATCAATATAGCATAGTAATATCTTTAGATAGAGTCAGCAGTCTATCAAAGAAAAGGCAAAACCCACGGGAAAATATTTTTTCTTCTCTCTCTTCATTGCAGACGATGCTTGTAAGTCCACTTCAAAGACAGAAAAATATGGTCACCCTTATATATGTTAGCAAGTCGTAAGAATTTACTCTCATAGTACTACAATGTTGTGCATTCCAAATGAAGTACTATACTAAAGTATACATCAAACACACTTTCAAGACTTCAGTGGAATTTTCTGACAGTCTAATAGTCAGTTTTCTTTTTTTTAAAGATAAAAATACAGACATTACTGTAAAGGATAACACGGATGATTTCTGCCTTCGAGATACATTAAGCATTGCATCAACGGACTCCTTTGTTTCCACAGCTGAGGTAAGACTCTTGCTTCTTTAAAGATTCATCGAATTATTTGAACAGTGAACAGAAGACTCATTTTTTGCTCATTATTGTAAACAAAGTGTATTTCTCTTATGGGGGAGAAAAAAGAAGCTTTCCTTGCTTAGTTGTAACCAGTTTCCTAGCAGTTCAAATAATGAAGTTGGGATCAATTTCCTTATCTTTTTTTTTTTTTCTTTTGTGTACTGGCAGAATGTTTCCCCAACACCTTTTAAAAAGAAGTTGCTTTTGAAAACTATATCAGATTTTCATGAGTGAAAAAGCACAATTAATTGAGGCTGTAGTAGTTCCTGTCACCATGAATTGCGTTTTTCTGTTCTCTTTATTTTTCCTGTTCCCTTACCATAATATAAAGATGTATGAAGAAAGCTTTGTCTTTTTGGAAGGTTTTTTTTTTGAGACGAAATTATTAGTGATTGATAGCTACCTATTTTCGTACGTTCCATGCACAATAGTATATACTTCATCTAGCTTTCCCTAATCATCTTGGATAAGACTACAAAGGCTACATAAGGAAATAATCTGTGGATAACAGGGCATTGTCTATTAGCTGAAATCTGCTACAGCTCCCTTGAAGTATTTGAAACAATTTTGTATACAGAAACACACTTACTTGAATGAGGAATATCTCCTTTTATAGTCTCTCAGGAGCTGAAGTGATCTTGAATAGCACTCTTGTCCAAATTACAGGAAAGGCGATTGGTCTCAATAGATGGATTCTGTGTTAGATATTGCTATCACGTATGCAGTACAACTAAGCTACTAAACTCAGACAGTTGTAAAAAGAGAGAGAATTGCATACACGTTCTTTGAAATTATCTTTTGGCTGTCTATTGTCTATTGTATGGTTTGTTTTTTCCATGATACAATTACCTTGACTCAGTAATTCACATTAAACTGTGATTATTTTGATTTAGTAGTTCAGATTAAGTTGTGATGGTATGCCTACATTCATTCCTAACTAAGATTGTGTCTATAGAGACTGGTTACTCTTTCCTGTAATTTGGACAAAACCACAACTCAAGCTCGCTTCAACTCTATCAGCTCTTGGGAGGAGCTGTAAACCATTACAGTTTGTACACTTTGTATCTCGCTTTCTTTTTTTTTTTTTTTTCTTGCATGAACTTTCCTAGTGTGTTTGCAAGTGTGTGGAGGTGGGAACAATCCATTATGCTCATTTGTGTTGCTTGGCTTAAAAAAACAAAACAACCCACCCAGGATGTATCGCTTCAGTGGAATAACTGTCCTATCCTGAAGCTAAATTGTCTCAGTATTTGCTAAAGAAGTATTTGAGTCAACATGGGCAACGGAATTGTCTTTATGTATCTTGAAAATATTCTCCGCGTTTTGATACTTCAAAGCCACTTCTGTCAACTCTTTCTCTGGAGCAAAGTTACGAAGATTTTCTCTTCCTTTCCAGCTGCTCCAGCTGCTCTAGCCTTTGCCAATAGAACAAGCTCTTTGATCTCCTTTCTCAGATTTTATTGAAGAATCTATTAAAATTCTCAGCTGATAGGAGTCCTGAAGATTAACAAAGCCATAAGCAACTTGAAGTTTGGTCTTCAAACCAGAACACCATCAAAATTCTGGATTAAATATGAGCCACTAGGCTTAAACTACTGGGCCAGTTAGCTCTCTAGTAGTAGCCACCGGGGCATCATTGTGTAGAGCAGGTAAAATAAAGCTGTGAATTGGTCTTTTCTTATGAATAGTGTTATCTTGATGTAAAGTTTTGCCTGTCCTCTGGCGGGAAAAATGCTTTAAATTAGTACTGCAAATAACTATGGCAATGAGAAGGAATAATAACTACTTCTCATTGTATTTCAACTGTTAGTAGAGAACAGTGATCTCTTAGATGTAACTGGATTAGAACTGACATAACAGATTTTTTTTTATTTTCGACATGATGTCAGGTAGCTTCTTCTTGCTTATCTACTTCTTTCATTTTGTTATTTTTGCAGTCACAAAAAAAGTGGAATGTTTGAGGCTTTTTCAGCTTTGGATTTGTCTGAGCTCACGTGCAGACAGTTTTTCTTTCATCGTATGCTCCCTGGCTGCAGTTACAATTTTAGTAACTATCCTAAACTCTATGTGCTGATAGAGATGTTTAGCAGAGTTTTTAAATCTGAAATTCATGTAAGTGTGTATACTGCTGTGTGATTTTGCCCTGCTGGAATCATTAGTAATTTCACCTTCCTGGAAATTACAAAGTAGCAGCGGTTTTTGAGGTCACGTGGTGCTACAAGCTGTATGTTGACAGTTAACCATCTTCCTCTTACATTGCATCCCATCCCAAGTAGCAGGATTGAGTATTTTGTGTGACTCTGGTTTTAGAGACTGGAAAGTGTTTCCATGTTTCAGTGCTGACACGCAGTCAAGTCAAATTCAGTTCACTGCCCTCAGGAGAGATAACAGCAAAGATTCAGGGAGTCCTAAAACAAGACATAAATAGATGTCTTGATGGAAGTTGATAGGGGTACTGCTTAGGGGCAACAAGAATGTTTTGTCCGACTATAACACAGCAAAACATAGGAAGATGGTGTTCAAGAAAAGAACGGTACAAAACTGGGACAGTTGGCAGAGTTTAAATCACATGCCCTTTTGATGAGCTCTACAGGATAGCAGTAGGGTATGCCAAAACTTCATCTTGGCTATGGCTGATAATCAAGAGGATGCTGAGGATCATGCACTTGATGGATTCTCATACAGAATTGTGCCAGTCTGGACACCTACAATACACAGATGCCCGAATCCTTATAAAGATGATTTAGACAGTTGCAGTCCCCAAGCCCAGACAGATTTCCATTCCTTAATACACAAAGGCTCTCAGAAGCACTGCAGAAGGGATGGTAAGCACAACCATTTGCCCTAATTAAGTTATTGATACTATATACTGTGATAAATAATGGTATTTTCTTCCCCATTTGAGACCATCTGCCATCGACTTGTGTTTATGAGGGTTAGTCTCCTTTTCATATTCTTGCTAACTTACCTACTGTGTGATCAAAATAGCTACCACCTTTGGCAAGAATACAGCAGTGAGTGTGCCAGATGAAGGTCTCCACCCTCTCTTTCCTGGCTTCTTTTCCATCTTTCCAACAGAAGCTCTTTCCTGCTCTCTCTGACAGTGAGCTTCGTTGCTGCGTCTCTGTTGTCAGCGCACGTGCATTTATCATGTCTTATTTTCATATCTTAACTAGAACTGAATCTGTAGTTCTATTATCAAATAAACTTTGCTTTCTTTATTAAAATGTTAACTCAGTCCAAAGCTTAGGAAACTTTTTTTTTTTTTAGACTTGTGAGTAAAGCCTTAAGCTGCTCTTTTTTTTATCAGTAATTCCTTCACTAAGGTTGTCTTTTTCTCAGTTCAAACCTATTAAAACAAAACAGCGCAGGAAGGACCAGGCTTTGATAACAGGGGAAGAACCCCAGTTTCTGTATGCCTGTAATTATTTGTATGTGGCACCAAAACCTTCAAAGTGACTGAAATTGAATTTTAGATTCAGATAGCGCTCAAAAAGAGCCCTGTCACTGAAAGATAGCATTACCTTTTTCCTGGTTTCCAGATAGATGTTTTATTCCTTTCCTGAAATAGGGAATACTAGAGGGAATAATGTTGGCAAGTAATAGTAAGATGTGGCATTTATAAGTGAGGTGTTTGGTTTGGTTTTTCCTGTTTCATCACAAAAATCAGAAACATGCCCTCCTATGTTCTGACTGCCTTCAAAAGTGTGACCGTAATCACTAATCTGATCTTCTCAGGTCTTACTGTTCTCATCCTGGTCATTCCCTCCATGTTCATGTCATCTGTCCAATTTGACGTGGATTATTTATTGTCTTACCTCAAAAACAAATGTAGTACGGCAGTCCTGCATGTTAATATTAAATAATAACTAATTAATGTATATTTATTGCATGCCCTGGGTAGCAAATTATAAGGACAACAACTAACAACTTTAATGAGGTATGGAGATGCCTCATATTTATAGGCTTAAAACGTGTGGAGAGAGAGGAAGGAATTAATCCCTGAAGTCTTTCATTCTGTTAACAGTAATACTGTTTCTTTGAAGAACCCGTACCTGAAGTGCCACTAACCACTGCTTACTACTTGTGGGTAAACTCAAAGGATTTAATGGTGTCCAGTGAAGCATGACATCCAGAAATAAAGCTTGTCTGTTCATATCATCAGCAGCAGAAGCTTTCCACCTGCCAATAAACAGTGGTGGTGGTGTAGGCAACAGAAATCTCTGTCCCACTTTGAGAAACACCTCCCGTTCCTATATTCTTTCTAACAAATTCCTCAAACTTCATGCTTCATTTCTGTTGGTTTGAGTTTTTTTTTCCCCTCCGTTATTTGTCTTCTGCATCCTAATAGATGTAGCCCCAGTTAAAAAGATTCCATTGTGGGGAAAAGTTTTCCATGTGGCAAGGAAGGGGGGTCAACAGGAACCAGATTCCTTTGATTCCCTCCAAGGACAACTGTGGTTGCTTGCTCTATGGCTATGAATAGGAAAACTTAGGCCAACAAGTCATTAAATGGTGCCCTAAAAGCTTTAAAAATAATAAAATAAAAAAACCTGGAGCCGATCCTTGTCCTCTAACTGAAACCTTAGCTATGTATGGTATTTGCATAGTATATTAAATGTTTTCACTTCTAGGACAAGGAGGAGTTTTATCTAATAGCCAGTGTGTTCTGATACGCTGAGTGCTCATGCTATAGTTTGTAATTCTTAGGAAATATATGTAACATTTGTAACAAATCCATATATTAGCACTGAACTAATTTTTGTACCATAATCCATCCTTGTAGGTATTATGTAGGCAAAAGCCTATCCTACGTACCAGACACAGCACGTAGCCTAGGATTATTCCACCTGGCAAGTACCACTGATACACACAACATTATGAATTCACATTCTTCATTATGCTTAAAATTAATAAAGTTGCAGCAATAATTCAGATAAAATGTTCTGAATGTGTGTTTTCCTGAAAGAAAATGTATCAGGTGTCTTGTAATATATACAAGTAAGTATAGAAGGAGTTCCTGAAAATACATGAACTTCCTTCCTGTTTTCTTCCAGGCGTTAGGAAGAATGCACCACTCTATCATTGCAGTTTATAAAAGCACCATCTCAAGTGTTTTAGTTAGTAATCACTGTCATATCTTAATGTTTCACACTCATCCTGCAGCTACTTATGTTAAAAAAATATATCTTTTAAAAGATAAAGATACCCAGAGAAAGAGATCATCGTCAGCCTTTTTAATATAGGATAAGCATGGTTTCTCATAATGTAAGGAATGCTGACTCTGCCAGTAAATTGACCTTTTTAATAGGGGGAGCAAGCAAGAATTCCTAAAAGGTCTAGCATTGTTTATTTTTGTTACATTCATGTAGGTGGTTATTTTTGGTGGTCAACAAGGTCTTTGATGCACAGCTGAGAATTTTTTCTATTTATTAAGGAACAACTTGTGGGTGGCAAGTAAGAGTACTGAGTCTGTTCATTAGACCAGAGCAGTCAGGGAATCCCAGGCTTAAAAACTATTGCAACTTCCAGAGGTTTCATGCTTTACAACAATGGTTTCAGCATCTCTTTACTAGCAGATGCAGCCTTAAAGCTGAACTGTCCAGAGAAAACTGATTAGCATCTGAACAAAAACAATCCCTGTTGTAATCTTCAGAGGCTGCTTTGCAGCACTCTGTGTAGAGACACAAGTTATCCCTACAAGCTTTGGAGTTTTGAAGATAAACGTATTATTTCAACATAATGAGGTTAAGCATCCACTGCAGGTTATCATAAATGTCCTGCACAGTGGTCACCAACAACCACTGTCTGTCTTGAGCCTTGAATGGATAGAAGTAAAGCATTACAAGATTAGATTGCTGCTATAGGGTGATTAATCGTTTCATCTCTTCTTTGTCTGCGTTTTCATACCCTTCTTCATGTAACCCCTCATGACACTGAGGAAATAGCAGACACTTAAAGGCTGGCATGTCAGGTCCGTCATCGCAAGCATCTGTGTTACTCACAACTACCAGCACTTCTGGTAGCTGTGCATGGAGCACTTTTTCATCCTTAGTGGTGTGTTAAGAGTTTCAAAATGACAGTGGCTGTGCAAAGAAATATTCACTACAGAATGGCAAGAAAGGACTCGAGGAACTTTCAAGAGTCCAACTTACTTGTGATGACGAGATGTGGGATGCAGGGGCTTTCTGCGAACTTTTCATAAGTACTGAAGCACTGCTGAGGAAAGCTACGTGGTGCGTAGGGGTACATGGTGGGGTAAAAAGCAGGTACCTGAATANTACATGGTGGGGTAAAAAGCAGGTACCTGAATACATATCATGAATGCATGCTGATTCATATAAAGTAGTTATAGTGAGCCATCTCGTTTAAAGCTAACGTTTCTCTTCACCTTTTTCCTCAAAGGTAACAAGTCATTGGAGGCTTTTACATGAAAGGGTTAATTTTCCTTTTGTGTCAGCTTGATAAGTTCTTATCTAGAAAACGTTGTATGGTCTGCATGTTGTTAAACATTGCATATGATTTGTCCATTCTTCTAATAGCTGAACTCTGCTACGTTAGAAATGTGGATGTGTGTTCAGAGCATCTTCAACTCATTTTATTTTGAACCAGAATGTTTATGTAGGCAAGCTTTCACCTTACTTCATCTCAAAAAGAATGGCCATTACTGAATGTTTCCAAGACCGTTTAAAATATAATACAGTATGTTACATATATATAGTTTATTTCTACATATAAAATATTTATATATAAATATATTTTTAAATACTAGAAAGCATCAAAAGAAAATCCATGATGACTCCAGGAGCATTATGATGCAGCTTCAGAGCTTGTCTGGAAATCACCTTCTCTAGTTAAACTTAAGAGGTCGTTTTAGTTTCTGGTTTGCAGTTTGTTTTGGTTTTTCTCCTCTCCTCTTTTTGCATGCTAAGAGAAGTCAGAAATAGAGGAATTTGCACCCCCTTTCCAAATGTTATTGGCTGAGACTAGCTTCAATCTGTAATCAAAACCATCTTCTCAGAGGACGAACAGTTACACCCTTCTCTCCTGCTTAGTGGCTGGTTGATTGAACTGCCTGCTTTGTTTGAGCTCAATAATACTCATTACAACAGTAACACAGCTATTTTATTTCATCTGCTAGCATGAGAGGAAGTTTATGAAAAATAAAAAAGCTAAATATAATCAAGGCCTCACCCAACTCCCAGGTATCAGATTCTATGCTAATCTGTAACCACAAAGGCTGTGCTCAGGCATCTTCATGTGCTAAAGATGTTATCACCTCAGGCTTGCTGGCGGCAGATGGAGATTTCCTGCATCTCGCTGTAGAAATCACATGAGTCCTAATTCAGTCGTAGTCAGTCAGTTTGCCTAAATATCGAAGAAGGTGATTTGCCTGAAGTTCACTAGAGAAAACTAATATAATCCCTTTTACCACAGAAATGATTACCTCCAAGAGAGGGGCAGCTGTTTACAAAGTGCATATGTGTTCACAACCTATTTCTTCTCATGCTTTGCAAATGAAATAAAGTAAATGGAAAGTTTTATGGCTTCAGTAGTAGCTGGATCAGGTAAGAAATAAATTAGTATACTTGTTCATGTTCTGTTTTGGTCTTTATTTTGGAAAATATGTATGTATCGTTCTGCAGTTAATACTTTCGTAACCATAATGTAGAAAAACAAATTCTGGAGTAAAGATTTCTCACTTGTTCTTGTTTATACCTGTTCTAACTATTACACTATATATACATGTGTGTCTGTGTGCCTGTATGTATATTGATTTCTTATGTCTGAAAGAAATCAGTATATTCCTGTTTATTCCAGTTGGTTAAGTTACTCCTTCCTATATATTTTCAATTAAAAGCTGTGTGGCCCAATTTTCAGTTGGGCTTTTGAATTAGCGAATCCAAAACACAATTTGGTGCTACGATTAATACTGTTAAATTGGAATAAAACCTTTGGTCTTAATAGCGGTAAATCTTTTTTAGGAAGTCAGCTTATTCTACTCTGTTCTTCCAAGTGAAACAACTGATAGACAGATATGTATTTTTAAAGTGGAAATACTTTCAAGCTAGATGAATTCTGAAGGTGTACATTACTCATTTAAGTATAATATTTTGTTGACCTTAAAACTTTTATTCTTTCACTTATTCCCTAGCTATCATCTCATCACTTGAGTCTCAATTGAAAACTCCATAGAAATCTGTATAGGAACACAGATTTATGTTTTTTTTCTTAATCCAAACAAATCAATTTAAAATGGAACCTGACAATTTTGAGAAAGGAATTGTATGTATTTGCTTACAGTAAAAGGATACTGGTATGAGTGATTCAGAACATCAGTGTAAGTTCCAGCAAATACATACCATCTAACGATGTGTGACACTTGTCAGAATACCAACTCTGTACTGAAATCTCTAACTTATTCGTGTGCTTAAATATTTACATGGACAAAAATAGGTATTGGCACGTGCTTGTATTCTTCCCTGTAGCAGGCAAGCCTGCTTGGCCAAACTGCTGGTGCTGTAATTGGCTCAACTAAAGTCTGTGGAGAAGACAGACTGGAAGCATACTTCGTAGTGTCCTTATGAAGTCTTGAGCCAGCACTTGCCTGGATGTCCTCAGTGATAGGAAAATCTTTCAGCATGTATTTATGTGAAAATTTTAATGGAAGTTTAACATAAAGTTATGTTTTAATCTGATTTTTTTT